>OX123198.2:39016967-39377691 GCA_944739405.2 Euclidia mi
AGTCTAGTCAAACGAGCCCAAACACGACTAGTTTATCATGTGTAGTTTAGGAGTTCCTGTGACCACCTTCCGGCTTCATCATCAGACCAAGGCAGCCTCACAAGGTCATAGGTTTTGTGAAATCTATTCAAACGAGCCCAAACACTACTAGTTTATCATGTGTAGTTTAGGAGTTCCTGTGACCACCTTCCGGCTTCATCATTAGACCAAGGCAACCACACAAGGTCATAGGTTTTGTCAAGTCTTGTCAAACGAGCCCAAACACTACTAGTTTATCATGTGTAGTTTAGGAGTTCCTGTGACCACCTTCCGGCTTCATCATTAGACCAAGGCAACCACACAAGGTCATAGGTTTTGTCAAGTCTTGTCAAACGAGCCCAAACACGACTAGTTTATCATGTGTAGTTTAGGAGTTCCTGTGACCACCTTCCGGCTTCATCATCAGACCAAGGCAACCTCACAAGGTCATAGGTTTTGTCAAATCTGTTCAAACGAGCCCAAACACTACTAGTTTATCATGTGTAGTTTAGGAGTTCCTGTGACCACCTTCCGGCTTCATCATCAGACCAAGGCAACCACACAAGGTCATAGGTTTTGTCAAGTCTTGTCAAACGAGCCCAAACACGACTAGTTTATCATGTGTAGTTTAGGAGTTCCTGTGACCACCTTCCGGCTTCATCATCAGACCAAGGCAACCTCACAAGGTCATAGGTTTTGTCAAGTCTTGTCAAACGAGCCCAAACACGACTAGTTTATCATGTGTAGTTTAGGAGTTCCTGTGACCACCTTCCGGCTTCATCATCAGACCAAGGCAACCTCACAAGGTCATAGGTTTTGTCAAATCTGTTCAAACGAGCCCAAACACTACTAGTTTATCATGTGTAGTTTAGGAGTTCCTGTGACCACCTTCCGGCTTCATCATCAGACCAAGGCAACCACACAAGGTCATAGGTTTTGTCAAGTCTTGTCAAACGAGCCCAAACACGACTAGTTTATCATGTGTAGTTTAGGAGTTCCTGTGACCACCTTCCGGCTTCATCATTAGACCAAGGCAACCACACAAGGTCATAGGTTTTGTCAAGTCTTGTCAAACGAGCCCAAACACTACTAGTTTATCATGTGTAGTTTAGGAGTTCCTGTGACCACCTTCCGGCTTCATCATCAGACCAAGGCAACCACACAAGGTCATAGGTTTTGTCAAGTCTTGTCAAACGAGCCCAAACACGACTAGTTTATCATGTGTAGTTTAGGAGTTCCTGTGACCACCTTCCGGCTTCATCATTAGACCAAGGCAACCACACAAGGTCATAGGTTTTGTCAAGTCTTGTCAAACGAGCCCAAACACTACTAGTTTATCATGTGTAGTTTAGGAGTTCCTGTGACCACCTTCCGGCTTCATCATCAGACCAAGGCAACCACACAAGGTCATAGGTTTTGTCAAGTCTTGTCAAACGAGCCCAAACACGACTAGTTTATCATGTGTAGTTTAGGAGTTCCTGTGACCACCTTCCGGCTTCATCATTAGACCAAGGCAGCCTCACAAGGTCATAGGTTTTGTGAAATCTATTCAAACGAGCCCAAACACTACTAGTTTATCATGTGTAGTTTAGGAGTTCCTGTGACCACCTTCCGGCTTCATCATTAGACCAAGGCAACCACACAAGGTCATAGGTTTTGTCAAGTCTTGTCAAACGAGCCCAAACACTACTAGTTTATCATGTGTAGTTTAGGAGTTCCTGTGACCACCTTCCGGCTTCATCATCAGACCAAGGCAACCACACAAGGTCATAGGTTTTGTCAAGTCTTGTCAAACGAGCCCAAACACGACTAGTTTATCATGTGTAGTTTAGGAGTTCCTGTGACCACCTTCCGGCTTCATCATCAGACCAAGGCAACCTCACAAGGTCATAGGTTTTGTCAAATCTGTTCAAACGAGCCCAAACACTACTAGTTTATCATGTGTAGTTTAGGAGTTCCTGTGACCACCTTCCGGCTTCATCATTAGACCAAGGCAACCACACAAGGTCATAGGTTTTGTCAAGTCTTGTCAAACGAGCATAAACACGACTAGTTTATCATGTGTAGTTTAGGAGTTCCTGTGACCACCTTCCGGCTTCATCATCAGACCAAGGCAACCTCACAAGGTCATAGGTTTTGTCAAATCTATTCAAACGAGCCCAAACACTACTAGTTTATCATGTGTAGTTTAGGAGTTCCTGTGACCACCTTCTGGCTTTATCATCAGACCAAGGCAACCACACAAGGTCATAGGTTTTGTCAAGTCTTGTCAAACGAGCCCTAAACACGACTAGTTTATCATGTGTAGTTTAGGAGTTCCTGTGACCACCTTCCGGCTTCATCATCAGACCAAGGCAACCTCACAAGGTCATAGGTTTTGTTAAGTCTTGTCAAACGAGCCCAAACACGACTAGTTTATCATGTGTAGTTTAGGAGTTCCTGTGACCACCTTCCGGCTTCATCATTAGACCAAGGCAACCACACAAGGTCATAGGTTTTGTCAAGTCTTGTCAAACGAGCCCAAACACGACTAGTTTATCATGTGTAGTTTAGGAGTTCCTGTGACCACCTTCCGGCTTCATCATCAGACCAAGGCAACCACACAAGGTCATAGGTTTTGTCAAGTCTTGTCAAACGAGCCCAAACACGACTAGTTTATCATGTGTAGTTTAGGAGTTCCTGTGACCACCTTCCGGCTTCATCATTAGACCAAGGCAACCACACAAGGTCATAGGTTTTGTCAAGTCTTGTCAAACGAGCCCAAACACTACTAGTTTATCATGTGTAGTTTAGGAGTTCCTGTGACCACCTTCCGGCTTCATCATCAGACCAAGGCAACCTCACAAGGTCATAGGTTTTGTCAAGTCTTGTCAAACGAGCCCAAACACGACTAGTTTATCATGTGTAGTTTAGGAGTTCCTGTGACCACCTTCCGGCTTCATCATTAGACCAAGGCAACCACACAAGGTCATAGGTTTTGTCAAGTCTTGTCAAACGAGCCCAAACACTACTAGTTTATCATGTGTAGTTTAGGAGTTCCTGTGACCACCTTCCGGCTTCATCATCAGACCAAGGCAACCACACAAGGTCATAGGTTTTGTCAAGTCTTGTCAAACGAGCCCAAACACGACTAGTTTATCATGTGTAGTTTAGGAGTTCCTGTGACCACCTTCCGGCTTCATCATCAGACCAAGGCAACCTCACAAGGTCATAGGTTTTGTCAAGTCTTGTCAAACGAGCCCAAACACTACTAGTTTATCACGTGTAGTTTAGGAGTTCCTGTGACCATCTTCCGGCTTCATCATCAGACCAAGGCAACCTCACAGGGTCATAGGTTTTGTCAAGTCAATTCAAACGAGCTCAAACACGAGTAGTTTATCATAATATGTAGTTTAGAAGTTCCTGTAACCATCTTCCCGGCTTCATCATCAGACCAAGGTGCATTCACAAGGTCATTCATCACTGCACCATTTCAATGTTACCGTAACATAGCCACCAAACTTACGTAAGTATGTCAAATATCAATTTTATGGAACAGTGTACAAAGTGCATTCCAAATTTTGAACGGAAAGACACGAAGTCATAAAAATATCGCTAGATGTTTTAACGCCACCGGTACATACGTAAAATAGGTACCTACTAGATCGGTTGATCGTGTTATTAACCTTGAAATGAGGCACACTTGGGTGACAAGGTGAAATATCATAATATTTCTACATTTTAGACAGAATGCTTTTTTATTATAGCGCCATCTCTTCTTTTTAATTTAAAATAACATTGCTTACAAAATGAAACGTAAGATGTCGATACCTTCGACTCCCATTTTTTCGTCGCTAGCGCCATCTGTTGTATTATTTACGGTATTAACAAGTACTTATAAAAATAAAGGTCTAATATTAAGGATCTAACGTGGCCAATTTTTATGGACGACTTGCGGCATCTGTACTGTAAAGTATTATATTTATCTATGCCAAAAGTAATGAATGACCGGTGGTAAGCCTTTTCGTCCAAATATTCGTATGTTTTTTTCTATATTTAAAATATTCGCTGCAAATGTCGGTTTTAACTTACAACCTGAATCGCTGGTACATAAACAGTGACGTTTGTATAGTGACCTTATCATATACCTATTCTTCTCTTTACAGCCAACAAACAGAAATACCCTTAGGAAATAAACTCCTCTGATCTATACATACATAAGAGTCAAATGTTCTAACGTTCCGAAACCTACATGTAAACCCCAAAATGTTTCTTTTTTATATAGAAATAAAGGACTCAACGGTGAAATTTTAATCAACTTGTCGTGTTCCCGGATGACATGTTATTTCTTATGGCAACCGTGAGTTTGTGAAACTTACTAACATTTCAATGTGTCCTTTTATTCGATACTTCGGGCTCCTTTTGATTAAGTGTTCCAAACCACATCAGAGGGTAACCTGCAAGTTTATTTATCGTTAAAGTTTTCTACAGCTACAAAAAGTCGTTCACAATATTATACCGTTCCGTTTGTGTATTTCATGGTTAATGCCAGTAAATAGTGCTTTGATTTTAAACTGAATAGCCAATAATAACGAAAGTTATGTTTTCAATATTCATAAACTGTTACTATAAATAAAGCAAATTTACTTAATTTTTACGTTGTATTATAATTATTCTGGTACAAGACCTTTGTTCATTCTATTGTTTATTCTGAGGGATGCTTCGCCATTTGAGATATTGTGCCATCTGCGAGACAAAGAATGGAGTCAATCTTGATGAGCGAGTGAATGGAAGAATTCCCTTACTTCATTTTTAGAACGTTAGAGGCATTGTGTAGTTTAAATTATTTATTAGGCGCCCGTTTAGGAAGTCCGAGGTCAGATGCGCGGTAAATAATTTTGAACTATAATGCCTTCTCAACGAATGTAATGTGTACCTTTATTTCATATTACTGTTATATCCATGTTCGCTGAAGAGAATATGTTTGATTCCAGTTGCTAATGAATTTGAAATATTATATGAATGTCATCGTGATACTTATGTAATCACGATATTATTCGAATTTCTTTAATCTTTAAATTAAAATTGATTGTTTAATCTTGTAACTACAATAAATAAAATCGCTGACCTAGAAGCACTTTTGAATAAATTTTTGATACACTTTGCTTTTATGTTGGTGGTTCCACCAAGATAAAGAAAATGTTACGGTTTTATATTCACTGATGCACTCAATATTGTGCAATAAGTTTTAAATCATATAAACAAGAAAGGCCATAGGCTGCTAATTCAACATCACCATTGTGAACTACTACTTTGAAAGTGAAGTTTATATTATAAAATAATTATCAGCAAATTAATTCGTTGAAGGCTGCAATAAACTTGTACCTAACTATCTACGAGACCCTCGCCAATCCAAATTTAACTTTGTATGTCATTGTAAATGGCAAGTTAAAAACATTGACCTCCGTATTAATAGTAAATTTAAATTGTAATGTGGGGCCTGCGAACTATGTGAAAGCCAAAGAACATCTACCCCCCGGAAGTAATCTGCAGTGGCCCATATGGAGATCCCTGAATCGTTTACGAAGCCAGGTTGGCCGCTGCAGACACAACCTGGTGAAATGGGGTATGATTGACTCGGCTTCCACGCAGTGCGACTGTGGTGCCCTCGAACAGACCATGAGTCACCTGCTAGAGTGTCCTAAGTGTCCGCACAGATGTTCGGGGGCCGATCTAGGTCAAGCCACTGACAATGCCGTTGCTGTGGCCACATACTGGGCTGGTGCCATTTAAATTCTGTACCAACGACTCGAGAAGAAAAAGAAGAATGTGGGTTACCCTCGGTAGGTAGAGCCACTAAGACTATGTAGCTAAATTGAGAAAATTGCTATCAGATAGTTGGTAACATTGTTTCATCTCTTGTGTATTTCATTACCGTGTTTTGTAATGAAATTTATGTCATTTAGATGCACAGCCACACACGCAGCCACTTTCATTTGTCATAATTATTTTTAGAGTATCAATGACTTCGCCAATGCTCGGTTTGTGGATGATCATACAACCCCTGTATCCTGGCGAAAATATAGAAAAGCCAGTTTTAGCTGTCATATACCTCTTTTACAGTCGTTACGCTACATCAGTACCCGTGAATATTTTGATTTGTTGTGAACTAAAGAATATTGCTGTTAAGATAACAGCCGCTCTGTGGGAAGGCTAATATTCTGTCAAGTCTGCATAGTATTGACTACTGACGACGGGCATCATGGTGATAGACCTAGACCGCAACCAGGTCACCGCTAGGATTTTTTTTTCTTTTTTTTTACATACACACATCACTATCTAGTCCCAAGCTAAGCAGAGCTTGTGTTATGGGTACTAGATAATGGATTTATTTTTTATTTTTTATTTATAGACTCACGCCTGTATCCCCGAAGGGGTATGCAGAGGTGTAATATTACACCCACATTTCGCCAGGAATTGTTAGGTCCCACGTAACAGGGGGCGAGCCTATTGCCGTACCGGGCACATTACCAGACTCCGTGCTGCTACTGAGAATTTCCTAACGGAAAAACCCAATAACACTTTGCCCGACCCGGGAATCGAACCCGAGACCTCGCAATCCCACGCGCACATTTATGCCGCGAGACCAACGAGGCAGTTTATTTTTGTAAATATATACAGACGACCGGTTGGCGCCGCGGGAGTGTAAGCGACTGCTACGCTGAAGGTCGCGGGTTCGATTCCTGCCCAAGTCAAACATTTGTGTCATGTTTATCCATTATCTAGTACCCCTAGTACAAGCTTCTGCTTAGTTTGGGACTAGATGGTGTTGTGTGAATGTGGTAGAATATTATTATATTATTATTATTCCTTTTATTTAACCTTTTTCTCATAGCCAAATTTTATAGACTAAATATCACAATACAATATACACAATAGATACAATATATAAATTTAAGTATATAAAATGGGACCACGGAGCCCCACCGGTACCGGGCACAGGGACCAAGCTACCGGTGGTTAGGGCTCCAGAGAGAGGAACCTCCG
Source organism: Euclidia mi (assembly GCA_944739405.2). Classification (NCBI taxonomy): domain Eukaryota; kingdom Metazoa; phylum Arthropoda; class Insecta; order Lepidoptera; family Erebidae; genus Euclidia; species Euclidia mi. Next base: position 39,024,012 of record OX123198.2, read on the forward strand.
AACTATGCGCGTCGTGTCCAACAATACTGCTTTCTGTATGGAGGACTTGATCCAGCCGTCTAACGAGAGCCTCTTGAGATGGTGGTCGAGGCTCTTGGCAATGAGACCATTAACTGACACGACTATCGGTACAATGATCGCAGAGTCCACATCCCACATGTCAACAATCTCGTGAGCCAGGTCCAAATATTTGATTTCCTTGTCTTTTTCGGCTTTCACGAGATTCTCGTCATGGGGAATAGTAACATCAACGATCATTGCAAGGTGTTCTGATTGATCTATCACCACAATATCGGGCTTGTTAGCCACGATAGTCCTATCAGAGATGATAGACCGATCCCAGTACATAGTGGCACGGCCATTTTCGAGAACTGGATCGCGCACATACCTGTAGTACGGTACTTCAAAGGGTACAAGGTCATATTTTAAGGCAAGCTGCTGATGGACGATCCTGGCTACTTGATTGTGCCTGTGCAAGTATTTGCCGTTGGCAAGACGAGAACAACCGGAAACTATATGTCTGAGAGATTCACTGGGCCGGTGACACGCCCGACATATGTCAACAGTCCCATCCTTCAGAATATACTTACGGTAGTTGTTCGTCATGACAACTTCGTCCATAATTGCACAAGCAAAACCTTCGGTCTCTGCAAATAAATCACCAAACCGTAGCCAGGCTACTGATGACATGAAGTCTACATCGGGCCCATGCAAGGCCCGATAAAAATGTCCATGCAACTCTTTGCCTTTCCATACTTCCCTACGCTCTTCAATACTAAGTACAACAGGTTTGCGCCAGCTCTCTTTTGCCAGACCCAACGGGGTAAGTCCGTTGTCTACAGGAACAATATCACGATGCACACCCGTGTCAGCCTTGAGAAAATATTCTCTAAGATTGTACACCTCGCGGTTGTGGAGGTCCTTAGCACTTAAGAAACCCCGACCACCACATTTCCGCGGGATGTACAATCTCATCACTGATGACCGGGGGTGATGCATTCGATATTCAGTCAATAGACAACGGACCTTTCTGTCCAAGGCGTCCAGTTCTGATTGAGTCCATCTGAGTATGCCGAAGGAGTACGCTAAGACTGGCATGGCCCAACCATTATAGGCACGCACCCTGTTGCCGCCTGATAAAAACTTTACAGTATTTTCTTCAGGCGTCCAAAGAAGCGCTCCCACCATGATTGTTTCATGGCAGTCTCAGCAATACCTAAGGCCTGCGACATACCCAGATTTGAGTTTCAGTTACTTTTAGTAACGCTGTCAATTGGAAAGTGGTGGGGGCAAATAGTTTAAGGTCATCCATATAAACGAGGTTGGATATAACTTGACCTCTACGCTGCAACCGATAGCCTAGCCCAGACACCTCTAGCAAAGTGCTGAGAGGATTCAGAGCTAGACAAAACCACAAGGGACTCAAACTGTCACCTTGGAATATACCCCGTTCGATCTTTAGAGGAACACCGCAATCGCGAATCTGCCGACACCCTGGATAGCGAAGGACCGTACTCCATTGCCCCATACATGCCTTCAAAAAGGTGCATAGAGTTATATCGACTTTATATAACTCCAGCACCCTCAAGAGCCATGTATGTGGCACGGAGTCGTAGGCCTTCTTGTAATCTATCCAGCATGTCGCCAGATCCTTTCGATTGCGACGCACCTGCTGGCTAATGGCCATGTCAAATACGAGTAGCTCTTTTGTACCACGGGCCCCATTTTTACATCCATTTTGAGCCACTGACATAATGTTATTATTTCTTATATGTGATAACATCTTCGTCCTCAAAATGGATGTAAGAAGTTTAAACATAGTCGGTAGACACGTTATCGGTCTATAATTTTTGGGGTCCGTGGTACAGCCTGACTTAAAGAGCAGGTGAGTGGTACCAGTTGTCATAAAAGTTGGGATCGAGCCCGATTCCAAAGATGCCTGGAATTGGGATGCCAACCGAGCATGGGCACTACGTAGCCACTTCAATCAGAAGTTGTGCAGTCCGTCCGGTCCCGCTGATTTCCAGTTAGATAATGAACGGACTGCACAAGCTACATCCGTTGTTTCTATGGCTACGCGCTACATTTGGGTTATTGCCTCACATGCTCGCTTAACATCCCCAAACCAATCACCCTCAGTTGGCTGATGGGCATCGACCAAATGCTGCGCCAGAAAGCGTTCGTTGCCTCAACATCCGGCAGACACCCATCATCCACACCTGGATCAGTTCGCTCCCAACTTCTATATACCCACCTTTCATCGTTTTGGAATGCCCTATTTTGGGTGTATCGGTCCACCCGCTTTTTGTACCGTCTTATACGATTTGCCCACGCACAAACTTTTTGCTTCAGGTAATCGATGCGTTCTGTGACTCGTGATTCGTATTCTTGGCGACTAAGGCCCGTGCTTAAGAACGCCCGAGTCACAAAACGCATCACTCTCGGTTTTGTATTGCCCGACCTGAAACAAATTAGCTTTCCGATGAGCGAATAACTATAACTCAAAAATAACTCCCGAATAGTGCATTCCAAAGTACTCCTTATTTCATCTATGTACTGGGTACTTACTTGTGTATCCCTACTATGCACCTCTTCAACATTCCTTTCCGTTCTGATAATATTTAAAACTTGTACACTCGTAGAAGAAGGGATAGGAGGGTTACGTTGTAAGTCAGAGCGTAGCCTCTCAAGTGCGTCGTTATCCAGCAGGCGGCAGCGCTGGATAGCCCGCACTTGATCCGATAGTCGCTGTGCCGAAACGTTGACAGCTGATTCCAAGTTCTGAAACAGAGGCAGCATGCGGTCACAATACGCAGTAAGATTGGTACCTCCCTCTGTAGCCACAAAATATGCCCGCATGACGTTTTCATTCATGGTTTTAGTCCATTTCATGCGGTGCACATTACCACCGGGAGCGGGAGCCCTGTTCGAGGCCGGTGGGTCTCGGGGTCCCAAGCGTAGCGGTGGCCGGCCTCATATGAGTCCAAAACTATGATATATATCATCATTGTCTTGCCCTGGTCCCAATTTATTTGGGGTCGGCGCAGTATGTCCTTCGCTTCCATACTTCTCTGTCACCAGCCATCCGATCGTTTATCCCTTTCTCTTTCATATCCATCCTCACACAGTCCATCCATCTTTTCCTTGGCCGCCCTCTCCCTTTTCGTCCTTCTACATGCATATTCATCACTTTCTTACCTACGTACATCTCATCTCTTCGCATAACATGTCCATACCAGGCCAATCGACTCCCTTTTACCTTTTCATCAATGGGCGCTACTTTCGTACCAAAACTATGATATATAATACAAATATAAATATTCGAGGAAAAATTTTATGTCGCCTTGTTGACGTGTTGCTAGGTTATATTATTATTATACATCAACGGACGAGGCTCTGGCAAACAAAATATCCCGAAAAGCGGCAATAGGCTCGCCACCTGTTACGTGGGATAAAACACTGGCGAAAAGGGGGCGTTTAATACGCCTCAGCCTACTCCTTCGTGGAAACAGGCGTGAGTCTATGTATGTATGTATGTATGTTATTATACATAGAAACACCCAGACCAAGACAAACATCCATGTTTATGCACATAAATGTTTGATTTGAGCGGGCGACTTTGAATATAACGGATTTCCCTATATGAACCCAAAAAATACACATTAAAACACTTAAAGAGTATTCATATAAACAAATCATGTAAAGCTTTCATCTCATATAATGGCAAATAAAGAGCGCCCTGATTAAATTGACGATAAACTTTATGAATACAAATACCAGGATTAAGTGGGTAACGAGATACATTTAAATACATATTCAACTATGAGTAAATATTCTTGTTTATGGCCTTTTCATTTCTGATTTGGTGGCGTCAGCTATACCTATAGTTTTATCAGATAAGGAACGGCAGTTTTAGATTTAATCCAAAAATATAATCTATGGTGGACACACTGAGATTCTCTAATATATAACGTAGATAAAAACAAACAGCAATCTTAACTTGCTCGAATGATTTTCGAACACCAAGATCGAATCTTGGTTCTCAACCTTCAGTTGCTATTTTCATGTGTAACTAGACTGGATGAAAATATTATTAAATAAGATCGGATGAAAAAATATGGAATCGTTAATATCTATTTAGACGGGAATTACCGCGAACATGCAAATTAGGTATTTACATACCTTATTTTGCTTAACGTTTCGAGACGGTTGCACGTCCCGTGGTCGCAAGCTGACTGGTGAAGCGATGTCACGTCTCCGAGTGCGAGGTAGAAGATTCTATTTCTACCCCCGGGTCGTTGATATTCGACCGTATTTACACCAGGGGCCAAAGTATACAACATGGTGGGCACACCAAAGGATGTTCTACCGCTACAAACTCCAGGTGTCTATAAAATCAACTGCAGCTGCGGAAGCTCTTACATAGGGCAAACGAAGCGGACTATCGCTGAACGTATAAAGGAGCACATCGCAGCTGTAAAGAACCGTCAAACGAACAAATCGGCGATTGCGGAACATTTACTTCAATCGGGCACCAATCACTGGATTGAATTTCATCGTCCCCAAGTCCTCTCCACGGAACGCCAATTTTACCCAAGAGTTGTGCGTGAAGCGATTGAAATCAGAAAACATAAAAATTTCAATCGGGAAGAGGGCTTCAAGTTGTCATCGGCGTGGAATCCTGTGATTCGGCTAACAACACCCCACTTTAATGCGCAGTCGGCGAATGTTCAATATACAGATACGGTTAGTGTGTTTTGCGCCGGTACTTCGAATATCAACGACCCGGGGGTAGAAATAGAATCTTCTACCTTGCACTCGGAGACGTGACATCGCTTCATCAGTCAGCTTGCGACCACGGGACGTGCAACCGTCTCGAAACGTCAAGCAAAATAAGGTATGTAAATACCTAATTTGCGTGTTCGCGTTAATTCCCGTCTACATATATATATTCTTAAACATGCGACGCGAGTGTTTAAAAGTTTATATCGTAAATATCGTCAAAATAATTATAGACATCATTTTCATATCCTTAACGATTTCAATCTTATTTTGGTATCCTGGTCACCGCAATCTCTTAACTAAAGAAGAAACAACCTAGTTCATGTTATCATTTCATTCAAAGATAAAACTGTATGATAACAAGCACCGTAGTGCGTATCATTAAAACAATATTTTCATTGACCGCTTTTCTGTGCATACATACATACATTTGTGTTTATATTTCTGTCCCTGGAAAACATACCACCGGGTCCTACCACCAAACCTAACTGTAAACATAATAATTTTCCTTGGCTCGTGATAGTAACTGTAATTTCTTAACATTATTTTTTACTTCTTCTTTTGAAACCCACAGCATTCAACGCATATTTATCTGTGAGACAGCCGATTAACACTACGCCGTACATGCAGTACGCATTACGTAAGCAATACGCGAAATAGATGGCAAAAGCGGGAGAGCAGGTATTATGACTTACCCTGGGGTGGCTTTCGTCCAATAGTGGACTGCAATAATCTGCTGGGAGGAATAGAAAAGAAAATGGAGAGTGATTTTCCGCCGATGATTTCACCAACCTATAATTATTTATTTGTGATGTGATGAACCCAGTGATGCAAAGAGTTTTGGCAGTGTTAACTTACATGCTATTAAAAAATTGTTAATTTTATACGTGAAACAATTAGCACTTAAAATAGGGCATGATTTTATTCCAATACTAATAATAGTAATACTTCATACAAAATAATTTTGTGCGTATTAATCGCGTAAACTTTACTTATTTAAGCTATAAATACCTATTTGTTGCCGAAGTTTCGACGTTTAGTCTCTCCGCGACCACTATCAAGACGATTCCCCGGTTGAGCCAACCGATTTAGAAACTTTGCAATTTCGGCAATAAAAGTTTAAACACCGACATTTTTTTATAAATAAACGTGCAATTTCATAATTAAAATCAAATCATTAACACTTTACCGTCCAAATCGAACTTCTTTGGTCTACGAGTACAACAAAGATACGAATAGACGTAGCGCTATGAGTTAGCGTAGCGGCGTAGAAGGCTACATAGCGCGCCATAACTACAGAACAAGTTGAGATCGACCCGTAACGTGTAAACTCGAGTACAAACTACAGTAATACATCAGCACTGATAGATTACTTTGATCGAGTGTAAACTTTATATCTATCAAGCGTAGTAGGTACATATTAGAAAAAAATAATATAATGAATGCGTGTGATTTATATTGTAATATTCTTGTGAACAGTCTAAATTTATTGCGTAATTATTTGAAAACAAAGGTAAAACTCATGCTGAAATGTCAACGCAAAAATGAGGTTTTTACCTTTATTTTTAAATAATTACGCAATGTACTTATAATTCGAGTTATCGATAACCAGTGGCATTACCAGACAGCCGTACAGAGGATATAGGGCTAGAAACCCACGGCGCGCACCACTAAAATTTTGAAAATTATGTGTAGGTATGCTCACGCCTTTTTCCCGTCGGGGTAGGCAGAGACAACAGAACGCCACTTGCTTCTATCCTTACAAACCTCACTCGCTCCCTCTACATTAATTATTCTTTTCATACATGTTCGCCGGTTACGGGTGCTTCGGACTATTCCGTTTTTCAGGACGTCGTACCTATATTAAATCGTTTAATTAAGTGTCATTCATCGCTTGGCCATTGCCTTGGAGAGCATGTTAAGCGCCAACACCGGCAGTCATACCTTTGATAGTTGTTATGTGGGAGTCTGTTGAAAATACTGTCACTAGTCTAAGCCATGGAATATCTCACGGAAGAGAAAATATTACACTGGAAATGGTAAGAAGGCGTGGCACCCGTGTCATTAAGCGTTGTAACGCTTAACTGGCCCCAGTCACGTTCTTACATCGCGTCGAATTGCTCGTTTCGTGACACAGTTTCATTTCTATAACTATGCCGTTTTGTGCCGTTTTGGAGTGCAAAAATGATAGCAGGCGAAAAAATCTTAAAAATGGAGGTGTTTCGTACCATCGGTTAGTACAATTTTCATTGTTTTCAATAAAAGTCTTAATTTGTTTCAATTAAATAATATTTAATAGAACGGTTAGTAAAAATGCGCCTTATATATCGAAGATAAAGTTTATTTTGGATTGATTCTATTCAATAGAACATTCTCGAAAATACCGCGCTACTCATTTAGTGATGTGGTCAAGTCGAATATTAAAATTATCGATTGATATCGAAACACAGAAATAAATCATTTACGAAATGTTTATTTTAATAAATTGTTTATTTGGGTGGGTGTTTCTATGAACAATGTAATATGTAGGTAGCTACGTATTTCAAAAAAAAAGTATATATGTATGTTTATCCATTGTCTAGTACCCATAGTACAAGCTCTGCTTAGGTGGTGTTGTGTGTATGTAGTAGCATATGTTACGAATATTATTATATGTTATTATTTAGTATTACATTACAATCCAAGTATAAGGTCGGCTTTATTCACTCACGTAATTTATTTTAAGAGGTGTATTAGATTCAATCTAATAGATACTTTGTTGCAAAAATATAATCTTTGTTTTGAATAGTAACTATAATTTATCAATGTAGTGAATAGTAAGTATAATTTATCAATTTAGTGATCAATGCAATGTTTAACTAACGTTGCATTGATCACTAAATAAGCATTAGTAGGTCTTCTTAACATCATTTAAAATATTTTTAGATTTCCTAAAGATGCAAACATCAAAGAAAAATGGATAGATGCAACAGGTAGAGTTAATTGGATGCCAACCAAATCAAGCACGCTATGCTCTGAGCATTTTTTAGAAGACGATTTTATAATATCAAGTAAAGGCTATAGATATACAAAACCTGCTGCGCTTCCATTAATGAAAATTGTTAAGTTTTTTTATCAAGTAAGTAATCATGTTTTATTTTCATTACTGTCAATAAGTATTCAAAATATTTGTTATGCTACTTAACAACACACGTGTTACATGTTATTAATTTGTATGAACATTGACTGACTAAATATAAAATTTAATTGATAAATACACTTATTATATGAACAAAATATCGCATCATCTATCGATATCGATAAAGTAATCCAATGTGCTACGTGGTACGGCCCTAACCGAGTAAAGGCAGAAACAGACCGATCACGCAAATTTCAACCATATGCCTTATGTAATTAAGATTATAATTGCTACAACTTAGAATACCGCCATCTATGGTTGAGTAGCGGAATTGACTCGTAAATCGAATCTAGTATGACAATAGATCGTAAATACGTTCTACTGCTAAAGCGAAATAAATCTTATTTGTAGGTCAGCAGGGTTTATTTCCAAATCTGTGAAATAGGCTAGTTTTAAATAAACTTAAACTACGAATCAAACGAATTGTTTCTTTGTAGTGCAATATATGATTATCGGTTTACTTGTGTGAGTTTGGCGACAGCGGTTCCGATAGTAATTTGGGTGCATACCATTTGTATGTTTTTTCTGTTCTGAGGAATATCTCTTTGGGTTCCAAGGCGAATGTCTTTGATTTACGCAGGATATCGCTTGATCAATGATGATGATAACGTAATCTACCGTAAACAAAACCGTAAAATTTCCGTATGGAAACTGCCGTACTAAAAGTGTAATCACTCAACAAAAATAATTGCTTACTATACGTTAAAGTGTAGAATTGCCACAATTACATAAAGTGGTAACGTATAACAACTACTAAAAATATACCGGCCACGGTTGTTTTGGCCGATACTTGTGGAGGATACGCCCAGATGCCACCATTGTGGAAACTGCCGCGACAGACCGACACAGACTACTAAATAGTTATTACTAAATAGTTACTTCGTGACAGATACATCACTCCCATACAAAAGCGAAAATTCCTACGTTATAATCACCAACAAAATCTTAATAATAATAGCCGTTGTTGCAGTGAAGAGAAATGTACCCTAAGTACTCACGCAAAGAGTTGCAGATTGTGTGAATGTAAGTACAAGCGCGTCATCGAACGAAGGCGCTAGGGTTGTTCTTCTGATGATTTTGGTAATAAAACGAATGTTGCGAAATAACCATATTTTTATTAGCTAAATACCTATGTATACACGAGTCAGTTAGTAAATACATATTGTTAACATCTATACTATAATAAAACTCAAAGAGCATTTTGTCTGTACACTGAATATTTTTGCGAAATTTCAATTGGATTGTGACATGTTATCGATATAGAACACAAAAATTGTTTTTTGGAATTATTGTCTGTCTGTCTGTATGTTTGTTAAATCATCACGCAATAACCAGTAAACGGATTTTGATGCGGTTTTCACCAATTTATTGCCTGAAGATCCGATTAAAATCTTAGACAACAATCATCACGCTATCATTTATGGGAGCCTAGCAGTGTGATTCAATACATTTAATAGACTGGAATTCAAGCATCACACTAAATTGTTTGTATCGAGATAGTGACAAACGCATAGTTTGTGTCTTTGGTTAATATTTAGTCTTTAGTTTATCAGAATCCGTTTAATATATCAAAAGTTATCGCAATTTAAAATAACCATATATCCGCAATGGTTATTAAGTGATTCGGACTCAATTTGGGCAAAAATCTGTTTCAACTTCTTTTCTAATATTTATATTGTCAGCGCCGGATCTTAACACCGACTTTTAATTTTGCCAGTGATAGGGATATTACTAAAAATTATTAGTTTAGCGGTACTTTTGCCGTCTTGCTCACAAGAACTAGCTGGATTAAAACACACAATATTTTATGATGTGCCTATGTATTCCATATCCCCTCGCATGCCCCGCTCTAAAATACATTTTCTCCGGTAGTGTCCAGCCATTTTGAGGATGTAACGTTTATAAGGTCCTTGGTTATAAAACATTAATTTTCTCGCGTTTGGTATAATTATATGACGTAAAGTTTAAACCGTATACAGTTCAGAAGTCACTCTATATGAGAATTATATTAAATTTGCTTACCTTTGACCATTTCATATCGAAAAAAAATTATAAATGCAGGTCACTTTGTTTTTTCTTTCACCATGTGAAACATTTTGCCAAAATACACATAAATTATTCACGACATTCCCTTTCTCACTGCACTAGTATTGACACGGGCAGGCGACGCGACGGTTATATACATTAATTAAGCACAGTTCACCGATATTACTTCACAATAACCATTTATTCATAGCAGCGAAAATATTTGCGCCATTTTGACGATCCGACGGAAAACATTCTCACTCACAAAACATGTTTATACCTATTTATAGTAAAACAATACAAAATGTCTTATTAACAATGGATTCTAAGACAATTTTGTGAAAAACTTGTGTATATTTTAGTAAAGTAAGTAATAAATACTTACATATAATCATTTAAAATATGGAGGACGGCTAGCGGCCAACGCCCGAAAATTGCATCACAAAAGTTACTTACACTTTTATTGTAAATGTTTTTATAACTGGCTAAAAAAATATTTAAAACATATACTTCACTAAATTGTCAATGATTTAATATATAATACTAATACAATCACTTAACGTTTGCGGTGAGAACACATTTAAAAAAATCACAAATTCAACTTAGTTGATCGCCACAGCGCAATATGGCGGCACGGAGAAAACTGAGCACCAAAATAAGCAATTTTATTATTTTTCTCGGTTGTAAGCTTGGAAATATGGTAAAAATTTATGGTATTATGTTGGTTAACCTGTAACTAGTCGATGTAGGCTTTTATTATTGTAACCAATCACACAACACCGGAGTGAAGTTCACACGAATCCTTCTGGGCACAACGTGCCCGTAGAACACTACCGGCCTATTTCTCTTACGGGCACACCGTGCCCTTAGGACACTCATGGGGATATTCTGAATAACATTATTACTGCAAATTTTAACCGCTTTGGTTATTGAGTAATTCGGACTCAATTTGGGCAAAAATCTATTTTCATTTCTTTTCTAATATTTATATTGTCAGCGCCGGATCTTAACACCGGTCTTTTAATTTTGCCAGTGGTGCCATCTAGGGATATTACTAAAACATATTATTTTAGCGGTACTTTTACCGACTTGCTCACAAGAACTAGCTGGATTAAAAACACACGATATTTTTATGTTGTGCCTATGTGTTCCATATTCTGAATTACATTATTACTGCAAATTTTAACGAACAATTGGATCAGTTGCCGTTCAGTAGTTTTTGCATGTAAGAGATACTAATAATAAACATCCATCCATAGGTACCTCCGTAATATAAAAGTCTTTATTTCATCAAAATCCCTTCATTCAATCGCATGTTAGTAGTAACATATAATTCAATGTGATATCAAACAATAGCTAAGTACAATAGCTATAAGTATAAGCTCTGTTAACGGTGGTGTGTTTACGGTTTTCATATAAAATGGAAGCGGTTTGCCTTAACGGTGGGCGCGACGCATTAGATTCCAACTGGTCGGTAGAGTAGAGTATTCTTTATTGCACACCATTACAGCTTATATTACATACACAGAATTGTATGTGATTACATAGTAGAGCATCGTAGACTTACTATTCGAGTGTTATTTTTTGAGTGCAAAGATTCAAATTAACTAATAATTATGTAATTCGGCCAGATAGTATTTATTAAAAGAAAGAGCTAAGAATTTATGTGGCAGGTACAGGTTAGGTACTACTTTTCTAATACAGTAAGTAAGAAACTTAAATAGCTTAAATATGAGTGTGAGTTTCATCAACCGATCATTAGGTTATTTTACGTTATGAAGGCCACAGAGAGGGATACTTAAGGAGATACCGACTTTCACGCGGGCGAAGCCGCGGGCACAGCTAGTATTTAATAAAATTAACAATAAGTAATATGTTATAAATAATAATAATAGTCCTCCATACAGAAGGCAGTATTGTTGGACACGACGCGCATAGTTCGCAGGTTCCTCTCTCTGGAGCCCTAACCACAGGTAGCTTGGTCCCTGTGCCCGGTACCGGTGGGTCTCCGTGGTCCCATTTTATATATTTAAATTTATATATTGTATCTATTGTGTATATTGTATTGTAATATTTTGTATATAAAATGCGGCTATGAGAAAAAGGTTAAATAAAAGGAATAATAATAATAATAATATTCTACCACATACACACATCACCATCTAGTCCCAAGCTAAGCAGAGCTTGTGTTATGGGTACTAGATAATGGATAAACATACATATATACTTTTTTTTTAAATACATACATATTATACATAGAAACACCCAAACCAAGACAAACATCCATGTTCATGCACATAAATGTTTGACTTGAGCGGGAATCGAACCCGCGACCTTCGGCGTAGCAGTCACTTACACACGCGCTGCGCCAACCGGTCGTCGTATAAAAGAAATAAAATGTATAATAATCGTACGTAGTAGCCTATTGCCTATTTTCGTTTATCGGGCAAAACACCAGACAATACAGTAAGTACGTACATAAGATTTTGACATTAAGTAGATTTTATTTAATAAAAACCACATTTATGTTTATTTCTAATAACCTAAAGTTATCAATTTACGAACATTTGCATTATTATTTCCTTTCTTACATTTGCTCTAAATAAAATAAATGGTGTCAATGTGTAGATGTAATTTTATATAAGTACCTACCTACTTATATCAAATCTTATACCATTACTTACTACATAAATCATTGTTTGTCCTTCGGCAATGAAAAAACAACAAGTTTTCATTTGTTTTGTGCCTTTAACACCCATCCACTGCACAATAAATTCGTTTTTCCGGCATTTCTATAAGAAAGCGCGGGAATCGTGCCGTGCGTACACGCTGCCGGGCGTGCGGCGGCCCTCTGTCGTTTGTACCGACAGCGGTACACGAAATGGTAGGTATTTATCGCGCGAATTTGAGCTAGTGACGGGGGCCTGACCCAGTTGAAGACACGGCGCTACACACGCTGGCGGAATGCCCAGCCTGGGCATCACAGCGCCGTGACTTAGTCACGGCAGTAGGTATGGTCACACTCTCGCTGCCGACCCTGGTTCTGTCTATGGCCCGGAACGAGAGGTCTTGGAACGCTGCCGTCTCCTTCTGTGAAGCAGTCATGCTGATCAAGGAGATGGCGGAGCGGGAGATGGAAATTCACCGTCCTCTCCCCAACTGTAGGTCTGGGCGCCCGGGACGTCGTACAGTACGTGACGATCTCCGACCACCGTAACTTGTTAGCCTGTGGACGGTGAGCTTAAGGGGCCGCTCCCCGTCCATCACAAAGGCTGAGGAGGCGGCGCCCTGTCCACGTGCACCTCCACAAGTAGTATCTCCAATAACTGACTTCTATTGACGGGACTCGCCAGCTTGTGGGCCGAATCCCTGGCGGGGTCACGGTAAAGTATGCTATCTGCGATTCGCGTGACCCCACAACAACACGTGACCGTAGTGGACACCGCGGTGGTTTTAGTGAGTACGCCTTTAGGGGAGAGCCTCACACACCTCCTCCGCCAGCCCCCAACTCGATCGTACGATATCATCGAGTGGCGGAGTCGAGATGGCTCGTAAGGAGTTTCCACCGTGCAAAAAAAAAAACAAGCAGGTGCCTACAAAATATTACACAGTACATTTAAGCGTTAATGATTACAAAAAGAAAATTCGTCCCGGCTGTCATGAAGATCTGTGACAGTTGTTATGGGGAGTCAGTATCCTTCAATACAACTGATCTAAGCCATGAAGTATCGCTATCTCTTTGGACTTAAGAGAAAAGAGGACAGTGGCTCAATGAAAACGCTAATATTCTGCCTTTGGCGAGACTAGTAAACTCATCTGGGGTATGAGGCAGAACATTTTGAAAGCAATTAGAACAACTAAGACGATGATGATGACTTCATTGGACATATTCTGAGAACCTGAGGGATAAATAATCGGATTTAATTCAGTCCAGTATTAATGCTGAAAGGCAAACATACAACAAATATTTGGAGTACCTATTTTTTGTGTAAAATTAACTTTTAAGGAAGTACAAAGTTCCTAACAAGGTTTACTATTTATAAACTATAATATATATGTATACAGCAACAGAAAGCAACTACCGTGTACGTCAATTGTTAAGGCATTGAACTTACCACGCAGAGGTCATGGGTTCGATCCCCGCCCATAAAATGACCACCACCAACCCACCGTATTTTTCTAGAATTTTTGTTACTATAATTACTTTCTTACAATAGAAAAGGAACCTATTATACATTTATTTTTTTAAACTACTTTCTACCCGCGACTCCGCCTGTCTGGCTGTCTGTTATCAGTGCTGTCCCAACCAAATTAAGTCTATGTTCTCTTGATGTGTAAGCTATATTACCCCAAAGTTGCATCTAAATCTGTTCAGTATTTTTTGCGGGGGGAGTAACAATCAAACATTAATCCTCGTAAACTTTCAACTTTATAAAAGTAGTAGCATTTATTACGTCTTGTTAGGCTTTACAAGTTTAATAATTTATGTTCTATGGCCATTTCACTCATTCTATATTTTATTTTACTTTTAAAAACTTCACAGTCTAATAACTGTGCCAGTTAATCAAGCTACTTTTAACCAAAAATATACAAACATCCCTAGGGCAATTCACGACCAACGCTTAGGTACTAAATAATAAAGTTTAAAAAAATAAGTTTTATTTGTTTGGTAGCTGTATTTCACATAAAAACATCTCGCTGATTGGAACTTCCAGGAGAATCGTATTTATAGTAGCTAACATCATGTTACGTTGCCGTAGTAGAGTTAGCAGCGATAAACTAGTGAACGCTCACTACTGGACGTATAAAGCGCTGATATTTACTGAAACCGACTTGTGTTATAAACATGTATTTTAATTTACACAGAAAATCTTATAGAAATAGTCTTTATTTGTAAAAAAAGCTCTTTCAAAGTGTTATTGTTTAAAACTCGCAGTTCAACGCAGTTCAATTTATTTTATATTTTACTAACTACCTGTTCCGTCTTTGCACGGGTGGACATATATAGCCTATGTTAGTAAGGATTACTGAATTTTTTTTAAATTTGTTTCACTTTCTTTTAGGTATATTCGCTAGAATACATATAATATAATCTTTCCTCAACATAATATTAGTTTAGTCGTATAGATTTAACTATATTGTATAGAGTCTGAGAAACTGTCATTACTAGAGGCAACGGTAGAACACAGGAGTATAGTTCCTGAATGGAGCTTGTCGATGAGGGTTCCTCATATAAAAATATCAGTTTTCAAAACTGTTGTCATATAAATAACTTAAGTAGCGATAGTCTAGTGGAGAGACCAATAAACTGCTACGCAGAAGGTCTTGAATTCAAAATCACGGCGCACAACACTGACTTGCCGATAAATGTGCGTATTAAATTGTTAATTATCGTTCGCTAAGGCCTTCGCCACACTTGGCGGAAATTCCGTCGTGGAAATTCCGTTACGGTAAACGCTGAGAACAATCGAAGCGACGGATCATCCGCATAGTGTGCCTGGCATTGGTTATTTATATACAATAACTTGTACAGGCGTTCCGCCGTGGAAGATCCGCGACGGAATTTCCGTCAAGTGTGGCGAAGGCCTAAACGGTGAAGAAAACCATAGTACGGCAACCTGTGCTCGGCAGACGCGTATAGTCTGTGTAACAGCGTGGGCTGGGCTATGGCATAACCCTGAGGCCCAATTCTCCTAATTATATTTGATCAAAATGCAGTTTCGATCGAATGTCCGTGTCATACTCATGTAACAAATAGTATTCTCCTAAAATAATTGATATTTGAATGCTATTGGCATGTTATCGTGACTAGATCGTAAATTGAACAACGTCGAACTATAGAAGTCAAATTAGACGATAATGAAATTAAATTAACATAATACAGATTCTGAGCCAATTCAAAACATAATCTCATTTCGTTCAAAATATAGTTTTAATGTCATTTAAAATATGGGAATTGGTCTTCAGGTCCTAGTGAGATGAGACCCGTGCCTAGCAGCAGCGAAACGGTCTTTAGATTGGGCTGATATGATAATATGTTTACTTCTAATCTTATATTGAACGGTCATATTCTTTGACGAGATAAGTTTTGTATACCTATTAAATTAATAATTCTATGAAAAACTTGTTTTAATATAAATGTTTGTCAGACTCAATGCTGTTAATACCTACAAAGAAACAAACCTTCCAATTTTATAACACTAGCACAGATATCCTTACCCGCAATGCTCAAAATATCTATGAATAAACTAAGTAGGTAAACGTCGGAATGTAGACAAAAAGTGACCTTCCATGAGTTTACGATATCCGATAGTATCAAAGTTATTTACATCGAGCCGCGTAATAACACCGGGCTTAAGCTTGTTTGACGGAAATATGAAAGAATTAGCACCGTAAACGTTATTGTAACCATAAATCGGTAATATGCTCGTTACTTTAGATTTCATTACGTAGGTACAAGAAATCTTAGTACTATGTTTAAGCGAAAGTTTGTTATGTTTGGGCACCAAACATCCATCTCATCATATTTTTTTGATGCAAAAACCACTTAACGGGTTTTGATGCAACTTTCTTGTAAGATTCATCAGAATAGCACATGGGCTACTTTCCATCCAAATAACCGACACCCACTTGAGTGGATCCGTAAGCGAAATGTATATCATAAAATAATAACCTACATAACCCACTCATGTGTTTATTAAGAAATTATCGTAAAAGGTTTTCTTAATACTTCACTGTAATCTATGCTTAACTTCACGTAATTTTTATATGATTACATATTACATACTTTATTAAGAACAGATTAACTAAAATTAAAACAGAGTTACTTTACAAGGACTTCATCATTATTACATAACCAACTTCATATTTACGTAACCAGTTCTCTTTACGTACGTACATATTTCTCCAACAAAAGTATGCTTATAATTATTCCTTTGCAAATATTCCTACAATTGCGATATGAAACATTTGTCTGTCTGCCACTCAGTTGTGTAATTTAAGTAGAAACAATCCTGCAAAAAGCCCGCCATCTGGCCACTTAGGCACGCTTAAAATAGTTGTTTGGCAAGTGTGCGTGCTTGCGTGACATCTCGCGTTAGCCTTATATAACTCAGATGCTATGAAAGCTTGGCTATGAAGATAACGTGACAAACGCCTATAGCCCACAGTAACAAGGTTACCACCAAAACATTCCTTCACCTATTACTCTACTACTGGCGGACACGCATTTAATTTGTGTTATTTTATCAATTTTCATTGATATGCAAATACTCAGACGTCTTTGTATACCTTCACTTAAAAGGTGCCCTATATTTGATACTCAAGTCTTGACCCAATTTAATTCATTATATGTACTTTATCCATTCGTAAACATGGTGAAGTTATTTTATACCGTACGCGGTGTCAATAAAATATGAATCACGTTTCACAACGATTAGATCTTCTGTATTTAAAAATAAACACGTTCCATAGGGTTAATCACGTTTAGCAACGATTAGATCTTCTGTATTTAAAAATAAACACGTTCCATAGGGTTTTTTGACGTATAACAGTTAGAAGTACTTTCAAATTGTTTTATGGTGAACAAATACGAGTGGTATATTTGTCACTTAACCGCTGTGTATCGCGTGTAGGCGGACGCCTGCCTCTAATAATAAATTTAACGTGTTTTCGAGGCTAATACGTAGCTGGCTAGGCGTAGGCCATACATTGTGTGGTTAGTGGAGTAACCTTGGTGGCCGACTGGCCTCATCATCGATGCATAAGTTCTGTGAATGCAATCGCTTCGTGACCCGAGTTGGTTGTTCTATTTCAGTTGAATATTGACCCGAGACGTACGAGTTACGTTACATCATTTATCGGAAAGACGCCACGTCTTACCGAAAACTATTATTTGATGCTTGAACTTCAAATATCTATCGAGAATACAAATAAATTAATAATAAGGGCTATGCGCGGTGCTGAGGGTTGGTTTGATCACCGACTAATACGATCCAAACTAAGACTTAAATGTAAGCC
The DNA here is from genome assembly GCA_944739405.2 of Euclidia mi. Taxonomy (NCBI): domain Eukaryota; kingdom Metazoa; phylum Arthropoda; class Insecta; order Lepidoptera; family Erebidae; genus Euclidia; species Euclidia mi. Next base: position 39,042,016 of record OX123198.2, read on the forward strand.
GCCCCGTAGAGCAGAACATAAAATTCCACCGAAATTAGCTACACACAAATTAATACACAGCAGCGATACAAGACAGGATATAGATGCTGAATTTGGTTCAGAAAGCTTGTCAATTAATGAACAGTGGCGCAAATATGCTCGAGAATTGCATAGTGCAGCACAAAATGTTGTCGGTAGACTGCAGAAGCGAAACCAAGATTGGTTTGAAAGAGACGAAGATCTACGAATACTCTTTGATAACGCAAGACAAGCCCTTAGAAAAGCAACTGATGTGGGAACTCGCAGGATTATAAATCGAGAGCTCAGGACAAATACTCGTGAGCTTAAAGATTGTTAGTGGACTACAAAAGCCGCTGAACTCCAACATCTGGCGGATACACACCAAATCGGAGCCTTTTATAAAAGTTTACGTACAATATACGGACCGAAACGAAAGTTGATTGCCCCTGTTTATACACGAGACCGTTCACAGAGGCTCACTGATCCTACGGAAGTTCTGAAAAGGTGGGCTGAACATTTCGAGGAGGTTCTGAATCCAAAAACCCAAGGAGCCAATCTCGCATATATAAACTCACTGAAAACAATGTCTCCAGTATCCGAATTAGATGAAAGTCCGTCTTACGATGAGTTTGCTCAAGCGGTGCAGAATATAAAAAATAATAAAACACCAGGTTTAGATAGTCTACCCGCAGAAGTCTATAAGTATGGAGGCCCGAACATAAACAACAGACTATTTAAAATCATTTTACAAATCTGGGAGACTAGATTAATACCGCAAGACTGGAAAGACGCCTCTATATGTAAATTGTTCAAGGGAAAAGGCGATCGTTCTGACTGTGGCTCATACATATCTCTCATACATATCTCTGCTCATGCTCATGCATATCTCTCCTAAGTGCAGCCGGCAAAGTTTTGGCACATATTATAGCGTCTTTTTACAACATTCGAGCTAAACGAGTCCTGCCTGAGAGCCAATGTGGATTTCGACTGAATAGAGGAACGGTGGACGCTATCTTTGTAGTGAAACAACTTCAGGAAAAAAGTCTTGAACAACACCGTGATCTCTATATGTGCTTTGTCGATTTGGAGAAGGCCTTCGATCGAGTACCAAGGACTGCATTGTGGTTGGTTCTGAAAAGTGTCGGTTGTCCTGAGAACCTTGTCGATCTTATTCGCCAATTTTATTAAGGAATGATGGTTCGCGTACAACATGACAATAGCTTCACAAAGCAATTTCCCGTCACAAGCGGCGTTAAACAAGGATGTGTCATGGCTCCCACTCTCTTCGCTATATATTTTGCTGCTGTTATGAATGATGCACTACAGAACTGCCAGGACCAAATAACATTATAGGTCCGATTTGATAAAGGTGCGTTTGATTTGTCTCGTTTTGAAGCAAAACATGAAACCTCGGCGCTGAATGTTGTAGACATACTATATGCTGATGATGTCTGTCTTATGGCAGACTCAATGGAAAACTTGCAGCAGTATTTAGATCAGCTAGATATCTCCTGTCGAAGATTTGGCCTAGTGATAAGCGTGACAAAAACCCAACTACTAAAACAACCATCAAGAGGCACACCTACGAGCGATGCTCCGCTTATCTTAGGCTGTAACGGGTTCTGGGATTAAAACGCAGTAGAGGTTCTAGGTGCGTTTATTGCCGAGTATTGTCTCACTTCCCTTGCACGAGTATGACCGACCAACAACACGACACTGGCCTGAACACTAAGGGCTGCAGTCTCCCACGCTGTTCCCTCCGGTAGTGTGCAGGGCAGGCTGCTCGAAGGGCTGCGCGTAGCGGCAGATCCTCACAGGCCGTTGGCTCAGCTGGCAGGCGCCGGCGGTCTGAGTGCGATGAGCAGGGCAGGGCCAGACACTTCGGTAGAGGTGACATCGAAGACGGTGCTTGGAGGTGAAGTGGTCTAGGTAGAGTAGCCCGGAGCCTTAAGGTAGACCTGGAACCTGAAGGAAAGCAGCATTAGGAGAGCCACAACCAATAGAGTCAGGCAGGCGGCGTCAGCCGACCTCAGCTAGCAGGTAGAGAGATGGGCAGTACGCTAACGCAGTAAATGTAGTAACTTACCCACACGTTACACGTAAGGCGTAGGGTCAGTAGGTAGGCGTAATTATCGTAGCTAGGCAGTAGGTAGATAGAGTATCGGTGCCGGCCTCTCTGTCGGCCCCTTTATATACCGGCCCTTCCATCAGAGTTAGAGTCGCTCCGTGACCATATTTGGTCAGACTTCGCCAGCGCGGACGATGGCCCTCTCTGATTGGCCGAGCGTATGGACGGTATTATGACGCAGACGCGGTAGGTACCGGACATACGCTACAATACCGCCCGCCTTAGAAGAGGATTTTACGAGGCTAGCAAGAAAAATCCGACTAGCTGCGTTAGGTCTACGAGTCCGCTACTGTCCAAGATAAGACGGCATATAGAAGAAAGAAGGGGAAGTCTTTTACGGTTTGTAACAAATAGTTAGGCGCCATAGTGTATAAGTTTTAAGTCTTTTATGTGCCAAAACCCAAAAGAATTTCCAGACGCGTCCGACAACTCGTAAACGAGAGGCGACTTTTAAGTAATCACTGCGCACTTCACGAATTTAGGGCCTAGTTTCTTACAGAAGGACTTATCCTTGTCGCTCTGATAAAAAGTCCTTTTCCACACAGTGTCTCCCACATTAAACTCAGCTGGTTTACGGCGTAAATTATAAGTTTGGGAATTCCTAGCATGAGGTTGAATGAGGAGTGCCTGAACTTTGTCAAATATGCCTGATAAGTGACCTATGTTTTCTGCGTAATCGTCCCTAGGTATATATATGTCGGCGATACGCTAGGGTTATCGTGTCCAGTCCAGACTCCATTATAATAAAAACACTCACGTAATATTACTTGGTTTATTTTCAGACGATTTCTAGCACAGAATTGAATTAAAATGTGACCTACAGTCCTTTTTATACACTAACTGTCATTTCACTTAATGTTTAACAACTGCCACTTCCTTTACAATATATAATTGAAATTACTATACAATCATAGTTCAAAAATCAACATAAATATTGTAATGAATTTTGCACAACACCAAATGATTTATTTTACACGAATAACAAATTTATTTTATTAACCAATCGCTACTTTACAACATGGTCAACAGATGGCGCTATCAACAGAATGCAAATATAAACGCATGTTATTTATTACCGTAAAAATAAGTGTCAGAATAATGTTATTTAATACTATTTGATTTTACTTTGAAAGTTTCTGGAGTTATCTTAATAACTAAGCGATAAATTAAATACCCAATCTTTATAAAACAGTTAAGCAGCCAATACAGTGTCTAATATTGTAAAGTAGTGAAGTTCTCAGTTCTGTGTTCACAAATAGTTATTTAAATATCAACCTTAAATTTTATTAATATTTTCGTAACAATATAATCATTATATATTAATTTGCGCCCATACGGCCATTCTGATCCAGCGCGCTCCTCGCGCTGATTATTTAACGGTTACAGAATAAAAGCATAACAAACAAAAATAATGAATACAAAAATTACATAAATAAGCGTTTATCATACAGAATGAACTAAAAGTTATTTACAAGGCTTCACCTAGTCATAGGATCTTAGCCTGTGGCATGCGTCACCCATCACGGGATCTTACAAACAATGCTTCACCCATGGCTAAGCCAACTCGTGGCATCACCGATTACGGGATCTAGCACACACAGGCATCACCCACATAGGGGATCTAGCCCACAAACGGCATCACCCTCATAGGGATCTAGCCCACAAACGGCATCACCCACATAGGGTCGATTTAGCCCACGCGGCATCACCCATCACGGGATCTAGCCAACACACGGCATCACCCATCACGGGATCTAGCCAACACACGGCATCACCCATCACGGGATCTAGCCAACACACGGCATCACCCATCACGGGATCTAGCCAACAAGACCAGGATCAAAGATACGCATGGTGGCCAGCCAGCGTTTTGGGAAGGATATTGGATAGGAAAAATAAAACTTTACTCAAACACATAAATGCAAAATTTGCCTCATAAACACATCAATGCATATACATAAAATAATCATCATCGTTCGTCATGATCAGTTATATCAATACAATGCAATTACATAGGTCCAACAACGACAGTGGAGGAGGTAGAGGACCCCACACGTAAATCGGTATCTGACGAATCCTCCGCCCATACGGTCAAGCTGCTCATACAGTTGTTGATGTTGATCAGCAACAAAGGTTAGCAAACAATGCTAGACTCCAGCTCAGTACAGCACACATGCGGCATGTGTGCGCGTAGCCCACACACAAAACCACTGACGTCAAAAGGGTGGGCCACCGTCATCCATACATATTAATCAGTAAAGGACCGCTCGTCCATCCTCTCTTCACACTAAGTCCAGGTCATCTGCTAGGATGTCATCATCAACCTGCAACACTCAAAAGACAGGTGGTGGGCAACATTTCCCACCCAAATATTAGTTCCATGAACCTTCATAGCTGTAGATGAAATAAAATTCTACTCTGTACAAAGTGGTCCGGTCTATTAAGCTATATCTATATATCAGGCATGTTCAACCTGTGCATTGGTCTATAGTTATCTTAGCTACAACAGTGTTGGAGCCCATATTTTACGCATAAGGTACAAAAGACACTGAATTTTCTCAGGTTCTGTCCGACAGTGCCATTTTAGATAATCTAATATAAAGTTATCAGGATACCCATATTTTGCAGTTTTGATAAAATAGTTAAAACTTAATATATTCAAAATTAGTTTTATCCACATCAAACAGGAAAACAAAATGGCAAGAACAAAGAGAGGCCTATGTTCAGCCGTGAATAGTCGGACTGTTGATGATAAATATGAAATGATTTCAAACCATGCAGATCCAAGGATTTCGAAAATACTAGTGCTATAATTATTACTCATGTAAGAACATGTTTAATCAAATATTGAATATTTTTAGGCATAGTGCAAGCTGTGAAATTGTTGAACTGTTTGCCAACTGAGCCATAAAAGAGAAATTTACAAGCTACCAATTGGTTCGGCTTTACACCGAAACCGTAGGGTTCTAGACGACTTGGAGAAGGAAATGGACTGTATAGAGAGGATAGCGGTTCTTCGCCGCCTAGGAGATGGATACGCTAAGGGGTGATTGAGTGGGTATAGGATATTTCAAGGATGGAGGGCACCTACCTTATACAACCTTCTTCGTTTCCGTAGGGCAGTCTCCTGGTGGTTTCGTGATGCAGCTGCTTGTTTTCACTTCAATTCACCATTCGCGAGCGGGTTTTCCTTGGTGGAAGCGGTAATAAATCACATACAACGGTGCGGCGCGGTACGGTATCGCGGACACGTTCTCAGCGAGTGGAATGTTCTCGACTGTCACTCGCGTCCACGATCACGGCGACGAATCAGGCGAAGGCAGTGCCCTTTCTTCGGGAATGGGAGACAGGGACGGAAATATGATATCGCTCGCACTAGAACGTGGAACGATTGATGTTGATGCGATTAGTTATGGATAGGAAGGTAGATGGCGCTACCATATCCCCCCGGCCCTAAAGGGTTGCCTTTAAAAAAAATAGAATTGAACTTAGCTATGTTGGGTGTACTACCGCATAACCCATCAATAGGCTAAGACAGCGATACATACACATACATACATACATATCGTCACGCCTTTTATCCCCGAAGGGGTAGGCAGAGGTGTATTTCTACACCCACTTTTCGCCAGATATACTTTAGTCCCACGTAATAAGAGGCGAGCCTATTGCCGTACCGGGCACATTTCCAGACTCCGTGCTGCTACTGAGAATTTCGTGACAGAAAAACCCAATAACACTGCCCGACCCAGGCATTGAACCCGGGACCTCCCGATCCCACGCGCACATTTATGCTGCGTGACCAACGAGGTAGTCGTATAGGGTTTGATGTCGAGTTTTCCGTCTCTACGCAAAGATGGTATTTGCATCGTGTTATCCCTTAGTCGCCTCTTACGACACCCACGGGAAGATGGGGGGTGGTGACACTTGTATTCTATGCCGTCAACCACACGGCTAAAAAAGACAGCGATATGACAATAAAATTAATCTAAATTAACTTTAGCGAAAACTACAAACGCAATAATAGCGAAAACTACTAACTAAATGCTTAAACTAAGAGGTAAGTCCAACTTCAGGCTAGATCTCACTGAGTTGGAAGCGGACAGAGACGTACAACAGGGCGCACGTAACTCCCTTTGGCGGTTTTCACGGTAACAACGCGAGTTGTACCGTCCTTGGAAGTATGCAATTTCTCTACGGTGGCTAACGGCCATGAAAGCGGCGGAGCATTATCATGTATTATGACGACCAACGTACCCTCCTGTATAGGGGATGCAGGACTATTCCACTTGGATCTAGCCTGAAGCTGGTGTAGATATTCCGCACGCCAGCGCCGCCAGAACGACTGCACGAGTTTATCCAGCAGAGTATGTCTCTGGAGCAAGCTTGAAGAGTCTGCTTCAGGAGCCGGAAATGACGATAATGGCACTGTGTTCAGAAAATGCGCAGGGCTTAACGCGGATGGTTCTGCAGGGTCACTACTCAATGCCGTGAGCGGACGCGAGTTGATCAGTGCCTCGACTTGTGCAAGGACAGTTAAAAGCTCTTCGTAAGAGAGGATCTGTTGACCTATAACCTTGAAGAGATGCGTTTTAATTACTTTGACCATGCTTTCCCAACATCCACCAAAATGCGGTGATGCTGGTGGAATAAACTTCCAGTCAATATGATTTATGGAAAGTTCTTCCTGAAGACGAGTACGATATTCTTCCCTGAGAAACTTATAAAGGTCGCGTAAATAAGAGCTTGCGCCCACAAAACAAGTGCCGTTATCCGTGTACAAACACTGTATAGGGCCGCGCCGTGAGAGAAATCGTTTAAGGGCTGCCAGGAATGACACCGTGCTTAAGTCTGTCGCAACTTCAATATGCGTAGCGCGCGTCGTTAAGCATGTAAAAATACATAGCCAGGCTTTACGGCTTTTAACACCTCGACCACTCACTGGCGTATACTGCAGTGGTCCTGCGTAATCACAACCGGTGTGTGTAAACGCTTTAGCAACCTGGTTGACGCGCTGGCTAGGGAGATCGGCCATGGGAGGGAAAGTCGGACGCGGACAAAATTTGAAACAGACGTTACATTTATGTATTCTGTGACGAATTATTCGTCGAGCGGCTAAAATCCAATACTTATGCCTAAGTAAGGACATAAGCAACTCCGGACCGGCATGGAGGTGCTTCTTGTGATAAAAATCAACAAGAAGGTCGACAACATGATCATGTCGCGGCAGAATACAAGGATGTTTGTAGTTATAAGGTTCATCCGTATTTGACAGACGACCCCCAACGCGTATGACGCCGTGTTCATCGAGAAACGGCTTGAGTCTAAGGATAGCGGCAGAACAAGGTACATTGTCCTTTAAATTTTGTATGTCGTTACTAAAATGAACAGCTTGTACAGCTCGTAGTAACTTACATTCTGCGAATTTGAGATCAGTACTTGATACAAAAGTCTCATTAGGTAGGTGCCTAAGAAACCTATAGACATAAACGATGGCGCGGAGTAACTTAGACCACGATGACATGCGTAGTGCGAGTGCATAGATGGGAGACTCCGCAACCTCAGCAATCACGGGATAAGAAACAGACTTCCGTTCGGGTACATCTTCGTCTTCTGCACTGTGGTCAAAGGGTTGCATGGGCCATTCTGATGGATCATGGGAGATCCAAGAAGGTCCACGACGCCACAATGGATGATGCAGAAGATTAAGTGGAGTGACACCACGAGACAAGCAATCTGCGGGGTTCTCAATACCCGCGACGTGATTGAAACAAGTAGCAGGAACCAGTTCAATCAATTTGCTAACGCGGTTGGCGACAAAAGTCTGCCAGCGATGAGGAGAAGAATGAATCCAAGCGAGCACTACTTTGGAGTCGGAAAATGCGTATAATTTATTAATGGGGTAGTGGGGCAAAACTGTGTCTTGAACCTTGCGGAGCAACTGAGACAGCAGAAGGGCCGCGCACAACTCCAGTCTCGCAACTGAAACGGTTTTAACAGGCGAGACCTTAGACTTGGCACAAACTAACTGCACCGAGTAGTTAGAACCAATGCGGACTTGCAGATATACGACTCCGCCGTAATCACGCTCGCTGGCGCCAGCGAAACCTATTAAGTTGATGGTACATCCATCTACCAACCCAAGATGACGCGGAATAGTAACTTGATTGAGCGCGGTAAGCTCAATACAAAACTGGCCCCAAGCGGCGACAATATGGTCAGGGGGTGTTTCATCCCACTCACACTTTGATAGCCAAAGCTCTTTGATCAAGAGCTTGGCGTACAAAATTGTGGGAGCCACAAAACACATTATGTCCCATAGTCGAGCCACTGTGGACAGCATAGTGCGTTTGGTGCACTTATCATCTGGTGGTGAGACGTCAAACCGAAAACTATCGCAGGATTTGTCCCAGCGTAAACCGAGAACCTTATGCGGTACAGACTTCTCAAACTCAATGTCTGGAGAAGCCTTATGAGAATCTGGTATACGTGCGAGAACCTCCTTAGAGTTGCTTGTCCATTAGACAAGATCAAACTGGCCTCGCTTGAAAAGCTGAATAAGCTCTTCACAAAGCGAAATTGCTAGCGGAGCGGATATGACACTACAGGCAATGGCATCCATGTACAAAGCGGAAGTGGCAACAGCTGCTGCGGCGGGAAAGTGATCGCCTTCATCAGCGATCAACTGGCGAACAACTCGTAACGCGTGATATGGGCTAGACTTGAGTCCAAAGCAAACACGATTGAACTGATACACAGATAAAGGTTCTTTCTTGTCAAAACGATAAAAGACCCGTTGAAATCTACGGTCAGATTCGCGAACGCCGATATTGAGAAACATTTGGCGGCAATCAGCTGACAGAGCGATTTGGAAAAGACGAAACTTTATTATGATGTTAAATAAATCACCCTGTAGATTGGGGCCGGCATGCAAAATGTCATTAATCGACTGACCCGATGTAGTCTTACAACTAGCGTCTAAAACCACACGAAGTTTAGTAGAGGTTTTATCTTCGCGAACTACGCCGTGATGCGGGATATAATATGAGGGCAGAGAGTTGCCCTCGTTGTTTACAACTACACTCAAAAAACCTTTATCTATGTAGTCACGAATGACGTCATTATAGACGCTGCGTAACTTAGGTGATGCATCAAGTTTACGTTCCAAACAATGGAAACGTCTGAGCGCAGCAGCGTACGAGTCGCCTAACGAATAAGGGTCACCACAGAATGGCAACGCCACAACGTATCTGCCACTGTCGTCACCAACAGTGGTAGCGCGGAAATGTTCTTCACACTCGAGATCTTTACGGCTCATCGAGGGCGGTGCGATAACCTCTTCAAGCTCCCAAAATCGCTTGAGAAGAGAGTCAATATTGTTTTCTTGAAGAACAGAACAACAGCAAGACGTAACGTATTGAGAAGTATGTAATGTAGGTACGGTACCCATAATCACATACCCGAATACCGTCTCAATAGCGGGTGGTAAGTTATTTTGCTCACTACGTACCACTTAAGTAAGTAGCAAGTGCGGGAATATTGCGGCTCCGATCAAAACATCAATGTCTGCCGGATTCGCAAACTCCGAATCCGCTAGTGGTAATGACTCGAGATGTGTGAGGAGCGACACGTCCACATTAGCGTTTGGCAACGTGTCCGTAATACGTTCCACGATAAGCGAAGAAATGTTAAAATTAATGTCCCTATTAAAACGCGAATGTATTTTAATATCTACGGAACCTTTGCAATGTTTTTCTGATCCGCCTATCCCTCGGATTATTGAGTTCGTATTTTTAAAGCTATTCCATAATCCGAGGCGTTTGAACAATTCTAACGTTATTAAATTGGTCTGAGATGCGCTATCTAGCAGACAACGTACCATGTGCGGTGACCCATTGACATCATATATGATAACTTGCGCTGTCGCTAACAGAACAGTCTTAGACGCCATACATGGCGGCCTAGCACTGCTCTGATCACTACAAGCGCGCGAAGGCCGTCCGCGCGTGCGTGCCGCCCGCGCAATGGATGTCGTACACAATGATATCTCATTGCGAGGCGTGGAAGGCGCAGCTACCGTGTTCTGCACTTGCGTGAGTGTGTCAAGGTTAGCGGCTTGACTTGACAACCGGTTATTTTTATCGAAATGTAACAGTGTATGATGTTTTTGATTACATGATCGACACTTTGTCTTACTAGAACAATTACTTGTTTTATGTTTTATGCTTAAGCAGTTAATGCAAGCTTTGTTATCTTTTACGCATTTAAAACGAGCAATTGGATTTAAATCATTAAAGGTAGGACACTTATAGTAATGGTCGTGCACTATATTACTGCACAGACACTTCTGTGAATTATTACTATTAGATTCCGAACATGTTACGTAAGATTGTGGATTAGGGACCGAGTTATTACTACTATTTCGCGATTTATTCAACCTTTGTTTGTTGTTGTTAGTGTTAAACGGGCCAGGTGAACCCGACTGCGTATTATGAAATATTCGACACTGATCTTTGATGAACGAAATAAAACTATCTAGTGTAGGTATTTTATTATTGCGTTCCGTCATCTCGAATGCGCGAATTGTATCAGTGTCAAACTTTTTAAAGCGAGTTGAAGCAACATAAAGTCGGAAAGATCTTCTAATTTTAAATTCCTAAGAGAATTTACCGCGGTTACGAAGTTATCAATAAACAGCTGGAAATTCGAGACAGACGCGTTGCCGGACAGTTTGAGATTTAAAGCTTGGTCAAAGTACGTAGACGCTAGGACGCGCGTGTCCTGATATCTGTCAAGTAGTGACTGAAATATGACCTGATAATTCTCAGCACTGGGTGTGACACATGCAAATACGGACTGGGCCTTCGGTGACAGTTTACCTATTAAATAGTACAACCTGTCAGCATCTGTCAGAGAACCATTATCGTGCACCGTAGACTTAAAACTCGCATAGAATAACGGCCAATTTCGTATATCTCCGTCAAACGACATAATCTCGATTGGCGGTAATCTCGGTTTGCGGGAAACGGGCTCTGCTGAACATTTACCCTCCAATTGCGATTGTATACGCTTAATAATACAATAAAGATCTTCGAATGAGGTATACGCCTGATAGTTCAGTTTTTCATCAGGATTGATAGAAAGCAATCTTGCGTTATAATCGTCTAACAACTTATGAAAATCCGTTCGAATACTATCTACTGTTATACAATAACTGAGAAATGCTTCGCTATTACTGTCAGACATAGATGCGGTTTTTGAGCATTCATAGATATTTTGAATGCGTTCAAATAAAATATTGCGTTTTGCTTCTAAGATTGTCATCTCTTTGTCTTCCGACACGCGTGACTTCTTTTGTTGTGACACGCTTACGTAAGTATAAGCTAATGAGACCGAAACAAAATAAGAATATCTAATGTATCTACTATTTTACCTAAGTAGGCTAAGTAGGCAACACCTTAGAGCCGAGGAATTAAAGTTGATTGAAATATGAGATTTATAAGACAACTATGATAGTTGCAGAAATAATAATTTAATAAGTAGGTAGCTACATAAAAGTTTACCTACTAATGCGGGCGGAAATAACCATGTGACGGTTATGTGAATATATTAGGAGTATAGCTAGGTGCTATAACTGCCTAGGTATAGCGGTATAATGTATAAAACGTAAATGAATCCGACTCGTATGGATAAAAAAATGGTTCGGCTTTACACCGAAACCGTAGGGTTCTAGGCGACTTGGAGAAGGAAATGGACTGTATAGAGAGGATAGCGGTTCTTCGCCGCCTAGGAGATGGATACGCTAAGGGGTGATTGAGTGGGTATAGGATATTTCAAGGATGGAGGGCACCTACCTTATACAACCTTCTTCGTTTCCGTAGGGCAGTCTCCTGGTGGTTTCGTGATGCAGCTGCTTGTTTTCACTTCAATTCACCATTCGCGAGCGGGTTTTTCTTGGTGGAAGCGGTAATAAATCACATACAACGGTGCGGCGCGGTACGGTATCGCGGACACGTTCTCAGCGAGCGGAATGTTCTCGACTGTCACTCGCGTCCACGATCGCGGCGACGAATCAGGCGAAGGCAGTGCCCCTTCTTTGGGAATGGGAGACAGGGACGGAAATATGATATCGCTCGCACTAGAACGTGGAACGATTGATGTTGATGCGATTAGTTATGGATAGGAAGGTAGATGGCGCTACCACCAATATTACAAAGCAAGAGTAGTGCAGTCTTATTTCTAAAAATGATTCCACTCAGTTTGTATAGTTAATATGGTGGTGAGTTTATATCAATAGTTTTATTTGACTTTATATTTAAAGGAATTTTCTAAGGCCCACTTGCACAACGATTCTTAAATTGAATTAAGAAGTATTTAACGAGAAAAAAACTATTAAACGCCACTAGCGTCTTGCACAACAAAAAAATTGTCGACTAATATGATTTAAGAACTGTCAAAATTTATTACAGAAAATCGGCTGTTTAGTAGCTAATTTTATTTAAAAATTGTCACACTGACGTTGGCAACTTGTCATTAGCGACGAAAATTAACTATAATTATATGTATAGCTTGACCGGACGACGCATCAGGGGTAGGCCTCCCACAAGGTGGACCGACGATCTGGTGAAGAGGCTGAAATGATGATGATGATGATATAACTGATAACAATGTAGCTACTTGTGTTCTTGTTAACCCTAGAATCCTACACTATCTGGCGCACATATTATTCCTACACTGGGGTGCTGGAACACCCCATACTATAATGACTGTAATTCTAAAAATAAAAAAGACAATTATTAATAATACGTTTAATTATAAATAATCAGTAACTTGAGATCACAAATCAACCTTAAGTTAACATTAGTTTGAGCACTTTGCACAAACTTGTACCTGATGCTCCACATAACATCTAAAAATATCAGTATTTAATTCATATAAGAGTATTGTTTTAATAAATAATCAAATTAAATAAGATATTACATACAAATCTATCAATCGTAATAAATAGAATAACTTACGATTTTACTACAATGGGGTACTGGCATACCCCACAGCACTAACATAGGCGACTACATGACGCAGCTGTCGTCAGGGTATTGGCAAGAGGTTGACACCAAACTAAAATACTCTGACGCGTGAATTCGTGGACATTAAATAAATTGAGATATTTAGAAAACAAATCGGTGTGGGGTGCACCTGCACCCCATGTAGGGTTCTAGGGTTAATGCTCAAAAGTTTCTAGTTATTATTTGTCAATTGTCATTTCGTTGCTAGGCGACGACAATGCGTTTTGTTTTATGCTGAAAGTATATATAGTCTAAGGTTTTATGCGAAACCATACGCATAACATCGTTAAAATCGTAACAAAAAGGCTTCATGCCATGAAACAAAACGTAGAAACTACTTTACCGACCTCATAAAATGTTTAACTAAATCTAAGCGTTGTTGTCGTTGTGCAACAGGACGCTAAATACTTTTAACTTAAATTATTTTATGCTGTTAATTCTGTTCAACGAATTTAAATTAAGGAGTGACTTAAATCAAACGTTACGCAAGTGGGCCTAAATAATGTAAATTTTAAACTGTTAACATGTGGTGCTAATGTAATTATTATTTATTCATACACAATTAATAATTGTTTATCTGAATAAATAAATTTAAACTGACTAATCACAACTGACTTAGAAATAAAGCATGAGTAGTCCATACACTTACTTTTATTTGCCAAGAATAAATTCTGCTAAATGGGAAAAGAGATAATATGGATTTTCACATCATGTTCTTTACACCCACTTAACATTATCCTAATAATCATATTCCCAACTGTCTTGTATCCCACAAGAGCTAGGCAATAAGGTTGGCACTAAATTTTATTGGTTTATCACTGGTTGTCATCTTGAATATAGATGCAACTAACTTTGCAAATATAATAAATTGTATTTACCAAGTAAAATACTAAGGCTTGGTATTTATACAAAATTAGCAGTCACCTGCCTTAAGACTTTCAACCTAAAATGCTTAGAGGTGGACTATTATAGAACCTAAGTGAGTGCCTATGTCCATAAAGGAATCTACTGACCAGATCTCATGTTTCTAGCTTCAGTAGTTCAGGTTAAGCAAGGACTTATCATGGTCGGAACAAATAATTCTATAGGTACAGGTATAAAATTAAGCGACAAATATTAAGATACGTCCGGTTCCCTTGTCTTATTATATAACCTTAACTTGAGCTGCAAGTTGACAGTAACAATTTCAACATAATGTTAAAATGAAACCATGTAGGCACCTATAGAGTCCACCAATATATACTAAAACCTATTTTGTAACTATACAAATATCAGCTTTAAAAATATGTATCACAAATTTATTTTTATATCTACCTTCTGAGTATATCTGTACTAATATAATAAAACTTAAGTTTGTTTTGTTGAATGCACTTATCTGTGAAAGTACTGGTTTTATGCAAATAATTATTTTTGTGGTGGTTAGTCATTTATCAAGAGAGGCTTCATATAAGCGCGCCGTGAGCACTAGCCATAAGTAATGCAGTTAGTTAGCCTTATGTAATGTGTAACCAAGGGCTATAAATAATGTTTTGATTCCTTTAAGGTTTTACTATTGAGATAACCTATTGACTACCAATTAAATTCATATTTAGCACATCAATTAGCTTATTTAAACTGAAAGCAAATCAGGTAATTTATACAATGGATCTATATCAGAGCTTCAACTTGAAAAGGGCAGTTATACCGTTCTTTACTAATAATTATATTAGTAGAACCACATAACAACAAAGCTATTTTCTCTTTGTTGTGTAGATAAGTAAGTTTTACAGAAAGTTTCCGACATGGCCTAACGATTAATAAACAGACAAGAGACAGGAGCCCCAGCCGAAGGCAAAACATGACTATAAGCACAGTAGCACTGCTATATACCAAACGTGGATAAACAACAGTTACCTATAAGTTCCATTTGGGGTGTAACGTTCGTAATTTTGACTGTATAATGTTTATCTGGTAATCCTTACGGGGATAGTAGGTAATCGTGTAAGCACCATAATTCATAAAATTAGGATGTTTCTCAAAAACTACTCAAATCAGCTCTGGATAAATACCTCTGGTCAGTGCATCAGCAACCCGCATCTGCAACCTCTGGTAGAACTCAGAGCAGAACAGCGTTCACGCCACGGCACACCCCGGTGCGTGCACCCCGTCGTAGTCGCTCTGTCGCTCTCGCTCGCACGTGGCCTCACGTGAAGTGTAGACGTGCTCGCCATAACTCCGACACACCGTCTGGTCTCCGATCAGGGTTGACTAGGGCCAAACACGGCTTCCAAGCGCTTATCGCATCAGTCTTCAGGTCATCATTGGTAATGGCGGCCAAGCCAAGAGACCCATCACTCTCGCGCCTACCGTAGATCCCGAAGTCTCTTAGGGGGCGTTTATCCCACCACTGCTGTCGGCGATACGCCAGGGTTATCGTGTCCAGTCCAGACTCCATTATAATAAAAACACTCACGTAATATTACTTGGTTTATTTTCAGACGATTTCTAGCACAGAATTGAATTAAAATGTGACCTACAGTCCTTTTTATACACTAACCGTCATTTAACTTAATGTTTAACAACTGTCACTTCCTTTACAACATATAATTGAAATTACTATACAATAATAGTTCAAAAATCAACATTAATATTGTAATGAATTTTGCACAACACCAAATGATTTATTTTACACGAATAACAAATTTATTTTATTAAGCAATCGCTGCTTTACAACATTGTCAATAGATGGCGCTATCAACAGGATGCAAATATAAACGCATGTTATTTATTACCGTAAAAATAAGTGTCAGAATAATGTTATTTAATACTATTTGATTTTACTTTGAAAGTTTCTGGAGTTATCTTAATAACTAAGCGATAAATTAAATACCCAATCTTTATAAAACAGTTAAGCAGCCAATACAGTGTCTAATATTGTAAAGTAGTGAAGTTCTCAGTTCTGTGTTCACAAATAGTTATTTAAATATCAATCTTAAATTTTATTAATATTTTCGTAACAATATAATCATTATATATTAATTTGCGCCCATATATACTATATCATCAGCGTCCGTGTCGACATAGTGTGAGCCGCATGGAACTAATTCACGTCCATAGACTAAAAAACTAGGTGTGTAGCCCGTGACTTCATTAACTGCGGTGTTTAATACAAACTGCACCTTAGGTAGGAGAGTGTCCCATAATCACTGGTTATTTCCTACAAACGCCGCTAAGGTAGAACCAATGGTTTTATTATAGCGTTCGACCGTATTCACATGTGGGGAATATTTAGGAGTATAATGAAGATTAGGAACTTTGTACGTGTGCAACATAGCTTTTAAAGTAGCACTTACAAACTGTTTACCATTGTCCAATATAATTATGGATGGTATACCATGAACTAAAAATATTTTTTCTTCCAAAATATTAGGTATTATTTCAGTAGTTGCGCGCCTGATAGGAAAAAAGAGACAGTATTTACTAAAACAACAAGTTACTACAATGATGTAGGCGTTTTGTTTTCTTGTGACGGGTAATGGCCCCACCAAATCTACACTAATGGTTTGGAAGGGTCGTGAACACACTTTGGGTCGTCCCATGGTTCCCAATGGTGCATGGTTCTGATGTTTGTGCGCGATACAAGTGTCGCAAGAATTTATGAACTTTACCACGTCAGCGTGCATTTTGGGCCAATAGTAACGAAGTGCTAAGCGCTTGTAAGTTTTAAATATACCGAAATGCCTCGAAGTGGGTTCGGCATGGTTCTCTAATATGGCATTATTTCGATCACAAGAAGGTAGCACTTCTTTCCATTCGAACTCCTTACGTAGCATACACCTAGATTTTATCAAACGATACAATTTATTATTTTTAATAGAATAGTCTGGATAGTCATTAGGCGAAGATAAACAACCATTGTAGGTGGCTGAATACCTTTGATCAGTGTCAACATTAGGGTTGTTCGCGTTACTATTATTATTATTTGTGTTAATTATATTTACAGGTAGGGATCGTGATAACGCATCTGCTATAATATTATCTGCGCCGCGCCGATGCTTTATTTCGAAGTTAAAGGCTGACATACGAACCGACCACCGAGCTAATCTACCAGTTGGGTTGCTCAAGTTTAGGAACCATTTCAGTGCGGAATGGTCAGTATACACAACAAACTTTAACCCGTTATCTAAATAACAGCGCCAATATTCGAGGGCTGTTAGAACTGCTAATGTCTCCCGTTCTGTTATACTGTAGTTTTGTTCCTGTGCATTTAGTGACCTACTCATGTAAGCGATAGGTAGTTCCACGCCATCTATTTCTTGTGTAAGGAACCCACCGATGCCACTCGCACTCGCATCTGTGTGAACTTGAAAAGGTTTCTCGTAATCGGGACACGATAATATTGGTGCGGAGCTTAACAATTGGTTTAGTTTACAAAACGAGTCATCAGCTTCCACCGATCACTGAAATGGTGCAGCTTTCTTACCGGTAGAGGTAAGTTTGTTCAAAGGACCGGCAATAGTACTAAAATAAGGGATGAATCGCCGATACCATGATGCATGCCTAAGAACCTTTTGACTTCTTTTTTATTCTTAGGCGTAGCATATTGAAGAATGGCTTCCACCTTACATGGGTCTACTTGTAATCCTTTAGAGTTTACTACGTAGCCCAAGTACTTCAATTCATCACGGACGAATTTAGATTTTTCTAAGTTAATTGTAAGGTTGGCCGATTTTAATTTTTCGTATACTTTATTTAATAGTGATACATGAGCATTAAAAGATGGCGATATAAGCACGATATCATCTAAGAAAAAGAATACCGAGTTTTCGAACTCAGGACTATTCGTAAACAAGTGATCCACCAAACGCTGTTGTGTCGCAGGCGCATTCGTTAAACCAAACGGCATATTCACAAATCTAAATGTTCCTCTAGTAGGCACATAGAACGCAGTCTTATCACGATCACATTCGTGAAGAGGCGTCTGCCAAAATGACTGAGATAAGTCTATACTACTTAGATATCTAGCATTCCTAAGATTGTCTAAAATTTCGGATACGTAAGGCAGTTTATACGCGTCTTTTTTAGTAATAGAATTAAGTTTCCGACTATCTAAACAAAACCTTAGTTTACCGTCCTTCTTAGGCGTTAGTAAAATAGGGGATGACCAAGGACTTTCGCATTTTCTACCACTCCAAATGCAAGAATTTCGTGTAAAAGATTGCAATACGTTCGTGTTACTTGGCTTATTTTCACTTAACACACTACACGGCAATGTTTTAGACATGCATACGGATGCGATATGGTTAGGCAGTAATTTAAATAGTTTCCAGAAATCGATGCCTAAAATTAAATTACTTGTAACTTCTGGAATAATATAAGCTTTCAATAAGTGGGTTTGATTATTAAAAGTAGCGGGTAAGTCGATAAAACCGCGCGGCAATAATATATTTCCACCCGCGGACCGAATGGAATCAGTGTTGTGACACTGCTGTATTTCTAACCCGGTTTTAGTAATTACCTGCAGATGGGAGTTGTTACCTAAAATTGTAATGGCTGAACCGGAATCGAGCAATCCACAAATAGGTAAACTTCTATAACTACAACTACTACGTTAACATAGGGCCGTAGGTCATTTTTAGGTTTATTATCCAGGATCGAGGCGACGGAACTAGAGAAATACACTTTTAGAGTGTTTAGCCAATTTCTCCAATCATATTTGTCAAAATTAGTTGCATAGGTTGTAGAACCTAATTTAGGTTTTGACACGCCCCGACCCTGACCAACTAGTTTATTGGTTTCGTCGATTTACAGTTTAGGTTAGTGTTAGACCACAGTTAGGGAATGTCACATCCCTACGGCCGCACTTGAAGCAAATTGCAAATCGATCGCATTTACATTCATTCAAACTGTGATTTTTGATACGGCAGCGCGGACAGTACTTGGACGTGACTAGAGCGACAGAGCTAGGTTTAGATTTAGGATTGCTAGGTTCGTTGTTCTCAGTGTATTCGGGTTTACCGGGCGTACCCTCTATAGTGGCAGCGAAATAATTATTGAAGGAATTATAGTTTGTGACTGTAAGGTAGGTCTGGTGCCAACGAGTCGTTACTATAATACGGTTCGCGGAATTGAGAGTTCAAACATTTCATCCGTTCGTAGTTTAAACATAACGTCTGCAGTGTTGCTATACTGTCTATTGAAGATATTGACTGAGCTAGCACTAGCGAGTAGCATGGACGTATGTTATGCAATAGGATGTCTAATTTTTCGCGTTCGGACAATCGCTTTGACGGTGACAGCCTAGCGAACAGCTGATTCATTATCGAGAGATAAATAATTATAGTTTCGGTAGCACCTTGAGTACGTCGGCGGATTTCATTTAATAACCGGTAGTCATAATCGTACGGTGTAAAATCGTCTATTAATTTAGTGGTGAGTTCTTCCCATGTAGTGAAATATTCTTGTAGGCCGCGGTACCAGTGAAGTGCGTTGCCGGTGAATATTTCGGAGGCATACGATAAAATTTTAGTGGAAGGTAGATTACGCGCGGTTTGGAATTCGGTTACGCGTTGTAGGAACGCTCGGACGCATCCCGTATCGTCGTATTTTAACTTGGACAGTTGGCTAACTCTCAAATGCTCGCAATGCAATACTGGGGCCTGCCTGCGTTGAGGTAGACGGCGCAGGTTGGACCTCAGCCACAGCATCAGCTGAGCGAATACCTGATTGTTCAATGGCGGACAGCTCCACCAAGAGCTTGTCGAACCGGCTGCACAATTCGGTTATGCGTTTTGAATACGCCGTAGGACGTTCCATCCTACGGAGTCTGTGGAATAAGTGGTTGTGCAGTGCGGTAGACCTCCTAGCTAGGTTCGCATCGTAAGAAGTAGATAGCGAATTCAGTCGCTTGGCCAGCTCAGAAACGGCCTCGCTAGCGCCCTCGAAGTCCACCGTGATGGCTAGGCCCGACTCCAAAATATCATCACCTGGAATGGCTTCCAGTCATTTTGGGAGCTGCTTCCGCAGACCTAGGACAGAGGTAGCCGGCTCCTCACCTCTAATCGCGACCTCGTTTGCTAGTTCATTTTTGTTAAGTAGAAAGTATTTTATGGGGTGTGAGCCCATTGTGTATGTAATAATTAAACCGCGTAAGTATACACTACACACTACACTTAGTGCGCAAGCGTTCCGCCCTTACAAATGGCCTACTTTACGATTAGGCGTAAAAGTTCGACCGTTAGGACTAATTAGAAAAACGTTAGATGCAAATTTGCGAACTATTACGTGGAAGGTAGTTACACTAAAAGGTAGACAATTAGTATAACAATACGTACCGGTTCGCTGTAGCCGCACCTCCTCGCTTACAAAAATGGAGACCTGCTAAATGAGAACTCGAGCACGGAAAGCGAGATAATAACCCACGTAGGCGCCACTGTAACGGGTTCTGGGATTAAAACGCAGTAGAGGTTCTAGATGCGTTTATTGCCGAGTATTGTCTCACTTCCCTTGCACGAGTATGACCGACCAACAACACGACATTGGCCTGAACACTAAGGGCTGCAGTCTCCCACGCTATTCCCTCCGGTAGTGTGCAGGGCAGGCTGCTCGAAGGGCTGCGCGTAGCGGCAGATCCTCGCAGGCCGTTGGCTCAGCTGGCAGGCGCCGGCGGTCTGAGTGCGATGAGCAGAGCAGGGCCAGACTCTTCGGCAGAGGTGACGTCGAGGACGGTGCTTGGAGGTGTAGCGGTCTAGGTAGAGTAACCCGGAGCCTTAAGGTAGACCTGGAACCTGAAGGAAAGCAGCATTAGGAGAGCCACAACCAATAGAGTCAGGCAGGTGGCGTCAGCTGGCCTCAGCTAGCAGGTAGAGAGATGGGCAGTACGCTAACGCAGTAAATGTAGTAACTTACCCACAGCTGGGATCCAGGATACACGTAAGACGTAGGGTCAGTAGGTACGCGTAATTATCGTAGCTAGGCAGTAGGTAGATAGAGTATCGGTGCCGGCCTCTCTGTTGGCCCCTTTATATACCGGCCCTTCCATCAGAGTTAGAGTCGCTCCGTGACCATATTTGGTCAGGCTTCGCGAGCGCGGACGAAGGCCCTCTCTGATTGGCCGAGCGTATGGACGGTATTATGACGCAGACGTGGTAGGTACCGGACATACACTACAAGGCGATAAACAATTAGAGGAGGGATCATCTTTTCGTTACTTGGGGTGTATGATCCGCAATGATAATCGGCTGGATACGGAGGTAGCTACGCGCATTGCTAGAGCTGCTTCTGCTTTTGGAAACCTGAATAACAGAGTTTGGAAATCACACGATCTTCAGCTGCACACCAGGCTAGCTGTCTATAAGGCCGTTATTCTACCCATCTTGCTTTACGCCTCCGAGACATGGGTACCATACATGAGGGACATCAAACACCTGGACGGTTTTCATATGAAATGCCTTAGGGCAATTCTGCGCATAAGATGGACTGATCGTGTTCCAAATTTTGAAGTTTTGAAGCGGTCAAACATGACAGGAATAGAATCTGTCTTGATCAAAACCCAACTACGATGGTGTAGACACGTAGTGCGCATGAAGGATGACAGACTGCCAAAAGCAACGCTCTACGTTCAGCTTTCATATGGAAAGCGCAAAACTGGAGGGCAATATTTGCGTTATAAAGATGTCCTCAAAAGAGGTGTTGATGCATTTGAAATGTCGTGTCTCCAAAATACATATCGTCACGCCTTTTATCCCCGAAGGGGTAGGCAGAGGTGTATTTCTACACCCACTTTGCGCCAGATATACTTTAGTCCCACGTAATAAGGGGCGAGCCTATTGCCGTACCGGGCACGTTTCCAGACTCCGTGCTGCTACTGAGAATTTCGTGACAGAAAAACCCAATAACACTGCCCGACCCAGGAATCGAACCCGGGACCTCCCGATCCTACGCGCACATTTATGCCGCGAGACCAACGAGGCAGTCGTATAGGGTTTGATGTCGAGTTTTCCGTCTCTACGTAAAGATGGTATTTGCATCGTGTTATCCCTTAGTCGCCTCTTACGACACCCACGGGAAGATGGGGGTGGTGACACTTGTATTCTATGCCGTCAACCATACGGCAAAATCTTGACGCCTCCAAAATCTTGACGCTAAACGCCATCTACATAAAACCTAGCCGAGGCCAACATATAACTACACTCGCAATGAAAGCGGACAGCTTCACTGCGCTGTCTGTGACCACACATTTCGAAACAACTTTGGTTTTGCAAGTCACATCCGAGCACATCAAAGAAGATGAACCATGGGGTCGCCGTCGATGGACACGTCGAAGAGGACATCATTTACGTCACATATACACGGATGTACTAGCTTAGGACAACCTAGAGAAGCTTCGTAGGTTTTGTATTAAACTTTGGCACTCTGTTTGGGACTTTTAAACTTTGAAATTAAACTACAGTTTATAGATTTTTGCGCGATATAATAATAGAAAATCCGTATACGGTAGTTTAATTTCAATGTGTAACATTTGCGTAAACCCAATAAGATACTATAAAATTTGTTAGAGCATATAAGTCGCCATGGAAATAGAGAGGATAAAAAGAAGCAATATACCGACGTAAATTATACAATAAAATCCACAGTATACCCTCTCAAACTGTCTAACTCTACGGTGGCTTAAAAAAAATGGTTCACATAATAGTACCCGTCTGGTGACGAACGTTAGTGTTAGAAATGCAAAGAAAAATCGCATTCCGTCTTTATATAATTCATTCTATTGATTATCATTTCACAGGTCCACTTTTGTCTGCTTCGTAAAAACGGTGCTTTTAAAACAAAAACCTGATAAAGATATTTTTTTTTTCGTATGTACACGAGGCACCCTCTGTCCAATTTGAGAATTGAGCATCATCAGCCTTGTTTATAATCTGTCCCTCTGCTGAGCCTTAGCCGCTTCTCACAAAAGGGAACGGTCAGGCCATAAGTCCAATGTGGGTCGGCAGAGTTGACGTGTTATTCGAGAATAATATCAATTTCAATTTCAATTTATTTATCAAAAAACATAGATACATTAGAATATTACTTTTATATTAAATCAAACTTAAGGCTAGGCGGTTTATAAATAAATTAGAAAGAACACCACTCCTGTACTAGTTTGAAAACTGTATCACAGTAAGTGGGTTCCCCCTTTACAAATTCTTGTATTGTATTTTAAAAATACCACCAAATAATTATAATATTCGTAAACAAAAATAAATAGGTATAGCATTCATATCGGTTTCTAATTAATAGGTACATACATATAAGATTGACGCGTTTAGTATTAAAATTGCGTGTTGTGCATTTTGTAGGAAACTTAAGGCGCTGTTATACCTCAGAAGCCGTGAAACACCTAATTTTTCGTCGCGCATCTAGCCATAACGGTACATATTACAAACTAGCAAAAATTAGAGCTTAAAGTCAAAAGTCTGAACAAAAGACTTTTGAAAGAATTTTTCATGTACGTAAAATAGAATCACGGTAAAAAAATCACAAAATCGAGGCAGGAAATAATCTTTCGTCTCACTGTTTGCAATATTTTGATCGTAAGCTGTCATATTTTTTTTGATAATATTGTAGGAAATCTAATGAACTAAAGAATTACCCTATTTATTTTCATATTATACGTGTATATTTTGTTAAATTAAATAAAATCTGCCAAACGTCTATGATTTTGACGCTCGGTAGATCCCATCAATATTAAACGCTTCAGCAATTTAAACCTTATTAGCATAAGCGGTGTACTGAGTGTCAGTTGCTAGTTTACGCCCCGCCCAGACCTCATCATTCGGCTATGAGCCCTGTGAGAGATAGGTCATGTCGCTTGCGTCTCCGCTGCACGAAATTTTACGTAAACCTGTTTGTTATTATAATACGCCGATTTGAGTTCGTAATTTCATGTTTTATGTTATAGACTGAATACTATGAATCAAATAGGCTTTTCATGTAACTATGGGCACATATAATTAGGACCTAAGTTTATACTCTTGTTGCGTTTAATTTGTTATTGTTTCTGTGCTTATAAATATATAATTAGAAAAATAAAATATGGACAATTAGAGAAATGAAGTTCTACGAAGGATTTGTACAAGAAAGCGTCGTAATAAAATAGAAATTCATCCATGGCCAAGTGATTATGAAATATGTAACATTTTTACACAAATTATTTTCATAAGAGTCTTTTATGACTAACTATGTTACTTATATATTATCGATTATGCATAATATAATTATATAAATTGTTCTCACAATACATAGCTGCCACAGTTTTCAATTTTTGAAAGAGTAATAACATAAAATCGAATCATTTTATGTACCTATATTTCAAATTCATTAGCTTGTCAGAGCGCCTGGAGCGCTAAGATGCCGCCACGGCGAACAATAATGATGACAGCGCTAATATGGCGCTCCGCAATCCGCACACATGCGGTAACGAATGTTGTATTATTGTGTTTTGAACATAAACCTTTTTAGGTACATCTGATAAAACTTTAATTATTCATAAACTATTAGGTATGTCTCAGTACATCTAATATCTTTTTAATTTCTAAAATCAATCATTTATAAGTAAGAAGGTGACTTCTCTGTTTGCTATAACACAAGATATAGTATTTTTTTAATAATAAAGTACGTAACTAATTATCATTATTGTAATTACAGTGAAGTTAAAGATAACAGTTCTGCAGCGTCTTACACACATTTGACTTCAGTCATTCCCAACACGATCTGTTAAAGAGCTGGCCAAGAAATGCCAAACAATTATTTTAACAAATTTGACTCAAATTCCGTAGTGATAAGCAAAAATTACAAGAGGGATAGCAGTGACTGGTTCGAATTGCGTAAGAATATGTTGACAGATTGAAATTTTTGTATAGTGGTAAAAAGAAGAGATAACAGCAGTAAAGCCAACTTAGTAAAAAATATTTTGTACAAATAAAATATTTGCAATGTAAAATCAGTTACGCATGGAATCTAAAATGAACAACTGGCTTTGCAACAACTGGCGAAGCAAGAAAATGTAACAATCGAGCCTTGTGGATTATTCGATTATTGGTGCCACGCCAGATTGATTAAGAGGTCCAAACACGATTGTGGAAATTTAATGTTCTAAAGTTGCCTATAAGAATGGCCTGGAGAATAGTATAAGAGCAAATAAAATACAAATATGGAAACATGATAAAAAAGTGAACTGACTAGTCTAAACAAATATTGTAATTGTTATTACCAAATTCAGGGGCATTTCCACGTTACACGCAAACAAAAGTGTTTATTTGCTGTGTGGAGTTGCGAAAGTATACCACTAAAAATATAAATTATAGAAAGTTGATGTTTTCTGGGAGAAGCTTGTGGCGGTTTATATGAATTGGCAGTTGCCTGAAATTGTTGATTCTCGTCAAGCTCAAGGGATGGCATTGCGAGACCACGGAGAGGAAAATGTTTCATCAGTGCTTGAAATTTCTACAATACCAAGCCGTAAAAGGAAAGTAAATGAAACTGTGCCTCGTGAACAACAGCAAATAATAAGTCTTATCACCTCACACGCTGCCTTTAACATTCGATGAGAATAAAGAAAACCTGCCGGGTTTTGCAGACAGCTAACTTTTGATGAGCTGTAAACTCTGTATTTCGTTAATAAATTATAAATGAATATAAATAGATGTCTTTTAATATTTATTTTCTTTGAAACAACACATATTTGAAGCGAAAGAATTTTTTTATATTTTTCCATACAAACATGTATGACGAGAGCTAACGAAAAAGCAGTAACTCAAATTCTAATTCTATAATTTTCTAAGCGACATAGCAGTATCTCATGAATAAGGTATATCCACATATATTTTTGATGTTTCATCTATTTTGAAAAATAATAATGGGTTGGGTTTCGAAACGAGTCGCCTGAATTTGAGGGTATTGGTAGTGTAGGGGGCTTAAGGTAGTTCGTTTTAATCCCCTAAAAGTAATTTTGGCTGCCGGAGTTACGTCTAAATATTTTTAAACAATTTCCAAAATTTCATAAATACTTCGACAATTATGCAAAACGGAACATAGTTTTTATACTTTAGTACAGTTTTACAAATGTAATTTTTAGGTTTTATGTGAAAAACGTGAAACGAAACGCTAAACTGCCATCTTGAAATGATCATATTGACAGGTAATGTCAAATTTGTGCGTCATTGCTTTCGAGTGCCTTGGGTTAGGTGCGACTGTAATAAGTAAATAAATAGGTTATGTTAGGTTCTCTTTTGACCCTTAATCCGAAAATAGGAGCCCTTCGCAGGGCTCCGACAACCTTAGTTTATTAAACTAGTGTGATGAATGTGGAAGTTGGCAGTGCCATACACACCGATGTTTGGAGATTTTTTTTTTCAGAGGAAACCAAGTATATCCGGCAAGTGAAAATGGTGAGGGGGGTTTCAAGACCTCCCCTGCTCCCTCTCCAATCACTCACAACCCCTAAAAACGGCGACGTATTTCGAAACCTTTGCCATAATAATTATACCTATAATAACAATAAACATCCATAAATAAATAAAAGAAATCAACTTTTACTAAACTTCAATTATCTCGTAACTCGCTTTAGTTGAGATACGGCTTTTGCGCTTAGTAGAGCAGTATTGTGTTTTTTAGGGTACCGTAGCCAAAAATTGTAAAAACGGAACCCTTATAGATTCGCAATGTCTGTCTGTCTGTCCGCCCGTATGTCACAGCCAATTTATTGCAAAACAGATTGAAAACTGGCAGGAATGGAATTAGATGTAGGTATTCTATGAACTGCTTCACTATTTTTTTACAAAAACAAAACAAACACAATAATGGCCTCTCCATACATGGAACTGACTTAATTATTTTTATCATCTTACGGCACGTAGGTATTTACCCACTTTCGTCAACATTTAATACCTATAACGTCTAATGTAAACCAGTTTTGCTCATGGCTGAGAACAAAAATTGCGCTATGCCTATATTGTACAAACAGATTGATGTATGTAATATAAATTTTAATATCAGTATCTCAATTCAATATGCTAAAACGTTTTGCTTGCGATTTTGAAATATTGGAATACCGATGTCGCCAGAATACGGCCGCACGCGACGAGAATGAAGGGGGGCGCCCCGCAGTAGACGGAGCTAAGCTCCCTTCATCTCCCCTGCTTCACCCCCTCATTTACCAAAACAGTCGCTTAGGACAGCGCCTTAAGTGTAAAAACTAAGAGTCAGCTGAATCGTGAACAGTGTCAGTGTGATAGTAATGGTTGTGTTTAGCATTTATTTATAATAATTACATAATTTGCGTGTGCGTTTATCCGAACTCGATGAATTTACAATATACTGTTAGTAGGTCACTATTCTAATTAGGTTCTGATAAGTTTATAACTAATATTGAATGATATAATGATGACAACCAAATTACATGAAAGTTTAGTTAAAGCGAGTTTAGTATGTAGCAAGCGGAGTGAAGCCTAAGTATCTCCATAATCAACGGTGTTGATATATCTCCTTTCTGCCATAATTTTCGCCGGACAGTCAATAGATTCTGTGTTGTGTTTGCTTGGCTTTTTGTAGTGCAAGCAGGTAGCGCACGTTGGTTCGTCTGCCTTTTTGGTGCATTCCTTTATTGAATGTCCACGATCACCACAATGTCCACAGGTGGCAGGTCCCCGGCAAGTCTTAGCTGCATGGCCATACTGCTTACACTTAAAACACCGAGTTACTAGGGTATAGTCTCTAACAGGGCACGAAGACCAGTTTGCATATACTCGATCTTTTTTAATGAGAGCTTTCCTTAACACTGCAGAGACTTCTATGATATAGTTGCAGGTCTCACCGTCCTTCTTGCCCGACTTATGGCTTAATTTGATGGTATTAAGGAAAGTTTCAAGGTCGCAATCCGGCATCACATCGGCAACGTTTTGGTGATATAGGCAGGTTAAAACTTCCCTCTCTTGCATAAATGTGGGCACACCTATTACTACCACCCTCGGTCGTCGTTTATGAGGCTCATCTATCTTAAGACCTGAGCTCGTGAGCTGTACTGATTTCTTGAGCTTCTCGATGTCATCTCTAGAATCGGTACTAATTATAGCACCACCATTTTTTATCTTGTGTAGTACTTGCCCCGTACGTGCAGTTTCGTCTGCTCAGGACTGATAATCTTTTGGACAAGGGATTTTGTGTCCTCACTCGACTTCATTTTATCACCAGGGTAAATAGCTACTGTGTTCAATTTCATTGGCTGTATGTAATTATTTCATCCTTTTTTTATCACGTCCGCAAATGAGGTGGTCTCAGAAAGTTTTGAAGTTTCTTCAATAGTCAGAGTGAGGTCTTGTAGCCGCTGTGATAGGTAGGCTAACTGATCTTGAAGTGACTGTACAAATGTTTGGGCTTGGACGGGTCTAATCTTCAGGGCATGGTACCGTACTGCCATATGTGATGTGGCAGTACCCACAGTACGGCACAAATTGTTGATGCGTAATTTCTGCTCCGAGTTCATATTGGCCTCAGCTACGATAGCGCACACCCCATTTAGACTTTCTTCAATCATGGTCATCCACGAGTGTATCTCCGGTGTTTGCATCACTTCGCGAATATCTTCACTTTGGCTCGGCGCATTAAGTCTCGTTGCGGGTGCAGGTGCAGGCTCTGCCGACGGTGTAGGAGGCAGGGAGTGCAGGGTCCTGCTACTCCGGTTGAAGGGAGCACGATCCATATTTAAAATTATAGTTATATTCATTACACTGGTAAGTTTAAAACCGATTGCCGGCAAACAAGGTCACACCTCAGAACGTTATGATTATTTTAATTGATTTTTAACACGTCTGTACTCAACGAAAGGTGCAGTGACAAGGGGGCATGGAGAACTCTCGCAGGTTTCGACACGATGTTTTCCTGCACAGTTTAGCAAGCGATAATTGCGAAAAGTCAGTGGTGCGCGCCGCACGTTAAAACTCGAAATCTCTACGTAGCAGTATATTAGTAGCTCCATTAGCTACTGCTACCGGTGAACCAATTACTTAGGTACATTTTACAATTTATTTATTTTTTATAAAGCACATGTTCGGTTTAAACCTCAGAGAGCCTAGACAAATGTCATTTGTCTGCGATATGGATATTGGCTAAGTGCAAAAATGTATGGAGCTGGCATACACCTGTCATGTGTTACTTGTTCGACCTAGAACCAATAGGTTATGTCACCTTGACAACAAAACGATCAGGAGGGAATACCACTTTTCTAGGCGCTCTGTACTGCTAGAAATTAAACTTCTTTAAAAGAAGTTTTCATATGCGCTAAACATATAGTATCGAACTTGTTTGATTTGTATGGACAAGTACTAACTTGTCCATACAAATCAAACAAGTTCAAACTCGACACGGTAGTGTCGTTTCAATGCTGAGTCCTATGGCCATCTTGAATCTTCATCATCTTCAGATTAGCTCCATGACGTCATAGTATTGTATTGTAATACGATATACACGTCCATACCAAATTTCATCTCAATAGAAAATCATATAGTGGGTCAAATGCACGATTTCTTTACAGAAATGACCGGATAGGTGAAAATCAACAAAAGCTTGTTAATGATAATTGCCTCAGTGGTGCAGTGAATAGCGTATGTGACTGCTGATCGGAGGTCCCGGATTCGATTCCCGGGGCAGGCAAAAGTGTTATTGGGTTTCTGAATTCTCAGTAGTAGTCTGGTGATGTGCCCGGTAACGGCAATAGGTTCGCCCCCTATTACATGGGACCTAAAAATTCGTGGCGAAATGTGGGTGTAATATTACACCTCTGCTTACTTCTTCGGGGATACAGGCGTGAGCCTATAAAGAAATCTAAACTTAAGATGACAATTAAGTATCAAATAGGTTACATGCGAAATATATGAAAATCATCTATATTAGATAGAATCTAACATAATAAACGCCCAGTGTAAAGCCAAATAAAGTTGTAAGCTTCCAATAAATGATGCTTTCTCGACACATAAACGGCTTAAATTTATTACATCTAGCAATTTTATTAAATTCTAAGCAGGTCTTTAAAACAGTTTATATTTTCTTTTATTGCATGGTAGATTTACTTTTGAAGGAGCATATATACTTTTATATTTTTTAAGTTTTAAATGAGGTGCCGTCGTTTTGTACTCCAGCTTTGACTTGCAGCTTTGCACAGCAGATATTTGTATCCCCAACTTAAATTAAATGTTTTCCCGTAATAAAAGTAACCCCTGCTTCCATCACTAAAGGTTTTATTTTAAGAACTTAAGGTAGCCTATGGCCGTCCCAAAGGTCAAATCTATTGCAATTGCCCAATTTCTATGAAATCAGATTTTTTTTACTTGAAATCCAAATAAAAATATACTTTCATTAAACTGACTTTTTTATTATTTTTTCAATCTAGACTGTAGAAAAGGAATACATAAGTAGGTTTAGCTACTAATAATTGAAGATACATAATGTCAACATTCTACCTACGAGTTTTTCAGTAAGTTTCGCGGACCTTTGACAGAGGGACAGACAGATAGACAGCGCGGCAATAACAACGATTTCTTTTGAACCCTTGGGGCACGAACCTTTAGTAAAAATAGTTGTCAGGCTATATTTCATCCAAATAAAGATACCCAGACGATGTCAGTTGTCACCTTATGACAAAACGTCTATCTTACGAGACTTGCGACTAGAGACAGTTGGTGTGTCGAACTCTACACACCTACCAACTAGTCGTCAATATGGCCATATCGAAAAATCTTAGGTTTAAATAAACACCAAGTTTGCTTATGGCCTTATTGCTATCTGGCACGAGAGTCGGATCTTCCAATCAATTTTATTTATTTATTTATTTAAGACTTTATACACAAACAAGGTGTACATAGGTGGACATAATGCCATGAGGCATTCTCTTCCTGTCAACCTACAGGTGGTGCAGAGATAAATGTGGTAGGTGTATTAACGGAATTTAAAAGGATGTCATCATATTCCTAATTATAATGTAAAAGAAACAAATATCAACATAAAACGACATAAAATGTAAATACAAAACTTAAATGGGAAATATATAGGTATACAATTAAATGCATATATTATAACCAATAAATATACATAAACATAAATAACATACATGTTATAAATATATATCTATATACATATTATATAATACTAAAAATTAATATAAGGGTACGTACTTATAGATACATAAATACATACATACTTATAATAAAGGATGAGAGTGATGTGCAGATTCCTTTAATCTTTTGAATAGGAGATCCCGTACTTTCAATTTGAATGTAAGGCGGTTAGTGGCCATTCTGATTTCAAGAGGGAGCGCGTTCCAGAGTAGGATAGACTGTACAACAAAGGAAGAGTTGACAAACCCAGAAGAATGACTGGGGCACGAAAGAAGAAGATTTTGTGAAGAACGAAGGTCTCTCTCATGTGTAGATGATAGGTATTGGAAATACTCGGAAAGATAAGAAGGAGGAGAGGGAGACTTAAGAATCATGAAGAGAGTAGTGAGAGCACGCAAGCACCGGCGTTGACGAATAGGCAACCAATTTAGTTCTGAACGGTAAGTAGAGACATGGTCATACTTACGAAGGTTAAAAATGAATCGAATGCAGTTATTGAGAAGTCGGTCATATTTATTGAGATATTCTGCATTCAGGTCATAATAGCACATATCACCATAGTCGATTTGGGGAAATATTAAAGCCTGCACAAGCATAGTTTTAGTCCTAGAGGGAAGGAAATTCTTTAGACGATATAGTGCTCTTAGTGTTCCGGTAACTTTCTGACTAACATTAGACACCTGGGCCTGCCAATCGAGAGTGGAATCTATATACATTCCAAGGTCTTTGACGACTGAGTTGAAAGGAATGATTAGACCGTTGAACTTTACAGGCGGCAGAGTTTTTAAATCTAATTTAGGCACTAAACGGCGACTGCCTACAATAATGGCCTGACATTTTGCTGGGTTTACGTCTAGACCAAATCGATTGCACCAATCCATCATCGTCTCAAGATCTCTATTCAAGTCAGCAATGGCTATTGATATATCTTCCACTCTCGCTTGGGAGTACAACTGCAAGTCATCAGCATAGAGATGATACGCACACCGAAGATTAGGAGTTAAGAAGTTAATAAAAATTGAGAAGAGTAAAGGAGAGAGAATGCCACCTTGAGGAACACCAGAGCCGATGTCACGCCAACTCGACGTAGTCTCGTCAACGCGAACTGACTGCTGACGTTCCTGAAGATAATTTGAGAACCAGTCCAGTACAACAGGTGAGACCAAGAGATGGGAAAGGATAGATAGAAGGATATCGTGACTGACGGTATTGAACGCGTTCGAGAAGTCGACCAAGGTCAACACAGTGACCTTAGTATCCTCCATACCGGCTCTAATATCGCCAGTCACTTTAAGGAGGGCGGAAGTTGTGCTATGTCCAGGTCTAAATCCAGATTGAAATGGACTGAGTAAGTTGTTAAGGTAAACAAATCGAGACAACTGCTTATGTACACAAGCTTCCACCACTTTGGATAGGAAAGGAAGGATAGAGATAGGACGGAAATGCTTGGGTAGTGTAGGATTCGAGGTCTTAGGAAGAGGGATTACAAAAGCTTTACGCCAGAGGGACGGGAAGGAACCACTGTCCAACGAGAAATTGACAATGTGGGTAATGGGAAGGATGAGATGATCAAGGATCGGAATGATCATGCGGCGGCTAAGAGAGTCGAAACCCACTGCATTGGATCGAATGGAGAGGATTATCGTTTTGACCTCACCCGAAGTAACTGGAGAAAAATTAAATGGGTCTATGTTGGGGCGGGGGAGGGCAGCAACAAAGGCCACCGTTTGACACTTGGTTTGGTTATCCAATTGAGAGGTAGTTGAGAAATGGATGTTTAAATCCTCCAAACCAACCGTCAAACGGCGACCAGTAAGTTGCTGTTTGCCAATACCTAGAGTACCAAGGAACTTCCAGATATTGGCTGGAGAAGAGGAGTTTATATTGTCGAAAATATGGCGGCGTTTAGCGTTGCGAATCATCTGATTACACCGATTCCTTGCAGTCTTGTACAGGCTCCAGTTTTCGTCAGAACGCTCTTTTTTAAACTTCCGGAAAGCTCTGTCGCGACGCCTCATGGCCATTTGAACACCTCTGGTAAGCCAAGGAGCAGGAGGACGTCTTAATTTAACTTTCCTGACGGGTGCATGTTTGTCGAAGAGATTTAGCACAGTGTTGTTAAGAACAGAAACTTTTTCGTCAACTGTAGAGGCTGCTATTAGTGGGTTCCAATCAAGCACGGAAGCCTCTTCTTGAAGTTTCTCAACATCCATTTTTCCAAAACTACGCAAGTGCAGAACCTTAGGACGGGATTTAGGTGGTTTGAGGTTATAGGAGAGGAAGATAAGATCATGATGGGAGAAACCAGGAGCAGGGAATTGGCCGTGGGACTGGACCAGGGATGGAGCAGATGTAATGATTAAGTCTAACCAGGTACCAACACCATCGATATTGTGGTGAGTGGGTCCAAGGGGAAGGGTGTGAAGACTGGCAGACTCAATCAATTTTAGGAGTTTTTGGGAACGAGAGGAATCGATGGAAAGGAGGTCAGTGTTGAAATCTCCCATGATGATATGATGAGCATATTCTGACCCTATAGATTCCAGAATCGATTCGATACTGGAGAAGTAATTTATAGTGGGGGGGCAATAAACAACTCCAAGAACGGCTTTGGCTCCATTGACTGAAACCTCAAGGAAGAGATACTCCGCTGAAGCAGAATAAATAGGAGGGGAAGATAAAAGAATTTTGTAGGGTAGTTCGCTACGGAGATAAATAGCCACCCCACCCCCTCTTCTGTCCACCCGATCATTGCGGATAAGAATGAAGCCAGGGAGAGAGTAGGTGGTAGAAAGTAAATGAGGTTTCAGCCAACTCTCTGAAATCAGAATGGCATGAACGTTTGCATCGCAGAAAGTATCGTAGAGATCACTATAATGACAGGGCACACTTTGCGCGTTGATGTGACATATGTTTAACAAATTCTTTGTGGGTTGGTTGAACGTCCGCTTGACAAAGTCACCAGCCGACTCAGTTACAGAGCAGAAGCTGTCATTATTAGATGAATTTGTGGAATCGCATGCAGAGAGAAAAGAATCATCTTCATCATCCGATAACATAAATTAACTGAAAAATATAAATAATTATAAATATATATAATAAATATATATTGCAATATATATAAATAAATATGTTTGTATAAATAAAGTATTTAAAATATATTAATAATTATTATCTATAAAAACTGCACACGAAACTGATGCAATGCTTTATCAGTATCACTGCACCACCCGCCAGCAGACACTCACATACACGATCACAGATTACTTAATATATGTAGCTATACACGGTAACATAACATACTATGCAACAAAATGAAATAAGAACAAAACAACAACAAAAAAAAAAGACAAGGAACTAAACGCATTATCAAATAATTTTAAAAGAAAATGTTTTGTGCGTTTCTGAACGCAACCTTTACATGTCACTTTGTGTCATAAAGTTAAGATGACATTATTTCTTATTGAATTGATAGAACTGTCAATTCATATGTCAAACAAAGTAAACAAAACTTTTAACAAAGAGGGTGTGAAAGTGTGATAAAAGTAAAATGAATATGATAATGGCGTAATACAAACAAAGAAATATAGTTTCGATTATGCACGAAAATGGGATACATAGAAATGAGTAAAGGAGATAGAAAAATGTGAAACTAAAAACTATTTACGTTGCCCATTCTTGCCATTCCCGGATGCTCCCGTAGAACCGGCGTTCCCGACTCCGCTCCTGGCCTCTGCTGAAGAGCTGCTCGACGCTTTGGGATATTTCTTCACTAACCCATTGAGTTCATGCTCGGCAACTACTTTGTGACGGCTTCCATCCGGTGCTTTTATTACTATGCAGCCGTCCTGGGTCCAGCAAGTTCGGATCCCAAAGTGTAACCTGGCCTTACTAAACACTCCTTGTCGCGTTTTCGTAAGAAATTCCCTGACTGCTATGGAGGAACCCTTGAGAGCAGTTTTTGCTCGCCACGCTGCAGATCTGGCATCAACTGTGGTGAAGCGAACGAGTATCGGCCGCTTGCTGTCGTTTTTGGGCACACCGAGTCTGTGGCAGCTGCTTAAGTCTGAAGAGGAGATGTTGTTAAGGCCAAGTCTGGACTGGATAATGCCCTGGATAGTTGCAGCACAATCCTCTTTATCCGCTTCGGGTACCCCTAAGAAAAGGAGGGACTTGCGTCTGTGCCTGGTTTCTACTACATCCAGCTGTCTGTGACATTCTTGAATTTGCTGCCGGAGCAAACCCAACATGTTAAACACCAACTCCCGGAACGTGCGAAACTCCTCAGCAACCCGTGCCACAGTATCCTTAGCAGAGTTACCACAATGCAACTGTGCCTCAAGTTCTGCCATACGTTTCAAAAAGCTTTCCTCCAGGCATTTCTGTGCTGATTCAATGTCGTTCAATTGTGAAATAGTGATTTAAAGTGAAATATGTGCAGGTGATGTGCTGGCAGGTGGTAAAGTACTATCACTCAATTATTCAGTGTAATAAACACAATCCTTGTAAGTACAGGTGTTAATAAGAAACTTTTATCTATTTTAGTGTGATAGAATTATGAAAAAAACAATTATTTAAATTAAATTAAAGTTATCAAAATTACAATAACGTGTGGACTTTTTGGCACCTACCCCCAAAAAAAAAAAAAAAAGCTTAATTCTGTTCTCGGAGTCGTATGTGTGCATGTGTTTAGGTATAATAACAAATCAAGTTCAAAAATTCTAACTGCCAGGTATTTGAAATTAAGTCGGTAACTGTTGTTTTACTATTCAATGGCTCGAAATTGATTTACACTGAAGTAAAATACAAATATTGAAATATCACTGAACCGGTAATACAAATATCATCTATCTCATGACTAAAAATGTAACTATTACAATTTAAGGGAAATCCGCAGTAAAACTTTTGTGTCTCGAGCGTAGCGCTTTTCCTTCTATAAGCAAATACATTCAAATTAAAAACAAACGTAAAACAATTACTTTAACCCTTAGGCACGTAAACCATGATACAGATTGATTAGACGTTTAACTATCGTAGCAACTAGTCTAAGTGCTGACCTCCATGGATTTCATTGGCAATACCTAACTTCAAACAGGGAGTAAAATCCATATGTAGTGGATAACTAACTAAATATTACGTTACACAGCCTAATAAAAAACAATTCTTTAAGCGCACCTCTAGAACCCGTAAGTGTTAGATTATAGAGCCATTTATAATTTATGATAAATTGCCACTAATTGGGTCTAAGAAGGTGCTAGGTGACAACGTGGAAGGCCAAGACGACGATGGCGGGTCGAATTGGACTCGTATAGGGAGGACTGGCCGATGCTGGCACAAAGTAGAGATATGTGGAAAGAGGAGAGCCTTTGCCGTAGAGTGAGACGCTGCTGGCTGAAAATAAAAAATTAAGTCTCATACATCATACGTCTGCCGTAGGGTTGGCCATTACGCAGACAGATTAGTTCAAGTTTGATGGTACATACGTTTGCCATTGTTTGTGTTTCGCTTGACATGCATGAGTTTGGAACGCGGCTTGTTTGTGTAAGTGCACCGATAGGTCATTGGTTTGAGTGCTTCGTCATTGTCGCTGCATGTGTGTTGTGCTTTCGATTTCTGAGCGAGATAATTATCTGTTGTGCCGAATCGGGGCAGCCTTTGTGCTGGTTGTTGAGTTGTTTATAAATGACTTTAGAATACAATCAGAGGCTTGAGCCACTCAGATATTTAAAATAGTTCGGGATTCGTTTACATACTACAGCAATTTTTATTTATCAATTTACTTTAATATTTGCCTATTATCTCTGGCATTACCTATATATAATATGACATTTTTCATATATGTGAGGAACGCCGGATAACTCAATGTTACGCGCATATTTATCTGCTATATACAATATGCAAAATGAATATATTAAATGGGATAAGAAAGGCACACTTTCGCACATATACTATGAATAAGGTTGCACTTAAGTAAGAAATGTTCTTTGTGAGCGCAATCTCTTTTAGCGGCTTGTTGTTTAAATGAGCGGAGAATTTTATATTCATGTGCATTATAAGCAACAGCTG
Source organism: Euclidia mi (assembly GCA_944739405.2). Taxonomy (NCBI): domain Eukaryota; kingdom Metazoa; phylum Arthropoda; class Insecta; order Lepidoptera; family Erebidae; genus Euclidia; species Euclidia mi. The sequence goes on from OX123198.2 coordinate 39,079,404, forward strand.
CTTTCTTGAAATAAAACAATAAAGTTAGTAACGTCATGGATATTCTTGAATGAATAGAACATAATATAATATGCATTTAATTAATTAAGTCAAAGTAACGCGAACTTATCACGGCGATCGATAGGTGGTCATCAACTTCATATATAGCCTTCATCATAAGCCTTGTTTATAACCTGTTCCACAGCCGGGCACAGTTCTAACCTATACCCATTATGAAGAAGGTTAGATCATAGCCCACTATGTTGGAACCGTAAGTTGACAGACTCCACATTACACTCGAAAACATTACAGAGAACCCGCGGATATGCTGATTTACTCAAGATTAGTTATGTTTTCACATTTAGCTTCCTTTCGTCGTTTGTCATTATGATTAAAAATTTAATACGCTGAAAGTTGGCGGTGCGCGCCGTAGCGTGGCGTGGGTTTGAATCCGAGATCGCCTACATAGCAGTCTCGTCACTGGGCTGTCGATGCCTATATGGCCTTATTCAGATATACATACATCATATTTTTACGGTTTCAATTACAAGAATGCAAACATATAAATTCGCTACATTTAGAACCAAATGTAAGGATCAAGTAACATTATCTGTGCTGTATTTCAGTTACTGATTATATAAAAAGTATATCCCATAAAACACAAAAGATTAGATGTTCAAATAGCAAATCCTGGATTTTATACAAACCTGCCTACACCTTCGCGATGTGGTGCCAAAATTTAATTTTACAAATGTATCAACGGAAAAATATATCATAAACACTAAAACGTATAGCACAATAGACAATCGTGCAAATATAACTACACAACAACAGTGTTAACACTTGCATATCTATATAAAAACTGGAAACTTAATTAATAATTTAAACACCAATTTTCGTTTAATTTGATTCTAAGTAAAAACAATCGGCCATATACTTTGGTTTAGTTTTGAATATTATTAAAATCAAGTAAAGCTTGGGTTAGGTTAAACAAATAATAATAATATCCTAGGATAACGCACACACGCTCAACTGATCTCAAACTAAGCAGAGCTTGTACTATGGCAACCAGATAATTAATGAACAAGTTTACATGTTCTTAAATACAAACATTTATTAGATAATTACACACAGACACAGAACAGATTATAGTCAAGCTCGTCACGTAAAGATTTGTCCCGGGTGGAAACCGAATCCACGACCGCGGCTTTAGCAATCCAAGTAGGTATAAAGTAGGACACTAGAACCACAGGTCAGTCAGGCAGAAATAGCACTTCTATGTTTTTCATAACAGCCATTGTTGGTACTGTACTTAATTTGTTTGGTATTCTGTGAGTATCCACAGCGTAATTAGGAATCCTTAGGGAGTTTCCTTCTTTTTAATATGCCCTGCGCTCGCCCTATAAGCTTACAAAACTGTGGAAAGTATTAATTAACAGGCGCCGGATCGATGGCAAGTAGGGCTTATAACATTGGTCCCTTCATTTATATGCCGCAGCTTCTTGTGGAAATTGAATTTTGATATAAAGGCAACTATGAAAGAGCTCTGGTAAGCGAATTGATTAGTCTTTTTGTAATATTCAGACTGCGATGCAAAGAATGTTAAAAATAATTTAAAATTATGTAATTTCCCAGATAGTGAAATAGTTTCAAACTTGAGTGAGACGGCTGTACAGATCAATATAAATATACGTAGCCAAATCAGTGCCGGAAGAAATGCATGTGTGAATCTAATACGACGATCAGTTTAAACGCACGCAAATTCATCACAGTCAGCCCAGCCGCATAAGATTCTTCGGTGTCATACACACTCTCAAAGAAATTATAAAAGATATACACGAACAATAAGCTTACATAATATGCCGTTATAAGTTAAACAAACCTTAGTTCTTTATGCCCGGGGCGATCTCGTTCAAAACTCGAGGGTTCTCTGGCGTGGCCTCAATAACCAAGACTTTCTTTATCCTCTCTCTGACAGGTAACTTTGCCGCGACAAGGATATCCCCTATCTACTTTTAAGTTGATATGTTTCAAACAAAATAACGATCACGGATTTTCGAATGTTTTTCGTACAGCTATTTGTGAACGTACTTGTTTTGTATTGCTACTTCGAAATTTTGTTGGCATTTTGTTTTTGTTTGGAGAAAATAAGATTATTTACGCCTAAAGGATACCTACTTGGATTCCATTATTGCCTTGATCAGTTTTCTTATTGCGACTTGTAATTTATTGTTTGGCTGACGTATGAAACACAATACAAAAAGCTGCGTCTAGATTGCTACTTAAATTACCTATGAAGCGTGGCCCAAACTACCGGATCTAGAATCTTAGAATCATGCAGAGAGTTTCCGTGAGAACTGTCCAATGAGAAAAGATTTTTATATCTTCTCCATAATTATTTGACAGGCGCATGAAGTACAGCTCAGATTTTTCGGTCTGAAATCTTTAAATTTCAGCAAAGGTCCATTGAAAACTTTTGTTTACTGAAAGAAGAATTTTAAAAATTCTCACCCGAGTAGATACAAAATAGCTAGCCGAGTAGATACAAAATAACTAGCTTTTCATATGATTAAGAAAATGCCATTCACTGTACCAAATTTATTCTCAAATATATTTGATTTTTATATTCTCTACTCAGGAAGTCTAACCATTCGGATTGCCGTCTTCCAAGCTCTTTATAATGGTAATCGTCCTTAACATAAAGTATACTTAATGAATACTGCTGTAAAAGAAAATGGTACAGGACAAATTTTATATTCCTTGAAAATTTCAAAGGAATGTTTTGTTACGTACCATCTCGAGTAAATATTGTGCAGTACTTTCCATAGTCACATAATATTGGAAAAAGTTTAGGTGGTGAATGCTTCATGATTTCTGTAAGAACATCTAATAATATTTTTAGTAATACGTATGAGCGTAGTCAATCACGGGACACACACTTTTCCAAAATACAACCTTAAACCGTGTGTCATAAGGTAAGTATTAACTTGTAACTAGTATTTAACAAGGCGCATCTTAGCTGTATGGGACGTTAAAGTTTATCGCTATTGAAGCGATGAAGGTTTGCAATTTACCATTGGACTAACTACGCAATTTTGATTTATTTTATTTATTTGTTTATAGACTGCCAACTTAAAGTGGGATTGGGGAAGGCTCGTATTCCAGATGCATCCTAGCCGATAGGCAAAGATCGTCGCGCATTGGCTGCCGCAAGACAGAAAGCGGAACAGAGGCAGACCCAGAAAACGAATAACTTGGACAGGAACTGGCCCAACTTGGCGAGAAGAGAGAGACGCTTGGAAGAGAGTAAAGGAGACCTTTGCCTAGCAGTACGACAACATAGGTTAAAAAAATTGTTTAAATTCTTGCGAATAACATCGCCCAAGGCGGGCTTAATGCAGAAGGCTTCTTCTCTCGGTCAACTTTTGGATGTGTCAGGTGTGTTCTAAAGATAATAGCTTTATACTATGTTTTATATTACGTATAATTTAGTAAATACAGATGTAGTTTAACAAACATATGATAAGAAACTAAGATTTAGTAACTACAAGACTAATAGAGATGACAGATACCTACTCAAATATTTCAATATTTGAGAGTGTTTGAAATAGAATTAGTTTTTATTATAAGTCAAATCGATTATATCGATTAAGTAAAATTTCTGACAATGGTCACACTGAACTGTCAACTTCCCTTCCCGCCTTGAAAAATTACCACGTTGTCGTCTCGTACGTAAAATATCGCCTTTTGAAGTAACGCGAATTGAATTAACTTGTATCAAAATAGTACGACGAGTATTTATAGGTATTCCATGTTGGAGCTGTAGGTACCGAAAATTAATTAAGGTGAGTAATGCTGACTTGCAGTTTCAAGCATTGTATTTAATTAACTGTGTCTAAGGTTCTTTAATTAATTAAAAACAAAATGTTTCGAAATACGTCACGCGACAAAAAGGTTAATCGAAAAACGAAATATAATCAATTTGTAGTAGGCGGTTGCTAATGAACATAATAAATAATAAAAGCAGCCATAGTTCAGTAGCCTCATTAATAACTTAATATCACACTCATAGAATCTTCAAAGCAAAGCTTAAGCTATGGTTGATGGCAGCATGTAGGTCAAAGTCAAAGTCAAAGTCAAAATTATTTATTCATCTAGGTCACAAGGTGACGCTTATGAACGTCAATTTTAAAATTAAATAATTAATGCTTCTACATTTACTGCCTCGTTCGCAAAGCAATAGGTAGAGCCTCGAGAAAGAACGGGCAATAAAACTCGAGGCCACTCTTTTAAATCGCCAATATTATGGTACAATATTTTTATTTCTGTAAGGAGCTGCAACTGTTACACATTGTACTAAATTACTTGTAAATAGTAATAGTTACAGATGTAATACTTAAGCAATTAATGCAGTTACTAAATTATGTGTTTTAGTTAGCCTTCCAATGCGAATACAGCGAATATTGTGTAACAGGAGCATCCACTTACGACTTATAATGTATACAAATCGTGACCATGTTCAGGACTATGGTGGAAATGTATGTTACAGAAGTGACGATATATGAATACACAAAATCACAAAAACGTTAGTTCACAGACCATGATAACGAGTTATCTACATCGTACAGTACAGTAAATTGTAATAAAATTAGTGGAACAACAATGCAAATGTAAATGTAGTAAGTGGAATGACCTAATTATAATAAACGAATAAAAATTTAAAAGAACTAGAAATGTTATATAATAATAAACTGAAAAATGCAAAGTATCTATATAAATTCTAAATAAGTAGTAGATCATGAGTTGTCTAGTGTAAGTGACCATCTATCCTTATCACTAAAATAATCATTAACAGTATAATAACCTTTCCTAATAAGGCAGTATTTTATTTTACTTTTAAACGTATTAAATGGTAATTCTAAGAGACTAATTGGTATTTTATTGTAAATACGAATACCTAGCCCTACAAAAGAATTGTTAACTTTATGTAAACGATGATAAGGGGCATATAACTTATGCCTGTTCCTAGTATTTATATTATGTATGTTACTTTTTGTAGTTAATAAACCTATATTTTGCCTAATATACAATATATTAGCAAATAAGAACTGCGAGGCTACTGTTAGAATTCCTATAGACTTAAAGCGTTCCCTAAGAGTATCTTTGCACCTAACATGTATATTGCTCGTACCGCTCGTTTCTGTAGAACAAAGATATTCTGAATATCCGCAGCTTTGCCCCATAACAAAATGCCGTAAGATATGACACTATGAAAGTAGCTAAAATAAACTAGACGTGCTGTGTCAACATCAGTAAGTTGTCTAACTTTTCTGACAGCATACGCTGCAGAGCTGAGCTTACCTGCAAGACATGCTATATGTGCACCCCATTGCAACTTATTATCTAATGTAATGCCTAGAAACACTGTAGAGTCAACTGTCTCAAGTTCCTCCCTATCTAGCATAATATTAGGTCCCAGTTGTCTAACGTTAGGTAAGGCAAATTTAACACATTTAGCTTTTTTAGAATTAAGTACTAGGTTGTTTGCTGTAAACCATTGTGTAACTTGTATAAGTGCATTATTTACATCATCAAATTCATTCCTATTCCTGTCCACTTTAAAAATATGTGACGTATCATCTGCAAAAAGTACGACATCACAGATGTTTTTTAAATAAAAAGGTAAGTCATTAATATATGTATACAAGGAATAGAAAAGGACCTAGAATTGAACCTTGTGGAACGCCTTACTGTATAGGTAATTTAGAGGATGTAGTCCCATTTACATCGACACTGTAACGGGTTCTGGTATTAAAACGCAGAGAAGAGGTTCTAGATGCGTTTATTGCCGAGTATTGTCTCACTTCCCTTGCACGAGTATGACCGACCAACAACACGACACTGGCCTGAACACTAAGGTTGCAGTCTCCCACGCTGTTCCCTCCGGTAGTGTGTAGGCAGGCTGCTCGAAGGCTGCGCGTAGCGGTAGGTCCTCGCAGGCCGTTGGTTCAGCTGGCAGACGCCGGCGGTGCGAGTACGATGAGCAGGGCAGGCCAGACTCTTCGCAGAGGTGACGCCGAAGGCGATGCAGGAAAGTGTAGCGGTCTAGGAGCGTAGCCGGAGTCTTAAGGTGAACCTGGAACCTGAAGGGAAACAGCATTAGGAAAGCCACAACCAATAGAGTCAGGCAGGCGGCTTCAGCCGGCCTCAGCTAGCAGGTAGAGAGATGGGCAGTACGCTATCGCAGTAAATGTAGTGACTGAAATGAATGACTTACCCAGCAGCTGGGATCAGGATACACGTAGAATGTATAATTATAGATATAGCGGTATAGAATAGAGTAGCGATAGTAGGTTAGTGTAGAGTAGCGGTGCCGGCATCTCTGTCGGCCCCTTTATATACTGGGCCCTCCATCAGCGTTGGAGTCCGTTCATGACCATATTTGGTCAAGCTTCGCGAGCGCGGACGATGGCCTTCTCTGATTGGCCGAGCGTATGGGCGGTACTGTGACGCAAACGCGGTAAGTACCGGACATACGTTACAATACCGCCCGCCTTAGGAGAGGATTTTGCGTGACTAACAGGAAAAATCCGACTAGCTGCGTTAGGTCTACGAGTCCGCTACTGTCAAAGCTAAGACGGCATATAGAAAGAAGGAAGGGAAAGTCTTATACGGTTTGTTACAATTGGTTAGGCATCATAGTGTATAAGTTTTAAGTCCTTTATGTGCCAAAATCCAATAGAATTTCCAGACGCGTCCGACAACTCGTAAACGAGAGGCGACTTTTTATTAATCACTGTGCACTTCACGAATTTAGGGGCTAGTTTCTTACAGAAGGACTTATCCTTGTCGCTCTGATAAAAAGTCCTTTTCCACACAGTGTCTCCCACATTAAACTCAGCTGATTTACGGCGTAAATTATACGTTTGGGAATTCCTAGCATGAGCTTGAATGAGGAGTGCCTGAACTTAGACAAATATGCCTGATAAGTGACCTATGTTTTCTGCGTAATCGTCCCTAGGTATGTATACTATATCATCAGCGTCCGTGTCGACATAGTGTGAGCCACATGGAACTAATTCACGTCCATAGACTAAAAAACTAGGTGTATAGCCCGTGACTTCATTAACTGCAGTATTACTGAAATCTCTGCCACAGGTACGACTCGACAACACTAAGTGCGGTTTCCTCTACGCCGTAGTGGCGGAGCTTACGCAGTAGTGTGTCGTGATGAACGCAATCAAATGCTTTTGATAGGTCACAAAATACTCCGATAGCATTTTTAGATGACTCCCAAGCATTATAGACATGTTTTTTGAGAGCAAGACCCGCATCAGTAGTGGTCTACCTTTAGTAAATCCGTATTGATCTTTGTGAAGCAGACTATTTAAATTAAAGTGTCTTAGTATTTGCTTTAGTAAAATCTTTTCAAATATTTTACTAAATGCCGGCAAGATAGAGATGGGCCTCAAATTATTTATGTCATTTTTACTGCCAGATTTGAATAAAGGTATGATTTTACTTAGCTTCATCAAATCCGGCAATACGCCTCGGTCAAAACATTGGTTAAAAATTATAGAGAGGTAAGGCGCACCAGTCTCAACTATAGTACTTAAAATTTTAATTGAAATGCCCCAAAAGTCGCCGGTATTTTTAATAGTAATTGAATTAAATGCGATCAATATATCTTGCGGGGTGACGTGCTCGAATCTAAACACGCTCTTGCATTCAGGTACACTGCTAAGCAACAAATTTCCAGCGTATAAAGACGATGATTGTAAGGAACTAGTAGTTGTTATTGGTATGCTTGCAAAGAAACTATTGAACATATGCGCAACCTGAGATTTGTCTGTGACTAATAAATTGCTATCTTTGATTTCAAATTGGTTTTCTCGTTGTCGTGTTCTACCAGTTTCATTATTTATAATTCTCCACGTTTCTTTAATTATGTTTGTCGATTGCTTAATTTTACCACTAATAAATTTTTATTTTGCCGTAATACAATTGTTTAAAAATTTTTGAGTAGCTTTTTACATAATTTAGAAACTGTGTGTCAAATCTATGTTGTTTCAAACCATATAATTCAAATAACTTGGCTCTACTTCTGTATATACCTTTAGTGGCCCACTGGTTAAAAGATCCGGTAGTACCCTTTAGTGTTACAGTTTTAATCTTAAAAGTATTTTGAAACTCATTAATAATTAGTCCAAAAAGTGAATAATACATTTTATTTGGATTTTCTGAGTTCAATATTGAAGGATTGAGATTTGCGATAATATTGTTTTTAAAATGTATAAGACGATTGGTAGTTTGAGGCCTACATTCTACTGTATGTGATAGATGAAGAAAAACTAGCTATCTGTCCACGGTGATCAGAAGAGAACTAATAACTACTGGATTTTTAGCAACACAAGAACTAAATATACTATCCAAACAAGTAGAAGATGTTGCAGGGACTCTAGTAGGTTCACAGAATAAGTTACTTAAATTAAATGACTTAATAAAATCAGAAATCTAGTACACTGTGAAGAGTTCTTTAAAATATTAATATTAAAATCGCCACAAACTATAATATTTTTACTGCTACATTTAATTTTATTAATAGCATCTTCCATAACAGTCTCAAATAGATTAAATGTCGTCGGTAGAAATCACCAGAAGGGGGTCGATATACACAAATTACAACATATAAATCTAGTTCCACACAGGACAACACAATAGTGCGCTCAATAGATAAGTTTACAATGTCTTTACGTTCTTTGCATTTTAATAAATTTGAAGTCATTATGAGAGAACCGCCTCTAATAGCCTGCTTTCTTATTTATGCGTTCTGCATTGTGTAATATTGATTAATGACAATAATCTCATGCTTCTTTAACCAGTGTTCAGTTAAACACAATACTTTAACATCATATTTCTTTGCCAGATAGGCCCTGCATGTTTTGGTGTACTATATTCAAATACTGCAGCCTAACTGTTGTCCTATCTTGGAGTTTAAATCACAAGATGTGTCAATAAAAACGTTGTTAGTACATGTACTAACCCTATCAAATAAATTGTAACCACAAGGCTTTTCGCCTTGCTGTAAATTGTATGCTAATAGCTTAGCAATCTGTCGCTTAATAAAAAATGGCAGATACATTGTATCATTTGTCAAAGTAAATTTACTAATAAATTTATTAGTGTCAAAAAAGAATATTGCGTCACTATGACGACAAGTTATATTATACAATAACATATTTAATGTGCATGTTTTCTGTATGTGTTAAGTTATTTGAGTATGGCAAAGCACATAAAATAAATTTACACCTAAATTTTGAATTAAGTCCTAGTAACACTTCAACACATTCTATTATATCCTGTCTCTTTATAGTTAAACTGTTACCAAACAATAACATGGCTGTACTATTCTCATCTAAGGGGTGTAACCTAATCTGATTCACTAAACTAGTGTAACTATCTCCTGGCCTGCAATAATTTATTACACACTGATTTGTATAATCACTGAGAAGACTACCAAAATATATCCATATACCAAAATATATAGGGTAGACTTTATAGTATAGGTCTCGCTATCAAGAGGGCGTGAGTGCGTTTCTTACCAGATGTACAGAACAAATTAGTACGGGCATGATAGTATGTCATCCTAAACAAGCGTAAAAAGAAAGACGTTTTTAAAAGGAATCTAATAAAATACCTAAATTTAAAAGTAGTTTGAAGCACTTAAGTACGGTAACCGATCGTATTGGTAACGCCATAAGCTCTGAGTTTAGCTGGTGAAATGCAAACTTGCACTCATGGTTCATTTCTTTTCTTTGGTCCTATAGCATTATAAACTAGAGAAAAATAGCCAAATCGATACTGCCGTAGGCCTAAAAAGGTCTCGTTGCACTGCAATCGAATTACAAAGCTGCTTAGTGACTTGAATAACCTAATACTACACATTTTGATTAAAATATTGTTAAGTTACAGTTATTCTTCTATAACAAACTTAAAACTCCAGGCTACAAAAAATATATGAGACACATCCAAATATTTTAAGATTACTAAACATTTCAATTACAAACTACTACAATCAAAGTAAATCCATAGACGTTTCATTTCTGATATTCGAATTAGTTCGAGCTAAAATTGTGATAATTAATTGTACGTCTCGTCAAGTCCTTTCATATAAAATTTTCATCCGGGAATATCAGAAACAATAGCGTTTGTACTTAGGCGCCGCAAACTCGTACCTAGTGTTCCCGTCTCTAAATAAAATGGAAATCTCATCTCAATCTTATAACATGAATAAACAAAGAGACGGCGGGATTCAGATATACATAATATTATGATAATATAAGCCGTGTTACGTTACGCACGCAAACGAAATACACAGCTAATATATATTCTATATATATATTCTACTATATATTCTACCACATACACACATCACCATCTAGTCCCAAACTAAGCAGAGCTTGTACTATGGATACTAGATAATGGATACATACATACATACACATACATATCGTCACGCCTTTTATCCCCGAAGGGGTAGGCAGAGGTGTAGTTCTGCACCCACTTTTCGCCAGATATACTTTAGTCCCACGTAATAAGGGGCGAGCTTATTGCCGTACCGGGCACATTTCCAGACTCCGTGCTGCTACTGAGAATTTCATGATAGAAAAACCCAATAACACTGCCCGACCTAGGAATCGAACCCGCGACCTCCCGATCCCACGCGCACATCTATGCCGCGAGACCAACGAGGCAGTCGTATTGGGTTTGGTGTCGAGTTTTCCGTCTCTACGCAAAGATGGTATTTGCATCGTGTTATCCTTTAGTCGCCTCTTACGACACCCACGGGAAGATAGGGGGTGGTGACACTTGTATTCTATGCCGTCAACCACACGGCAAATGGATAAACATACATATATACTTTTTATTGTAAATACATACATATTATACATAGAAACACCCAGACCAAGACAAACACCCATGTTCATGCACACAAATGTATGACTTGAGCGGGAATCGTACCCGCGACCTTCGGCGTAGCAGTCGTTTACACTCCCGCTGCGCCAACCGGTCGTCATTTGCAGCTATGATTTTATTTAAAGATACTACTTCACAAAGGAATCGTGTTTATAAATTATCTCAATACCTCGCTCTTAGTAATTTGAAGAATATTTTACGTAATAAGTGTTAGAACTTCTTGTTTAGTTCATAGAGTAAACCATAATGTTACGCCATCTATCGGTGAATGGGGGTACTAGAAGAGATTGAATGTATCGGTGGTTTAAAGGTAATTCAGCTACTCTGTACTAGATGGCGTTGCTGTATTGAGTATCGACTGTTCGCGATTATTTCGACAGTTTTGTGGAAGCATCTAGAATGCGCTAGTGATGTTATCCGGCCAGTATAAATAGAGCGCCAGCGAGCGGACCGGATACAGTTACAATTGAATATCGGAGCGATAAACAAGAAGTGAAGTGAAGTAAGTCGGAAGTGTTTAGTGTTGTTCTAGTGGTGTGAATAGTGTGTTTTATTAGTGGAGTGAAAATTAAGTGTGTGTATCTAGTGTTATTGTGTTAGTGAATAAAATGCAGTTTTTCTGCCATAGTGTATATAATTTATCACGAACCCCAGCTTGTAACAATAATAATGTTAGCAGTTAAGTTACTGTCGTGTCACCTTTTGTGTGGCTGTCATTCTGTATGTCAAGACGTGATTTACTATTTCTGTTTTTACTATACAATATATGTATTTACATCCTCAAGAGACTATTTTATTCCACTGCAGTATAAACAGGTTATGGGCCGCATGTCGTGAATCGGTAAGGTAAAAAAATTAAAAAAAAATCTGCCGACTTGACTCGATTTTTTTTTCTCTTACGTGAAGATCGTTTATAGAAAATGGCGACTGATAGTAGTACTGCGGATTCTTCATCTCATGCATCGAGTAGCTTATCCATCGAAAAATTGAAAGGTATAGAGAATTACTCTTCGTGGAAATTTATGATGAGAATGGTACTCATTCATGATGAGTTGTGGGATTACGTTGAATCTGATAATAAGGGTACTACGGCCCAAAAGCAGAAGGCTTTATCTAAAATCGCGTTGACGGTGACGAATGTAGCTATTCCGCATATTAGAAAGGCAAAAAGTGCGTATGAGGCCTGGAACAATCTCCAGAAGGCGTACGAGGACAAAGGTCTGTCTCGCAGGCTAGGCCTACTAAGAATGTTGTTTGCGACGAAGCTTAGTGAGTGCGAGAGTATGGAGGCATACGTGAACAAGATCACTGAAATCTCACAACAGCTCAGTGAGATAGGGTCAGCGCTTGAAGACGACTTTGTAGCCGTGGTGATGTTCAGCGGTTTGCCATCCGATTATGATCCATTGATCATTGCGTTTGAAAACAGCAACGTAAAGCTTTCCAGTGAGGTAGTAAAAGGAAAGTTGTTGCATGATTACCTTCGCAGGGATGAGAAGTCTGACGGCGTATCCGCTTTGTTTGCACAGAAGAAGCCCCGATGTTTTAGGTGTAAGAAGGTTGGACATATGATTAAGGATTGTCCTAAGCCTGGGAATAAAAAAACCCCGAGCCGAATAAAGACAAGGTCCTACTTACTGCACTTTCGGCGAACATCAAGAGGGACTTGTGGTATATTGACAGTGGTGCCACCGCGCATATGTGCGGCGACCTAAGTGTGATGAGTGACTATGTCAGCGGTAAGCCTTTAGATGTTAGTTTAGCAGATGGTAATAAGCTGTGTACAGCCGGTAAAGGTTCAGTAAAGGTAGTACTAGGGGACAATAAGTTTAAAACAATAGGTGATGTGTTTTATGTTCCCCATTTGTCGGCTAACTTGTTATCAGTAAGTGCTATGATTGATAAGGGGTATGATATCGTATTTGGGTCTACTGGTTGTCAAAAATCGGATGATGGTATAGTTGTTGCTACAGGCACACTACGTAATGGTATTTTTCAGCTAGATACGTCTAAATGTTCCCCTATCGCGTGTAAAATTGCAGAGAATGCAGATACCTCGAGCTTTACAGGATCAGAGAGTGCAGTCTCTACAGTGAGCGAGCCAAGTTCGAGTCACGGTGATCCGGCTGTAGCTGCCGAGAGCGTCGCTGTGCCGGATGCTGCCGCGGTGCAGAACGTTGCAGCGGCAACTGCATGTACGCAGGGAGTTTGGCACCGGAGACTTGCACATCTCAACCATAGAAGTATGGAGCTACTTAAGCGAGGTATGGTTGATGGCATTTCATACAATAGCAGTACTATGACGCCGTGTATTCCTTGTGTTGAGGGAAAGCAAACTCGCACGCCATTTCCTAAAAAGTCATTCACCAGAACTAAGGATATTTTGGAGTTAGTCCATAGCGATCTCTGTGGTCCTATGCCCTGCAAGTCGCTAGGCGGAGCTAGGTATTTTATGACATTTTTAGATGATTTTACAAGGAAGACTTTTGTTTATTTTCTTAAAAGCAAGAGTGAAGTTTTTGAGAAGTTTAAAAACTGGAAAGCCTTAGTCGAGAACCAGACTAATAAAAATCTTAAGGCAATTCGTAGTGACAATGGTGGCGAATACATGTCTGCTAAATTTCAGAGCTTCTTGAGTGACAACGGCATTCTACATAAGACGACGGTGCCGTACTCACCGCAGCAGAACGGAGTTGCTGAACAGGCGAATAGGAGTATCATGGAGAAGGCACGCTGTATGCTGTTTGAAGCTGGCCTGGACCAGGGTTATTGGGCAGAAGCTGTCAGTACAGCAGTGTATCTTAAGAACAGGTCGCCTACCGTCGCTGTGAAGGGATGTACTCCAGAGCAGAAATGGACCAATAAAAAGGTATCGGTTTCACACCTACGCATATTTGGTTGTGTTGCTTATGCTCATAAGCACATAAAGACCAAGCTTGAGGCGAGGGCTAAGCAGTGCATATTCGTGGGGTACTGTGAAAATACCAAAGGGTATAGATTGGTCGATCCGAGCAATCCGTAGGACTATATTAAGGCTCGAGATGTAACGTTTTTGGAAGACAAATATTACAAGGATATTGTGTCACATGATGATAGTATGAGTAGTGTTGCAGTATTTACACCCCCTGTATGTGTAAACAATACTCAACCTCCTGCAGAATCATCTAGCCAGGATTCTGATGACACAGTTTCAGTGCAGAATAACCAGCAAGACAGCATGGTTACGGCAGATGATTCTGAGAGTGAGGATGAGAGCCCTGAGTCAAATGAAACTTCGGATGAAACATATATTTCAGAGGATTCACTGTAAGAGGATAGCACAGAGTATTCGGACTGTAGTGACGACTCCTTGCTGGCGAATCTTGCTCGCGAGATAGACAGCAGCGGAGACGAGCCGCAGACGGTGCAGGAAGCGCTGAGCAGCTCTGACGCGGACAACTGGCGGCTGGCGATGCAAGATGAGTATAAGTCATTACTAGTAAATAAGTGCTGGACTTTGACTGACAGAGTTGAGCAAAAACCTATCAAATGTAAGTAGGTTTTTAAAAAGAAACGTGGTGTAAACGGCGAGCTTTTAAAGTTTAAAGCGAGACTAGTCGCTAAGGGGTTTACACAACTACAAGGTGTGGATTACCACGAAACCTTCTCGCCTGTGGTGCGATTCTCTAGCATTCGCGCGCTACTAGCTATTGCTGCCGAGTACAACATGGATATAGATCACCTGGATGTGAAAACTGCATTCCTTAATGGTGACCTCCAGGAAACCGTTTACATGGAACAGCCGGATGGCTTTGTAATCAAGGGTAAGGAGGATAAGGTTTATTTATTTATTTAAACTTTATATACACAGCGTATACAGGCGGACTTAATGCCATGGGCATTATCTCCCAGTCTACCTTAGAGTGGTGCAGAGAGAAAAGAAGTAGGTGTAATATAATGAAAATGAATTTGAAATAATACAAATATTGTAGATCTAAAGATACATACATTAAATATATATATATACACACAAGTTACAAATAAACATACATAATATAGATGTATTATAAAACTACATACATACATACACACATGAATATATAAATACATATATAAATATATACACGTACATAAGGTATATATATACATATTAAACACATATGAAATTTAAACGACTTAGGACACAATCGGTTTATAAGCTTAATAAGGCTATCTACGGTTTAAAGCAGTCGGCCAAAGCGTAGTACGAGAAAATTAAGCGCGTGTTATGTGAAAACTTAGGGTTTACTAAGTGTTTGTCTGAACCCTGCGTATTTTTCAGGTCAGGGGATACAGGATTAGTTATTATTGCGCTTTACGTAGATGACATTTTATTATTTTCATTTTTAAATTCGTCGGAAAAGGCTAAAATCAAGAAAAAACTAAATATCGAGTTTGAGATAACTGATTTAGGGCCAGCGAGCCACGTGTTAGGAATGAAAGTAAGTAAGCTTAAGGACGAGGTAAAACTTGATCAATCTCATTTCATTGAAAGAATATTGTGCAAGTTAAAGATGGAGGATTGTAAACCATCTCCGACACCGACGGAAGTTGGTGTGAAAATCACAAAAACCGAGAAATCGAGTGACAGTAATATTACGACTAGAGAAGCCTAATTGGATCACTCATGTATATTGCAGTTGGTACGCGACCGGACATTGCACATGCGGTGAGCTATCTGAGTCAGTTTAATTCGTGTTATGACGCTTCTCATTGGAAGGCAGCAAAGAGAGTTCTTCGCTATTTAAAAGGTACGTAACATTTATGTTTAACCTTTGCGAAAGGCGGTATGGTGATAAATGCATTCGCTGATGCTGACTGGGGATGTAATGAAACTGATCGTCGCTCTTACACTGGCTATGTGTTTAAAGTGGGCAAGTCAGTGGTCTCCTGGGAAAGCAGGAAACAGCGCACCGTGGCACTGTCAAGCACAGAGGCGGAGTACATGGCGCTTTCTGATAGCTGAAAAGAGGCTCTTTTTCTGCAAAAGTTTTTGCGTGAGATTTTGTGTCGAACGGTTAAAACAACTATCTTTAATGACAACCAGTCAGCTCAAAAGTTGTGCTCTAATTCGATGTTTCATGCTAGAACAAAGCATATAGATATACGGCATCATTTTATTAGGGAAAATGTTAGCAATGGGGACATTGATGTGAAATATTTATGTACTTCTGATATGATAGCTGATGTCTTGACAAAACCTTTGTCTAGGGATATGCATAATAAGTTTAAAGCGCAGTTAATGTTAATGTAACATTGAATTTAAGTTTTATTGTTTTTATTTAACTTAAGCTGTTTGTTTTAAACGTTTTTTTTTGGTTTATTTGGATAAAGTAAATTAATGTGAAGGCACATTGTAATGGGTATAGTTTACAAAGTTTATATTGAATACTTAAGATGTTTTAGTTAGTTTTCAATACTTGTTTTTTGTAACAAGTGTGTATTATTTTGGTTTAAGGGCCAGTGTTAGAACTTCTTGTTTAGTTCATAGAGTAAACCATAATAATGTTAGCAGTCAAGTTACTGTCGTGTCACCTTTTGTGTGGCTGTCATTCTGTATGTCAAGACGTGATTTACTATTTCTGCTTTTCCTATACAATATATCTATTTACATCCTCAAGAGACTATTTTATTCCACTGCAGTATAAACAATAAGGACTAAGCTTATTCTTAAATTTAAGAACACTAGTTGTAGATGTTTTTACCGTATTATTATAACCATTACTAAAACTAGCATTTGACCGTTCCTCCGTCTGCGTGAATTAATTTCAGACAAACTTTGAACCTCTTTACCCTCTTAGAGGGTGAATATCAAATCCTCTCTGAATACTCCCCTACTCTCCCCAAAGAACATACATGTCAAAGTTCAACCTCTCGCGCCCAGTTGTTTTGCCTGTACGTTGTCTGCCAGTCAGTCAGTAACTCAAGAATTTTACAAATACAGATGGTATATGTATACAATTTCAAGCATTAAAATGGACTATAATTACTATGTTGCTTGCAAAATGAGGGGTCATCTCTAGCAAGGGGTGTACACGAATAAAAGGAGAGCAAAGAAACATAAAGGTATTAGGCCATTATTAGGCACTGTTACTTTGCATTAATATTATTAAAGAATATTATATTGATTTAATTTGACGCTAGTTTGTGCCCTACAATCATCAAAGTAAAGAATACACAATACACTCATGGAATGTATAGGTTTTGTTTTGCTCTTGACTAAGGCATATATTGATTGAGCAGGGCTTTTCTACTTATTTGCGTTTCAAATAATTCATCAATCGCTCTGTATTACTACGTTTATAAATAGCGCAGATGTGTTTGTGATTCAATTTGATCCTGCTAATGCGCCATGTGTTGTCATTTTCTCCTTAGTACGATACGATACTATTTGTGATTGATACTCTTCAGCACGCACGATTCACCATTTACTATCTTTCCATTCTCGTCTCTGATGGATGTGTGTTCTGAGGATTGAGTTCTTCCTCGAACTGCACGAACGGATTTCCAGAAAAACTTAATGTTCCTCTGGAAATCGTCAGATAATCTGCTATCAAACTCATCTTTCTTTTCCTCTTTTTTCCTTTTAACCATTTCTTTCACTATTCTTTTTGACCTAACAAACTCCTTTCTTGCTTCATATATGTCTACACTCGTTGCTTTTCCCATTCTTTCATTTGCTCTGGCAGCCAATCAATCTGACCAAGCTTTCTTCTTCTCTGACACTGCTGATTGCACATCCTTGTCCCACCATTCTTAACCTTTCGTATTTTCTTTCTCTTGATCACACCACATACTTCAGACGCTACACATACTACCTCTTCTTTAAAGGCCTGCCATAATTCTTCCATATCATTTATGCCATCGAACCTCTTAAATCTTGCTATCAATCTTCGTTTATACTCATCTTTCACATCTTTCTCTTGTAGATTTTCTATTTTTATTATTTCTAAGACTCTATTTTCATTACGCTCTTGGTGTCGCCATCCTTTAAAGAGCCCACTTATCCGGCTTAACACCAAGAAGTGGTCTGTGTGGATGCCGATGCCTCGATATACTCTTGTATCCAACACATTCTTTCTCAGTCTTTCATCTATTATCACAAAATCAATCATACTTCTTCTAATATTTTTCACCTCTCGCGTATACATATGTATCCTTTTATGATCAAACATGGTGTTTGTCACACAAGGGCTCCACTCTAAACAAATCTCAAGCAGTCATTTCCATTTTCATTCACACTCTCATCACCAAATGCACCTAACACCCTATCAAATCCATTTCGCTTCCCACCCATCCATTGAAATCCAATCTTTCATTATCCTTGCAATTCCTCAAATCTCTCTTAAACTCTCCCAAAACTCCTGCCTTTCGTATTGCTCATGTTGTGACATACCCGTAACTATATTGACCGGGGCGTACACCCCTACAATGAAGAGACGAGTAAGTCCTACTTTCATTTCATGACGACAGGTTGGCGCAGCGGGAGTGTAAGCGACTGCTAACCCGAAGGTCGCGGGTTCGATTCCCGCACAAGTCAAACATTTATGTGCATGAACATGGATGTTTGCCTTGATCTGGGTGTTTCTATGTATAATATGTATGTATTTACAAAAAAAAGAAAGTATATAAGTATGTTTATCCATTGTCTAGTACCCATAGTACAAGCTGTGCTTAGTTTGGGACTAGATGGTGTTGTGTGAATGTGGTAGAATATTATATTATTATTATCTCCTTTATTTATTATTTTTCTAATTAAAATTACATTTTTAAATATATTATTTACCAAAATAAACACATTTAAAAATATAAAAATAACCGTGGGGTCCCACCAGTATCGGGCACAGGGTCCAAGCTGCCGGTGGTTAGGGCTCCAGAGACAGGAACTTCCTCACAATACGTGCCGTGTCCAGAAGTACTGCCTTCTGCATCAGGCCCTTGACCCATGCACCCAACGCGAGCCTCTTAAGGTGACGGTCGAGGCTCTTGGCTATTAGACCATTAACGGTCACGACTATCGGCACAATAATTGCTGAGTTCACATCCCACATGTCGACAGTCTCGTGAGCCAAGTCCAGATATTTAATCTGTTTTTCCTTTTCGGCTTTCACGAGATTCTCGTCATGAGGAATAGTGACATCAACAATTATTGCGAGGCGCTCTGATCGATCTATCAACACGATATCAGGCTTGTTGGCTACAACAGTCCTGTCCGTGATGATAGATCGATCCCAGTACAATGTGGCATGGCCATTTTCGAGAACTGGCTCTGCTACATACCTGTAGTACGGTACCTCGATGTCTACAAGTTTGTACTTCAGAGCAAGTTGCTGGTGAATAATTCTGGCTACTTGGTTATGTCTGTGCAAGTACTCGCCGTTAGCAAGACGTGAACAACCGGAAACAATATGCCTGAGGGTTTCACCAGGTTGGTGACAGGCACGGCAAATATCAGTAGTGCCATCCCTCAGGATATATTTCCGGTACTTATTCGTCTTGATAACTTCGTCAGCAATTGCACAAACAAACCCTTCGGTTTCCCCAAAGAGGTCACCAAAGCGTAGCCAGTTCACCGAGGCTAATAGGTCTACATCGGGTCCATACAGGGCCCGATGGAACCTGCCATGAAGCTCCTTGCTCTGCCATACACGCTAGCGATCATCAGTACTAAGTACTACAGGCATGCGCTAGTTCTCCTTAGCCAACCTGAGCGGGGTGAGCCCATTGTCTACTGCGACAACATCTCGATGCATATCCACGTTCGCCCGGAGAAAATATTCTCTGAGATTGCACACCTCGCGATTGTGTAGGGTCTTGACATTCAGAAAGCCGCGACCCCCGCACTTTCGCGGGATGTACAACGTCATCGCGGATGAACGTGGATGATGCATACGATATGCCGTCAACAAAGTGCGAACTCTTCTGTCCAGGGCGTCCAATTCAGACTGAGTCCACTTGAGTATGCCAAAGGAGTATACAAGAAGTGGCATGACCCAACCGTTGCAAGCACGAACCTTGTTGCCACCTGATAAAAGACTTTTCAGTACTTTTTTCAGGCGGCCAAAGAAACGCTCTTGCAACGATTGCTTCATGACGGCTTCATTGATACGTAAGGCCTGTGACATACCCAAGTTCTTATAGGTATCAGTTAAGAGAAGCGTTCTTAGGTTAATGGAATCTGAGAGTTGGATCCCCTCAGATTCCACCATCTTTCCCTGCTTCACATGAATGACAGCACATTTATCCACACCGAACTCCATATTGATAGATTTACTAAAGTTTTGGGTTACGTTTAGTAAGTCCATCAATTGGGCCTCAGAGTGAGCAAATAACTTCAGGTCATCCATGAACAGCAGGTGAGATATGACCTGACCACTTCTCTGTAACTTGCAGCCTAACCTTGAACCCGCCAGTAAAGTACTGAGAGGGTTCATGGCTAAGCAAAACCACAGGGGACTCAGACTGTCGCCCTGAAAAATTCCTCGTTCAATTTTAATACGTTCGCCGTCCTCCTGGATCCGTCGGCATCCTGGATAGCAAAGAGTCGTATTCCATTGCCCCATACATGACTTTAAGAAGGTGCGTAGAGTTGTATTTACTTTATACAACTCCAACAACCTAAAAGCCATGTATGCGGCACTGAGTCATACGCTTTCTTATAATCTATCCAACATGCCGCCAGATCCTTTCGGTTACGGCGAACTTGTTGGCTAATGGCCATGTCAATGAGGAGGAGCTCCTTAGTACCACGAGCCCCCTTCCTATATCCATTCTGAGAGGCTGACATAATTGCATAGTCTTCAACATGTTTAGCTATTTTAGCTCTCAGAATAGATGTAAGAAGTTTATAGACCGATGGTAAACATGTTATCGGTCTATAATTGCCGGGCTCGCTAGTACTGCCTGTCTTATGGAGCAGGTGGGTAATTCCAGTCGTCATGAATGTTGGTAACGACCCAGATTCCACAGCTAATTGGAATTGAGATGCCAAGCGTTCATGCGAGCTACGTAGCCATTTCAGCCAGAAATTGTGCAGCCCGTCCAACCATGGAGATTTCCAATTCGCTAATGGACGGACTGCTTGTGAAACGTCCTGGCTAGAAATGGCCACGCATTCCATTTCGGGAATATGTTCGCATGCACGCTCGACATCTCGCATCCAATCGCCTTCAGTATGACTAATGGGCATCGACCAGATGCTACGCCAAAACATGGCTGTGGCGTTCGCATCCGGCCGCTGTACATTAGTCACACATTGGTCTGGTCGTTCCCAGCTTCTGTATACCCACCTCTGGTCCCTCTGGAATGTACGATTAATGGGATACCGGTCCACACGTTTTTTGAATCTACGAATTCGGTTTGCCCAGGCATAGACATTCTGTTTTAGGAAGTCAATGCGCTCTGTGACGCGGGATGTATAATCTTGAGGAGTAATATTAGTCCCCACAAAGGCCCGTTTCACAAAGCGCATTACCCTGGGGCGTATATTCCCCGCCTTAAAACAGATAAGCTTGCCAATAAGTGTCCTTGCCTCGGCAATACGCCTCTCAATCCTGCACTGCCACGCCGGTACAGCAGATCTTTGTCGTATAACAGTGTCAGTTTCAGGGAACTTAACACCTGCTATACGACATGCCGCCACGGCAGCACAGTACAAGATTGAGTGAGTATCACCGAGATCCTCACTATTATCTAAATAATTAGATAATAACGAGTCAAGAGCACTTACCAGCGCTATATTTCGCCTATGCATAGGCAACCGCGGCAGACGAGGTCTAATCGTGGGTGGCGTGTGCCGGTAGTCCCTAATCGCAAATTCCAAAGCGTCCTTTACCTCCTCATTGCACTGGGTACTTACATTATCAGCCATGTCATCCTCCTCCTCGACGGCGCTGCCTCCTATTGGTGGTGCGTTCGGTGTCGGTGTTAGCGTAGGCCGGACGGGACTGACATGACTCGAAGGTAAGTAGTCTGGGCGAATCCTATCAAGTACGGTATTATCCAACTTGCCACTGCGCTGGATAACTCGTACCTGATCCGATAATCGTTGAGCCGTGACGTTGATACTTGGTTTCAAGGCCTGAAACATAGACAGCATGCGACAACGGTACGCAGTGAGGTTAGTGCCCCCCTCTGTCGCCCCAAAATATGCGCGCATGACATGTTCGTTCATTGATGTCGTCCACTTCATGCGCTGCACATTACTACCGGCAGCGGGGACCCTGTTTGGGGCCGGTGGGCCCCGAGGTCCTAAGCACGCTGGTGGCCGGCCTCTTCCACGCCACCGCGCAGGTGACGATGTCGACTAATACTCGTGGCTGAAGCTCGACGCAACTGCAGCTGCCGGCCACGTCGGCGTTGTCGGCACAGGTTCCGAAGGCTGCGAGGCGGAGCTCAGCTCAGCGACGAGCCCGGAGATGTTAGATGTGCTGTCTTGCTCCTGGCTCGAGTCAACATGCTTATTGTGCTTTATTTTTAATTTTTACTGTATTTATTTGTGATTGTTTTGACAATTTTGTCTTGACGGATGTCATTTTGTACAGATTTTATTTTCGTTTCGTAGTGAGGATTTATGGTATTTCTTTGATAAACTTATTATGGAATATTATACTGGATACGGTTGCGGTCTCGTTTGTGATATATATTTACATGAAGAACTAGATATATTTTATTAAATATTTTCTGAACAAAATTGATGTATGCACGTTGACAGCCAGTGTTGCCATTTATTATTATTATTATTATTCTCATCCACAGTAGCCTAGCATTTACACATTCAAACTCTTTTACGCACTCATTCATTCGCGCAGACAGTATTACACCAACTCCCTTACAGGCTCTGGTAGTACTATCTACCCCAGACCAATACGCAGTATATGCGCTATGCTTGGTGGTGTCACACCCTTTTCTTTTTGTTTCATTCACACAAAGTACATCAATCTTTCTATCATCCATCATCTGACATACTTCATCCAATTTGCCGTTCATACCTCCTCCAACATTCAATGTTGCAAACCTGCTTTCCGTAGGCCGCTTTTCGCCCTCGCCGGAAACGAGACGTGATGGGTTGCGAACCGCGTCGCCGCCGTTTCAAAAGATGTCAGTATGATAAAATAGTTATTGCTTCTACTGTAAATTAAAAAACAATACCAATAAATTTTAGTGCCTGTGTATTTACTATTAGTAAAGTTACAGTTGATACCGAAAAATCAATGAATATTTACAAATGTACAACAATTACAAATGTACAAAAATGTATACCAAGTAAAGGATAGTAATGGATACTATTTCTTGAAGTCACGGACAGAATGTAAGACCATGGCAAGACGGACTGCTGCTACTGAACAACATCTATCATTCCTTGCAGCAGCCATTTATTTAGCCCTTACTCCCCAGGGAATGAGTCCAGCTATGCATCTTACCGTTATTGATCCCACACCAATATACATTTACACTCGTAACAGCTGGTACATCTATACACAAACAATCGATAATCAATTTACATTCGAACCAAGAATAAATGTATTTCAATTGCGATCCACTGACGTCATAAATTAAATAGCTTGTATTAACAGCTATTCACGAAGCTGGCCGACACCATACGGAATTGGGACATTATTTGAAATTAGATTAATTTCATAAGACGGTAGACCGTAGTGTTTATTACAGTGTAAGCTAACCAGTTCTACAAGATAACGGCACGGTTCGTATTTAGCTGTAAATGTAGTGAGAAAGCGGATGCAAACTGTATGTGATGGCGTTCCCGACTAAACTGCATAAATCACAATACCGCATTCGAGGCACTGCTAACATTGTTCATTAATTGCTCACTGAAGCGCTAGGAATTTTGCCAAGATTATACGAAATCTATTCTAGACGGACAAAACTTAATTATATAATTAAGTCCAACTCCCGTGTTAAAATAAATTGCGTAAAGAATTTGCTTTATTTTAATACTAAACTTACGAGAAATCTAGATCGAATATACAAAGTAGTGCCACATGAGTAGATAAACGGAACAGAGACACAGCTTCAAACAACAGCGCAAATCGGTTGCACTACTACGAGCACGCGGCTTATGTGGTCGAAAATCGCATGCACCTGTTTTTTGTAAGCCCTATCGATGGTTGATCATTTTATATAGTCATTTGTTTCGTAGATGTTCATTTGTCTTACACATTTTCTTTTTAAACTTATTTTAGATAGGTACCTATCCCCGTGGTAAAACTAGTGGCCATAATAGCTAAAGGAGATTCCTATTTTTATTAGCAAAATAGATCATATTACCAGAAAATATTCAACACTATTAGTGGTATCGTTGGGAATGTCAAATAAATCACGTCGTCACGTCGTGTCCTTGGAAACAAATGTATATTTTTATTCCGTGCTTTTAAAAGTTTCAGGTGCATGCCTTTTTTGGTTCCACTCGCTATTTTATTTACAACTGTACTTCTGCCGTATAGCGAATCCGTTGAGTCCAAGAATCTGCCCAATCCACGAATCTGTCGAGTTGGGAATCTGCCAAATCACGAATCTGTCCAATCCAGAATCTATCGTATACTGAATAAGCGATTTGTCTTAAACTATTGTGACAACCCTACCAAAATATGTAACAAATTTACAAGCTCTTAAGAAGCTGTCTCTCTGTTCGGTTTATTTACTCATGTGGTAGTGCTGAGAGAATAGTTCTCGGAGAATTCTTCTAACAATATTGGGTTGGAAAAATCTTTGAAAGCCAACTATGTAGACTAGAAACTATGTATAGAAAATATTCGCAGAACGAAATGAACGAACATAAATAGACGTTATCGGGAACGATCGAATTCTTGATTGTGCGATTATTTTCAGGAAATACAATTATTTATTCAAGCTGGTAATGAATTCATAAAGTTAGGTAAACTGCGGCAATAAACCGTAGGAGCTGTAGTAAAGTAGATTGGATTTACTTACAAAATATCTTGCTTACGTGTGTTATTCGCTCATACGTCAGCTTTCGAGTTCTACGTATTCAAAGTCAAAGTCAAAATCATTTATTCATCTAGGCAACAAAGTGACGCCTATGAACGTCAAAATTTAAGTTAATTACTTAATGATTCTACATTTACATTTACTGCCACGTTCGCAATGAATATAATTGGTAGAGCCACGTGAATGAACGGGCAATAAAACTCATAGCCACTCTTTTCAATCAAATATAATGGTTGTACATTTTATTTTTGTAAGGAGCTGCAACTGTTTCACATTGTAGACATCTTCTAGTATTTTTTTAGTAGCTATTGATATCATACTCAAGCACTCAAGCAGTAAATAATGTTCATTTCGTTAGCCTCCCAACGTAAATATGGTGAAACAAAAGCATCCACTTACGTCTTTTTAATGTAGGTAGGAATTTGAGGGCTACGTACCATCTATGGAATCTACATTATATTCTGAGGTTGATCTGGCAGACAAGCCCAATAGTAGGTACAACCCATTCTGGGTAACAAACATGCGATCTAAAGACCGTTAAATATACCTATGCTGAAATAGATAAAACTTGTTATTTAATTAAGTACTTCTTGGGTAGGTACGTGGCTGGGCCAATAAGCTGTCGAGCTTGCAAATTGCTCATATTATTTCTTTTTTCTCTAGTCTAGCTACCAAAGACATTCAGATCTGTCCCTCAATAAGACAATGACAGAGTAGTCTATTGAAAAGTTACATTTGGAGTTGCATTTATCAGAGGATGCAATTTTATTTTACATATGTCTAAGAAGGAGTAGTTTAAAGCTTGATCCATTTTTGTGGGGATGTACCTCTTGTCCTTCGGCCGCCATCTTGAAAAGAGTGCGGGTGCAGATGGTTTTTCTTGATTATCTGTTAAACTATTGGCCGCACAAAGAATATGTGAAAGCGTTTTTTGTTGCAAATTAAATTCTCTGCACTTTTGGTCCTCAAGCTATTCTCATAAAGCCATAAGTCTAGTGATATTTTCATAATAGTTGTATTTTGGCAATTTTAACGTTTTCTCATTTATATTTGTTCCCCCAGCCTTTGAGTCAATCAGGCTTTGGCACAGTGTCTGCTCAAACGCCGGTTTTGAAGTGTTGATAAAGAAGTTTGGAGAAAAGTCACATCTATATCGTAATTCATGATTTTCCTCAATGCATTTTCAATATTGGATATGGATTGCCGTGGTGATAAGAATATATATGCCGTGGTGATGTTCTCGAGTTCTATCCCTAGGTAACCCGGCCACATACCTCTGACTTTTCGAAGTTATGTGTGTATTAAAAATGTTAATTTTCGCTCGCTTACAAAATATGTGCCCGGTATATGGCAATAGGCTCGCTCCCTATTACATTGGGACCGAAACATAACTTGCGATGTATGGGTGTGTAATACGTCTACTACTCTGCCTTCCCCTTCGGGGATAAATACGTGAAGTTATATTATGTTGAATTTAGATATCTTCAAAAATTTTCCTGCAGGTGGCCCAGAACATTTAGGCACTGCAGAACAAATTGCTGCATCCTCTGGCTGGGCAGACAATCAAATTCAGTTGCCCAGGGTCGTTGTTATGAGTCAAAATTTTACCTTGTGGTACTGTAGGTTCTCAAGATAAAAGACTGGGTCTTGTTTTGGAAGATGTTAAGACAGATTTAATGTATTTTTTATCACTGGCCACGAAAAATATACAATATATTGAAACGAAAAAGTGGTCCGTAAAAGACTTACTTAATTAACAAAACACGCGCTAGATGCACTCTCACTGCGCCCTGAGTATCGCCGCTTGTCATAAATAGTCGCATGTCGTCGTCACGGTTCGCGTCGTATCACGCCGCGTCGCATCGCATCGTTGTGACAGCGGTCCTTTCCGCACATCGCAGCCGTCCCCGAGTGTCTAGTTAACGGCGACATTCGCGCCGAGACCGATTTCACACCGTCTACACAATTTATCCGCATGGCACTTGTTAATTTTTATACTAGGCGTAATATAGTTGCCGTGGATATGATATTTTCTAGTCCACAACTATAAGGGGCTTGAAGATGTTTCAAAGATTATATAGGTAGTACGATATTATACCTATCCACTATGAGATTTGATATGTCGTAAATAATGGTCGTCTTACTAATGCTTCGATTTTTGTCGGTTCAGTATTTGTATGTATATGATTATGTGCATATTTCTTCAAGTAATTCAAACCTGAAATAAAAGTTTTATGAAACGTATCTACACCCTAATTAAAATAAAATCACTAGCAATATCAAATTTTGGTGAAACGAATATTTGGCTGAACATCGTTATTTGTAAAAAACACCGAGTAAACAAGATTGAAGGGGACGTAATTATTTACCAAACTTGTAATCTTTCTATCTGTACTTGACTGCCAAAGAAGAGGCTTCATACTAAGATGGGAAAACGATAGCCCAGATTTAAATGGATGAGGGTACCGGATCAAAGAAAGTGAAATTTTATTGACGGCTGAAACGTTTGCACGAATAAATATGTCTCATAGGAACCCAGAAGGTTTTGTATGAACAAGTAAACTTTGTTGCGTGTCATGTAAACCGTTTTATAAAGTCTCCAAATAAATGGTGTATAAATAAATGTTCGTTTCTAAAAGGAGCAGCCTTTTTACTGGTAGAAGTAAGTTTATTTAGAGGCCCTGCAATTGAACTAAAATTAGGTATAAATCTACGGTACCAAGACGCGGTACCCAAAAACCGTTTTATCTCCTTTTTATTTGTAGGTACAGGATAGTTCATTATGGCTTCCACCTTACTAGGATCTACGTGAAGTCCTTTAGAATTGACTACGTAACCCAAGTATTTTAGTTCGTTTCTAAAGAAATGCGACTTTTCTAAATTAATTGTTAAGTTAGCTGATTTTATTTTCGCGTATACTTTAGATAACAGCTGAATGTGATGATCAAAATCCTTTCCTATAATACAAATATCGCCTAAGAATACGAACACCGCGTTTTCGAACTCTGGGCTATTTGTAAATAATTGATCGACCAATCTTTGTTGCGTAGCCGGCGCATTAGTTAAGCCGAACGGCATAGTAACGAATCGGAATGTTCCGCAGGTAGGTAGGTACGTAGAATGCGGTCTTGTTCCGATCGCTATTCCGAATAGGCGTCTGCCAAACCGATTTAGATAGATCAATACTACTTAGGAATCTAGCATTTTTTAGGTTGTCTAGGATTTCGGAAACATACGGTAGTTTGTACGCATCCTTACGTGTAGCCGAGTTTAGTTTTCGGCTGTCTAAACAAAACCTTAATTTACCATCTTTCTCAGGCGTTAATAGGATAGGCGAAGACCATGGGCTTTCACACGGTTCTACGACTCCGAGTTTAAGCATCTCGTCTAGTTCCTCAATAATAACACGCAATTTTTCTGGCGGCAGACGATAGAATCGCTGTTGCGTATTGGCGGTGAGTCACCTGTATCAATACGATGCTCGACTAAATGGGTACGTCCCAAGCCTTTCTTCTCGGTAGATATACATTCGAATTGCTTAATCATCTTATCCGCTAAACGTTTTTGGTAGTCATTAAGCTCATTGTAGGATTGTAAGGCAGCATTGGATTTATTAGGTAAGGAATTACAACGAGGGTCATTATTAGCTAAAGAGACAGAGTAAATATAATTTGCTAACAATTTAAATCTTTTCCAGAAGTCAATACCTAAAATTAACGAACTAGTAACTTCTGGAATTACGTACGCTTTTAAGTTATAAGTTTTATTTTCAAAAGTGGTGGGTAGGTTGATATAGCCGATCGGTGTCAAACGATGACCACCCGCCGATCGAAAAAATATAGTAGGGTTGTCACACTTATTCAAAGGGAGATTCGTTTTAGAAATAATTTCTCTATGAGAATTATTGCCCAATATAGTCACGGCAGAACCTGAGTCAAGTAACCCAGTAAGGGGTAGATTCTTAATGGTTATATTAACGTAGGGTCGAAAATCAGGTTTTTGATCACGGATCGCAGCCACAGAATAACTAGAAAAATAGGTACACTTTTAGAGTGTTCAGCCAATTTTTCCAGTCTTCTTTGTCAAAATATATAGGTTTAGAAGATGTACGAACGGTAGGGTTTGTCATCTTATTTGACGAACTACGATCCGAATAAATTAGTTTTTTGAAAAAAGATTTATTTTTACAGTTAGGACAATTTACGAATGTGACATCCCTAAGGCCACACTTAAAACGTATAGGATAACGGTCACGCTTGCACGTCCCTAGCGATTGATAAGTTGAACGGCATCGCGGGCAGAACACAGACCTCTTATTAGTTATTGCTGTAGGAACAGCTGATTTAGATATCATGTCGACATTATAGTGTTGTAGGTTAGGCACAGGTGTATCGTTAGGTTCAACGTTTATAGATGCGACGGAAGCGTAGTTTATAGTACTGTGAATTATTATAGTGACCGTGCGTGTCCTTTTTATTTATGTAAGCTAAATCAGGTGCTACTGTTAAAATAAAGATACACACAAGTTAGATAGTACGTAAAGGGACAGATCTTCTGTCCCTCGCAGTCGGGTGCGGTCGCGGGAGGAGAGGCGTGTCGGTGTTGCGTTGCCGCGCGCCCTATCTCCGGCGACCAAATGGAGGCGCACCATCGTTGTGTCGCGGTGGGGTCGCCGAGGAAGAGGAGATGCGGTGTTGCGCTGCCGTCCTCCTTATCCTCTGCGGCCGCTGAGTTCGTAAGGAATAGCTCTCGAACTGCTTTGAACATTTTACTGAGAGGAAAAGGAATAGTCATTCAAAGGAGCCTCGGGAGGAAGGTTCTGCTGGCGGCGCATCAGGGGCATCCAAGTGTGGTCGCCTGGACATTGAATGGGTGGTGAAGAATTGCAATGGATGCACTCTAGTTAGCTTACCAAGTTCTCTAGCACCTATGAATGGACGAGAACTTTGATATTGTGATCGATCTATTGGGCCCATTGCCAAATAACGATTATATTCTTGTGGTCATTGGAAGTTACACCCGCTGTAAAGAAATCAAGATTACCAGAACTATTACGAGTTCGCAAATTATAAAAATTCTGAGAGAAGTCTTCGGTCGACTGGGCTGCCCACTATCGGTCACTACTGATGGCTGTTCACCTGATTCGTGGCGGTTCGTTGGCGAGGAGTTGAGAGTTTTGTCATGATGATGATATTAAGATTTTAACACACAGTGTGATATTGGCCACAAATGAAGAGAGCATCTAACCAAAGACAGTAAAATGACTCTAGAGAAAAGCAAGGTATGACAGAAACACTACAATTTTGAATACTGAATGATGTACAACCCCACCTCCCATACGGTAACAAGAAAAACATCAGAACTATTTTTCAAGAGAATGAACATGGATAAAATTCCAATGTTGAAAAATATAAGTGAGACGGATAAAAATACTATTAAATGTATTTTAAGAGACAGGATGGATAATGAGACCGAAGTTACAAAAGGAAAAAAGAAAAGAAAATGGAGACCGCAAGAGAAGAGCAGGAAGGCCATAACAAACAGAAGGGGGCAGAATCTATGTATAGTATGGTAGCCTGGGATGTTTCCGCGGCTCCACGTCCTGGCGTGTATTTTGCGTATAAGGTCTAGGTATAAGAAATATAAGGCAATAACGTATAATTATTTGCCAATGAAATATACATACATTATAACTAGCTGACCCGGCAAACGTTGTTTTGCAAATTTTTTTTTTTTTTTTTAAATAGATGTTGGCCGATTCTCATAGATACCGGATAAGCACAAAAAATTTCATCAAAATCGGTCAAGCCGTTTCGGAGGAGTATGGGAACGAAAACTGTGACACGAGAATTTTATATATTAGATGATAAATCAAAATGTTAAAAGGGAAGAGATGTAGTGTTTGTATCTAGGCAATAGATACAATACATTGTCTCATGTACACCAGTAGAAGAAATAGCGTCACTTGACACCTGTCACTAGTAGTATATCTGTATAGTCTGTGGCTGTCACTGTCACTACGGATAGTCAGTCGGTAGATAGACGCGGTGCGCGCTGGACGTGCTTTCTCGGATCTGTGTGTAGTAGTGAGCCAGTGTTACATCGATTCGTGTAGTGGTTATATTTGCTGTGATAGCAAATACTACTGATGGGTTCGGCAATCCAATACGGACGGGGGTGTTAAGAAAATTACGTATTTGTTTTTTAATGGAGTGCAATGCTGTGTTGTTGCATGTGGTGACACGTACATAATACCCATAAAACAGAAATATATCTTTTTAAAAGGCACTAGTCGCATTCTTGCTATTGTCATCATGATCTTAGCGCTATCAAAATTGCATAAAAGTCTTTCGCTTTTGCGCCCGGCATCCGCACAGTAACCTAAACAGATTTGACAGAATATTAAATTATCAATAGAGTAATTGCCATTTGATTGTATCACAAAGTTATAGCGATATTGTATGGCTCTGACCTAGACATTCTTTGTTCATGAAGAATGAATACTGAATGAATGAATTATTGTAATAATCGCTACTTATACATACGCGTCATGTATTTGCTGTGTCTTGGCTTCGAATCCATGGTACTAAGCGGGTGTTATGTCTTTATATTTTTGACACTACTAAATACTTAACTATTTTTGTTCTAAAATGACATACAGTTACGTCAGTATCTAAGGTTAATAATATAATGTTATTGAAAGTACCTACTTTCAATAACAATAACAATAGCAAAGTAGGGCGAATACCTATTCGCCCTACTTTGCAGTACACACGGGCAAGTGAATAACGAAGCAGATTACGAACTCTATGATGAGGCAACCGAACATGTTTTATAATAAATAATAACGAAATAGAGGCTACCGTTATGACACCAATGTCATAAAAATAATATAAGTTTGGTAGCTTACAACTTCTTACCAAAACTCAGTTTTAAAGGCGTGGTGCGGCTGATTGTGATATGTGAGCGCTAACCATAAGGCATAAAATATTTAAATAATAACTGCCTGCTTTAGTCTGCTGTAACGTAAAATTAAAATAGTATGCCTTTTCTATTTACAATATAAAAACAAAAGCGTTTCGGAATCCAACACTTATTATCGAAGCTTGTACGCAAAACATTTTATTAGAAAGAAGAATATCGAACTTTTTCCAATTTCTCATATCAGATTTTCTTGTCACGGCGGAATACACGTGAAGTTTGAGTGACTAGAGACGAAATTAAACTCATATTTCAAAGCTCAGACGATAGCGGGCGGGTCGCAATGAGCGAACCTAGTAATGCACATTTACGTAAAAACGCGATGCTGACATCGGCACAACACCCGGCTCTCAACGAACTCAATAAACCCCCGTTCACACTATTATCGGCAATATTGTCCGTGAATATGCTATTCAGAATAACCTACAAGTAGTGGTAGTGGCAGTTTCTTCTAAAAAAACACAAAATCTTTTAAACTCGTGAAATATTAGCATTTAGAACACATAAAGAATGTACAACATTGGTTCAAAATTTCGAGTGAAATGATTCGGTGTGGAGGGACCGAGATCCGCCTTAAATATTTGTAACATGCCGCGGTACACCTGACCTAAATCAAACTCGGATCGCTTAGGTAATATAGGCGGGTACCGGGTCGATCTAAAGTTCACGAATAACACGATCGAGACTTCCGGAGAGATGGGTAAAACTTGCGGTGCTGTCAGCTACTGCGATTATGTACGATAAATACTTGCTGAGAACCACTGATCGATAGAATGTACGTTTCACATTTACCTACACAAATTTTATGAAGTTTTTCTAACTTTGTCTTGAAATGTAAGTAATTGGTATATAGGTTGAGACTTAGCAATTGTGGAGACGATAGACAAATAACAAGTAAATTCTAGACAGAAACTTATTTCTGAATAAGTGTTGCCCTGTAGGAATATCACAGAACAGTTAAGAGAGGTTAGAACGGCCTTGTGGGCGTGGCAGGCTCACCGTACTTGTGAGCAAACGCTCATATGTCGAAAAATTTGATTTACGCTGTCAACACTCGTGCTCATATTGCGACAGCGTACGAAGCTCCGCGAAAATAAACGAATTATGCCGTCTTGCGCTATAATAACGTGTCGAAAAAGAATCCAGTTATGTACTGTGGCTCGAGAAGGGATTTCTTTTCACCGGTAAGTCCAAAAACCTTAAAATAAAAATGATATTTGTAATTATTCCAATAGTATTATGTAATTTGTAGACAAAAACGATTATATAAAAATAATATAAGTTTGGTAGCTTACAACTTCTTACCAAAACTCAGTTTTAAAGGCGTGGTGCGGCTGATTGTGATATGTGAGCGCTAACCATAAGGCATAAAATATTTAAATAATAACTGCCTGCTTTAGTCTGCTGTAACGTAAAATTAAAATAGTATGCCTTTTCTATTTACAATATAAAAACAAAAGCGTTTCGGAATCCAACACTTATTATCGAAGCTTGTACGCAAAACATTTTATTAGAAAGAAGAATATCGAACTTTTTCCAATTTCTCATATCAGATTTTCTTGTCACGGCGGAATACACGTGAAGTTTGAGTGACTAGAGACGAAATTAAACTCATATTTCAAAGCTCAGACGATAGCGGGCGGGTCGCAATGAGCGAACCTAGTAATGCACATTTACGTAAAAACGCGATGCTGACATCGGCACAACACCCGGCTCTCAACGAACTCAATAAACCCCCGTTCACACTATTATCGGCAATATTGTCCGTGAATATGCTATTCAGAATAACCTACAAGTAGTGGTAGTGGCAGTTTCTTCTAAAAAAACACAAAATCTTTTAAACTCGTGAAATATTAGCATTTAGAACACATAAAGAATGTACAACATTGGTTCAAAATTTCGAGTGAAATGATTCGGTGTGGAGGGACCGAGATCCGCCTTAAATATTTGTAACATGCCGCGGTACACCTGACCTAAATCAAACTCGGATCGCTTAGGTAATATAGGCGGGTACCGGGTCGATCTAAAGTTCACGAATAACACGATCGAGACTTCCGGAAAGATGGGTAAAACTTGCGGTGCTGTCAGCTACTGCGATTATGTACGATAAATACTTGCTGAGAACCACTGATCGATAGAATGTACGTTTCACATTTACCTACACAAATTTTATGAAGTTTTTCTAACTTTGTCTTGAAATGTAAGTAATTGGTATATAGGTTGAGACTTAGCAATTGTGGAGACGATAGACAAATAACAAGTAAATTCTAGACAGAAACTTATTTCTGAATAAGTGTTGCCCTGTAGGAATATCACAGAACAGTTAAGAGAGGTTAGAACGGCCTTGTGGGCGTGGCAGGCTCACCGTACTTGTGAGCAAACGCTCATATGTCGAAAAATTTGATTTACGCTGTCAACACTCGTGCTCATATTGCGACAGCGTACGAAGCTCCGCGAAAATAAACGAATTATGCCGTCTTGCGCTATAATAACGTGTCGAAAAAGAATCCAGTTATGTACTGTGGCTCGAGAAGGGATTTCTTTTCACCGGTAAGTCCAAAAACCTTAAAATAAAAATGATATTTGTAATTATTCCAATAGTATTATGTAATTTGTAGACAAAAACGATTCTATCGCAAGCAAATAAAAAAATATACATTGCTGGCAATACGTGGGTACCATCTAGTACTACGTAGGCGATTGCGCAATGTATTTCGTTCACTGCGAACGTCAAAGCTTGAATTCTACTAAATCTATGGTGGTGGGTCCGATAGTGTTGTACCTACCAAGTTGTGAACAATGTCGATTGTGAGTTCCTTCGTGTGAATGTATTCAAATGATTGTTATCTGATCAGTAATATTAAGATTAACATAACTTTGTTTATTACTACCGATTAATGTTTATTGTGGGTTATTTGCTTAGTATCGCGGGTTACATATCACATATTTTAATTAAGAAAATTGATTGTGACATATGCGTTGGAGCACTGCTGTCAAATGAAATAAATTCGGACCATAAATTTATCGTAGCAAAAGATAAAGAGGGTCTCCTGTATCCTTCAAAAGAACTGATACTAATCTGTAAAGTGTCCGAAGCAGTTATAAAGATTTACACCGACAATCTTCGGCAAATTAATAAACATAATATAAGATGACAACAAAGATCTTGCGCAGCTTTGTCGGAACTGAATTATTTAGCAACATTAGTTATCACCAGGTTGATTTTTATCCTAGTGCGAGCCATGTTACAGACCTATCTAAAGCTATCATAGAAAAATATATCAATGTAAGATTGCATTTTATTTTGAAAAATTCGAATTTTAAAGATAGCAAGCGTATGCTTCTTAATAAATACGTCTTATTTCAGGGACAATAATAGAATCTGGGTTGAAATTTAATTTAAATTATGGTTCAACATTAAAATATTATTGTATTATATAGGGTAGACCAAGGCGAATCGGATCACTTTTTATTTGAGGACATAAAAATCATACTAACGTGTAATATATGTAACTTTAATTGACAAAACGGTAATCACTAATTATTTAGCTACGCATTAAGCATTTCGAAAATTAAAGTTACTCATAAATTGTGCAAAATATTGATCAAAAGGCAAAAAGAGAGAAATATTCGAATCGCCCCAATTATCGGGGCGAATAGGATCATACATAAAATTAAGGTTTTCTCAACATTAGAAGCTTTTGTATCAAAAGAAATATTAAAATAATAAATAATCAGAACAATATTAATGACCATAACGTAAATCACATGAATACGGGCCTTCTTTCCCACCTAGACCAGCACTTATATCGGGGCACCATTCCTCACATGATAGTGAATGAATGAACTTTTTTTATCAGTAAATACAAAGCCAGACTTTTGTTTATCACATGATTTTTATTCAAGGTGTTCTTTATTATTCTTCTTCTCCATATTTTATTTGGTATCAGTCAGTTTCTATTTTTTTCACAGCTTTTTCGGCAGTTTTAATTTTCTTCTTAGCATCTCTTTCGTAAAGATTAATCTTATACTGAGGTGGAGTCAAATGCAATATTGGCATTATTGTCTTCCACGTATTTTAATGACATCCCTGGAGAGAGAAACTATCCTTTGTAAATTTGTGTAACGCAATTTTTAATTTGGGGGGGGGGCATTCCCTTGGTTGTTACCTTTATTGTTTATATTTTATATGTGCGAACTATCTACATATAATTAAGTAAAAATGCTTAATTATTCTCAAATGTAAAATAACACCTTTTTAATAAGTGATCCGATTCGCCCCCGATGACGTGATCCGAATCACCCCATATCGAAGACTTTTGAAATAAATGTTTTACACGTCAACCTATAATAATGTGTTTAAAAATAAAAAAAGGTTTTCTAAAATAGACCTATTCCCAAGCCGTTGAAGCTATATAATTAAAAGTTTTAACAAAAATTCTTAGATTTACACCACGAAATTGTAAGCATGTGTTTTAGACGAGCGCCAATTTTAGCGACGCACACAAAAAGCGACTCACTGGCGAGCGGCGCTGACGCTGATGTACTGGTCGAATCAAAACGCCACCAATGGCAGTAGGTGCGGGGTGGAAGTGGCTTGTGAGCCACCAGTAGCTTGCGTTTCCTGTTAACGCCTAATTAAAATTATTCTCAAATTTCTTATTTTGATCCGATTCGCCCTCTGATCCGATTCGCCTCGGTCTACCCTACTTGTGTCATTTATTTCGTTACAAACTTTAGCTTATGTGGTTGTGACATGAATAGTTTATCACGCACACTGATATCCTAGGTGGACATGATTTTTAAGTCTTGGTATTCGGATATGATAAAGGCCATATTGTATCTTCCCCTTTAATTTTATATAATTATTTATATATTACCACACTATTTGTACCCTATCCCACCATCCCGAAATAAAAACAAACAATTGCAAAACTTAAAGTAACAAAACAACAGTATTTTATCGATATAAATAATCGACCTTTTGGACACCGTAACATTAATGAGAGTGTGTGAGTGATCGTCAAGCGCGATAGTTCCATGTCAAGCAAAGTGTTTGCGCTAGTGTGACAACCAATGGCAAACTCACGATCTAAGTAAGTGCAGTTGATTTGTGTGAGTAATGCGATTTGTTATCGAATTTAATTTACCTAATATTTCGATAGTGTTGAGAACTGGGAACTATGGAGTCGATTTCATCAATGCATAATTATAAAATATGCTTTATATTATAATGTTACTATAAACATGATTATATTTTCGTGTCTTGTTAATTTAATTTATCTATCCATAATAGATTTACAGGTTTTTATTTTAGTATTATATTTTCTCAAATTCTTATCGTGTAGATATTTAAAAAATATTTGTTTCTATGAAATTTAGATACAAGCCCGGTTTTCACGATTACCGGCCACACTTGCTCGCCGTTATTGCCAATTTTCTATATTTAAATACTAGTTGAGCCCGCGGTTACACCCGCGTTATTTATGGCTACTGCTCCTCTCCCGTGGCTCATAGTGTGATGTTGCATAGCCTTTAGCCTTCCTCGATAAATGGGCTATCTAACACTGTAAAGCACACGCTTTTACAAATCGGACTAGTAGTTCCTGAGATTAGCGCGTTCAAGCACATAAACAAATTCTTCAGCTTTAATGTTTACTAGTATTATCTGATACTCACGACTTCATTCTTGTGGAATATGAATATATAGTAATCTATACATATAAATAAAATTTAAGTGAGTCCCTGTGATTTCAAAATAACTAAGTGTTTTTTAATTATATTATTAGTTATACTATCTATAAGACCATATTACACGATCCTAAGTTTTTTTTCAAGTTGTTTGTCTTACCGTTTTTTGGGGTAATCCTTGGAATGGATAAACAGACAAATGGACCTTACAGTGAAAGATATAGAACTTTGGAGGACAACATATTAGCTGTAATTTCAAGGTCAGTAGGTATGTAGGTTTATATGTTTGGTAGCGCCATCTATCCTTTCCATTGCTAGTTAATTATGTCAACGTCAATGGTTTGTCGCTGCTCGGTCAATCCGAGCGATCCTTTTCATGAATCCCCTCCCAAAACGCCTCGCTATTGGCCGCCCTGCTCAACGGCGACGAAGAAATAATGGAAGACTCGAGACGCTCGAGAACTCATGTCCGTCGTATTCCGCAATCCGCACCGCTATATATAATTATTACCGCTTATACCAAAAAACCTAACAAAACCGCCCGCGAGTGAAAGTGATTTGTGTAGTGGAGTGATTCAAGCAGCTTCAGGATTCTCGAAGTCATCAAGAGACTGCCCTTCTGAGAAGAAGAAGACTGCGGAGCAAGGTAAGAGGCTCCTATCCACAACACCTTTTCACTTCCTCATTTCCTAGTCGATAAGAACCGCCATCCTACAGTCCACAATATTAATAGTTTTCCCAAATCGACTAGGAAAATTCGGTTCGCCGAACCATTTTTTTTATCCATACGAGTCGGATTCATTTACGTTTTATACGTAAAACCTCGTTATATCTATATACCTAGGCAGTTATAGCACCTAGTTATACTCCTAGTCCATTCACATAACCGTCACATGATTGTTTTCGCACGCATCAGTAGGTAATATACTTTTATGTAGCTACCTACTTACCCAATTATTATTTCTGGAACTATCATAGTTGTCTTGTAAATCTCATATTTCAAGCAACTTTTAATTCCACCGCTTTAAAGTGTTGCCTAGATACTTAGGTAAAATAATAGGTACTTTAGATAATCTTATTTTGTTTCGGTCTCATTAGCTTATACTTACGTAAGCATGTCACAACAAAAGAAGTCACGCGTGTCGGAAGACAAAGAGATGATAATCTTAGAAGCAAAACGCATTATTTTATTTGACCGTATTCAACACATTTATGAGCGTTCAAAGACCGCAGCCGTTTCTGATAGTAATTGGGAGTCATTTCTCAGATATTGTATGACAGTAGATAGTATTCGAACAGATTTTCATAAGTTGCTAGACGATTATAACGCAAGATTGCTTTCTACTAATCCTGATGAAAAACCGAATTATCAGGCAAACACCTCTTTCGAAGACCTTTATTGTATTATTAAGCGTATACAATCGCAATTGGAGGGTAAATATTCGGCACAGCCCGTTTCCGCGGCTCGCACGCCGAAGTTACCGCCAATCGAGATTGTGTCGTTTGATGGCGATATACGAAACTGGCCGTTATTCTATGCGAGTTTTAAGTCCACAGTGCACGATAATGGTTCTCTGACAGATGCTGACAGGTTGTACTATTTAACAGGTAAACTGTCACTGAAGGCCCAGTCCGTATTTGCAGGTGTCACACCCAGTGCTGAGAATTATCAGGTCATATTTCAGTCACTACTTGATAGATATCAAGACACGCGCGTCCTAGCGTCTACCTACTTTGACCAAGCTTTAAATCTTAAACTGTCCGGTGCCGCATCTGTCTCGAATTTCCAGCTATTTATAGATAACTTCGTAACCGCGGTTAATTCTCTTAGGAACTTAAAATTAGAAGATCTTTCCGACTTTATGTTGCTCATCTCGCTTTAAAAAAGTTTGACACTGAAACAATTCGTGCTTTCGAGATGACGTAACGCAATAATAAAATACCTACACTAGATAGTTTTATTTCGTTCATCAAAGATCAGTGTCGAATATTTCATAATACGCAGTCTAGTTCACCTAGCCCGTCTAACACTAATAGCAGCAAACAAAGGTTGAATAAAGCGCGAAATAGTAGAAATAACTCGTTCCCTAATCCACAATCTTACGTAACATGCTCGGAATCTAATAAAATTAATTCACAGAAGTGTCTGTGCAGTAATATAGTGCAAGACCATTTCTACAAGTGTCCCGCCTTTAATGGTTTAAATCCGACTGCTCGTTTCAAGTGCGTGAAAGACAACAAAGCTTGCATTAATTGCTTAAGTATAAATCATAAAACTAGTGATTGTTCTAGTAAGACGAGATATCGTTCATGTAATCAACGACACCACTCATTGTTGCACTTTGATAAAAGTAGTCCGTTGTCAAGCCAAGCCGCTAACCTTGACACACTTACGTCGCAGGTACAGGCTACGCAGGGCCAAAACGCAGTGTACGGCGTCTAAGACGGTACTGTTAGCGACAGCGCAAGTTATCGTTTATGATGTTAATGGGTCGCCGCACATGGTACGTTGTCTACTCGATAGCGCGTCTCAGACCAATCTAATTACATTGGAATGTTTCAAACGTCTCGGATTGTGGAATAAGTTTAGAAATACTAGTTCAGTGGTCAAAGGAATCGGCGGGTCAGAAAAACATTGCAAGGGTTCCGTAGATATTAAAATACATTCGCGTTTTGATAGGGATATTAATTTTAACATTTCTTCGCTTATCGTGGAGCGTATCACGGACGCATTGCCGAACGCTAATGTAGACGTAGCATCACTCACTCACCTCGAGTCATTGCCGTTGGCAGACGCGGAGTTTGCGAATCCGGCAGGCATTGATCTTTTGATCGGAGCTTCAATATTTCCGCACTTGCTACTAACTAAAATAGTACGTAGTGAGCGATATGATTTACCGCCCGCTATTGAGACTGTATTTGGGTATGTGATTATGGGTACCGTACCTACGTTACATACTTCTCATTGTATTACGTCTTGTTGTTGTTCTGTTCTTCAAGAGATCAAGGTGGGTGCTAAAACTGTGTGTAAGATAAAGGACTAATTAGCTATGCTACGCTATGCTATGCTACGCCACGCTATGCTACGCCATGGTATGCTATGCTATGCTATGCTATGCTATGCTACGCTACGCTACGCTACGCTACGCTATGCTACGCTATGCTACGCTATGCTACGCTATGCTACGCTATGCTACGCTATGCTACGCTATGCTACGCTATGCTACGCTATGCTACGCTATGCTACGCTATGCTACGCTATGCTACGCTATGCTACGCTATGCTACGCTATGCTACGCTATGCTACGCTATGCTACGCTATGCTACGCTATGCTACGCTATGCTACGCTATGCTACGCTATGCTACGCTATGCTACGCTATGCTACGCTATGCTACGCTATGCTACGCTATGCTACGCTATGCTACGCTATGCTACGCTATGCTACGCTATGCTACGCTATGCTACGCTATGCTACGCTATGCTACGCTATGCTATGCTATGCTACGCTAAGCTACGCTACGCTACACTATACTACACTTCCGCTTTGTATATGGATGACATTGCCTATAGTGTCATATCCGCTCCGCTAGCAATTTCGCTTTGTGAAGAGCTTATTCAGCTTTTCAAGCGAGGCCAGTTTGATCTTGTCAAATGGACAAGCAACTCTAAGGAGGTTCTCGCACGCATACCAGATTCTCATAAAGCTTCTCCAGACATTGAGTTTGAGACGTCTGTACCGCATAAGGTTCTCGGTTTACGCTGGGACAAATCCTGCGATGACGTCTCACCTCCAGTTGATAAGTGCACCAAACGCACTATGCTGTCCACAGTGGCTCGACTATGGGACATAATGGGTTTTGTGGCACCCACAATTTTGTATGCCAAGCTCTTGATCAAAGAGCTTTGGCTATCAAAGTGTGAGTGGGATGAAACACCCCCTGACCATATTGTCACCGCTTGGGGCCAGTTTTGTATTGAGCTTATCGCGCTCAATTAAATTACTATTCCGCGTCATTTTGGGTTGGTAGATGGATGTACCATCAACTTACTAGGTTTCGCTGACGCCAGTGAGCGTGCCTACGGCGGAGTCGTATATCTGCAAGTCCGCATTGGTTCTAACTACTCGGTGCAGTTAGTTTGTGCCAAATCTAAGGTCTCACCTGTTAAAACCATTTTGGTTGCGAGACTGGAGTTGTGCGCGGCCCTTCTGCTGTCTCAGTTGCTCCGCAAGGTTCAAGACACAGTTTTGCCCCACTACCCTATTAATAAAATATACGCATTTTCTGACTCCAAAGTAGTGCTCGCTTGGATTCATTCTTCTCCTCACCGCTGGCAGACTTTTGTCGCCAACCGCGTTAGTAAATTGATTGAACTTGTTCCCGCTACTTGGTTCAATCACGTCGTGGGTTATCGTACTCGTCTTCAGGAAGAACTTTCCATAGATCATAATGACTGGAAGTTTATTCCACCAGCATCACCACATTTCGGTGGATGTTGGGAAAGCATGGTCAAAGTAAAACGCATCTCTTCAAAGTTATAGGTCAACAGATCCTCTCTTACGAAGAGCTTTTAACTATCCTTGCACAAGTCGAGGCACTGATCAACTCGCGTCCGCTCACGGCATTGAGTAGTGACCCTGCGGAGCCATCCGCGTTAAGCCCTGCACATTTTCTGAACACAGTGCCATTATCGTCATTTCCGGCTCCTGAAGCAGACTCTTCAAGCTTGCTCCAGAGACATACTCTGCTGGATAAACTCGTGCAGTTGTTCTGGCAGCGCTGGCGTGCGGAATATCTGCACCAGCTTCAGGCTAGATCCAAGTGGAATAGTCCTGCATCCCCTATACAGTAGGGTACGTTGGTCGTCATAATACATGATAATGCTCCGCCGCTTTCATGGCCGTTAGCCATCGTAGAGAAACCGCATACTTCCAAGGACGGTACAACCCGCGTTTTTACCGTGAAAACCGCGAAGGGGAGCTACGTGCGCCCTGTTGTACGTCTCTGTCCGCTTCCAACTCAGTGAGATCTAGCCTGAAGTTGAATCTACCTTAAGTATTTAGTTTGTAGTTTTCGCTATTATTGCGTTTGTAGCTTTCACTAAAGTTAATATAGATTAACTTTATTGTCATATCGCTGTCTTAGCCTATTGATGGGTTATGCGGTAGTACACCCAACATAGCTGAGTTCAATTTTAATTATTTTTTAAAGGCAACCCTTTAGGGCCGGGGGGATATGTTAGCGCCATCTATCCTTTCCATTGCTAGTTAATTATGTCAATGTCAATGGTTCGTCGCTGCTCGGCCAATCCGAGCGATCCTTTTCATTAATCCCCTCCCAAACCGCCTCGCTATTGGCCGCCCTGCTCAACGGCAACGAAGAAATAATGGAAGATTCGAGACGCTCGAGAACTCATGTCCGTCGTATTCCGCAATCTGCACCGCTATATATAATTATTACCGCTTATACCAAAAAACCTAACAAAACCGCCCGCGAGTGAAAGTGATTTGTGTAGTGGAGTGATTCAAGCAGCATCAGGATTCTCGAAAACATCAAGAGACTGCCCTTCTGAGAAGAAGAAGACTGCCGAGCAAGGTAAAAGGCTTCTATCCACAACACCTTTTCACTTCCTCATTTCCTAGTCGATAAGAACCGCCATCCTACAATCCACAATATTAATAGTTTTCCCAAATCGACTAGGAAAATTCGGTTCGCCGAACCAATGTTTTTATCTTTATAATACCTATGTGTATAATGTCATATTACGTTATGTCATGTCATATCGTATGCCATATGTTATATGTTATTATGTTATACTAGATGATGCATGCGGTTACACCCGCATTATTTAAGGCTACTGCTTCGCTCCCGTGGCTCATAGCGTGATGTTATATAAAAAAAAAAAAAGTGCTAGCTAACCCAGCGAACTCCGTATCGCCTTTTTAAGAGATTTTATTTAATTCCCTTTTTTCCAAGCCCGTTTTCCAAAGTTGCCATTGACTTAGCGCTTAATCTCTTATCATTTTAGAGTCTATAAATGATGAACAAACAAACACAGATTTTCATATAATATTGAATTCCCCATTC
The DNA here is from genome assembly GCA_944739405.2 of Euclidia mi. Classification (NCBI taxonomy): domain Eukaryota; kingdom Metazoa; phylum Arthropoda; class Insecta; order Lepidoptera; family Erebidae; genus Euclidia; species Euclidia mi. The sequence continues at coordinate 39,123,106 of OX123198.2, forward strand.
CTTAACATATCGGAGACGATATCCATATCGACTTTAAAAAAAAATCCGTCCGCCATGTTTTATTTCCCATCCGCAATCTTTGATTTCCATCCGCCATCTTGAATCACGAAATAGATGTTGTATTTGGATTCCGCTCCCCTTTAAACATCGGAGACGATACCCATATTGATTTTTTTAAATTGCCCATCCGCCATCTTTGATCACGAAATAGATATGGCGTTTTTGAATTCCCCATTCCTTAAAATATCGGAGACGATACCCATATCGACTTTAAATAAATCCTGTCCGCCATCTTTGATTTCCTATCCGCCATCTTTGATCACGAAATAGATGTTGTATTTGGATTCTCCATCCCTGGCTTAAATCATCAGAGACGATACCCATGTTGATTTCAAAAAAAATTCCCATCTTTGATTTCCCATCCACCATCTTGAATCACGAAACAGATGTTGTATTTAGATTCCCCATCCCTTTTAACATCGCAGACGATACCAATATTGTTTTTTTTAATTTTCCCATCCGCCATCTTGGATCACTAAATAAATTTCATATTATTAATCAGCGTCCCGAAAATCTCGAAAACGATACCCATATAGATTGTATCATATTCGTTTAGCCTTTTTTTGCCTTGGACCCAACCCTCCCCTTCTCGTTTGACCATTTTTTTTTGTCTGGTCCCTAAAAGTTGTGGCGTAATTTTATATAGCCTATAAGCCTTTCGGAATAATTGGGCTATCATAGACAATCACAATTTTTAAAATCTGACTGCTAGTTCCTGAGATTAGCCGACATTATCTTTTAGCCTTTTGCCTGGCCCCAAAGGGTCGAAGCGTTATGTTATATAGCCTTTCGGAATAACTGTGCTATCGTATACAAAAATAATTTTTCAGATCCGACCGGTAGTTCCTGAGATAAGCGCGTTCAAACAAACAAACAAACTCTTCAGCTTTATTATATTAGTATAGATAAGATGTTATATGTCTTAGTTATATGTTATATTAGGTTATATGTCATATGGCATACGTCATATGTCATATATGTATTATGTCTAATGTCATAATTATGACATATGTTTATAATTTAACATGATTACCTGATGTCTATATTATATGCTTGCATTTTTACAAGTTTATATTATTATACTAGCTTTTGGTCGCGGAGTCGCTCGCGTAAATTCGGGGTTCTCTAGTTATAGTATATCATCTATGTGCGGGATAACACAAATCTCCTTTATTGGGCGGATACTTCCATAATTGTCGTCTTAACTATTTTTGAAATATAACTTTAAAAAGTAGTAGTAGGTAGGTAGTACCAAGGAGCTCAGATATTTACATCTGTATTTATTGGTAGTACTCAAAATGTTATCCGGTATCAGTGACGTTTCGCTATAGTGACCAATATGGCGACTGCAATTTGTCTGTCAGAACGATCAATTTTCGACGATTGGTCGTAAGTATTAGATACCAGTTTTACGATTTGTGACTTTATTAGTAGGTTTCATGGTTGTAATTAGGTTGAACTTAAAACTGTTTTAAAACATTGTATGAAATGTAGATGTTTAAGCGTGTACATCCGTGAACATGGCGCTTGCAACAGTGCCGAAATATCGGTTACTTCAAATAAAGGTGCGTGGTATATACCTATCCCGAAAGACAATTTAAAATAAACACCCTAATTTTATTAATCTTAAAAATGCGTGATTTTCTTAGCCGCCGCGTACGACACCTTCGGAATGAAATGGGTGATAACACTTTGTATTCAAAACCGCACCGCAAGAAAAATGCAATCCGTTTTATAATCGTTGATTATTGTAATATAATAAGTGAGTTATATTGTAATATCCATGTAAGTAAAAAAAGTGGGTAGTTAAAAAACACCTGTTTTAGAATCAGCTGTTATAAAAGTTTTGAAATAAAATAATTTATGTATATAAAATATAATTTAAATGTTTAATAAGTATAGCTAACATCTAATACCTGCCAGTCAAGTGTTATCTCCACTTTACAACAACAAGAGTAGCACAACACATTCACTAGCACTGCACCTTTATGATGGAGACCTCAATAATCAACATGCAGCAGTATTTTGAGGAGCGCATGGCCAAATTTGAAGCGGATCTCAATACAAAGCCTTCTAGTTCCAACAGCTTGGCAGAGGAATTTGCGGCATTCAAAGAATTCATTCTGCAATCGCTGAAGTCCTTTTTCCAGCAGTTAGAGTCTGTCGCTCGCCAAGTGGACAGGATGGAGATGCGCAGCCGCCGTAAAATGATCCTGCTTCACGTGTTGAGGAGGGGAAGAACGAAGAGACAGCTCAAGTGGTCACACAAGTCATAAAAGTTAGACTCTTTCACAGCGTCAGACGTCAAACGATGCCAAAGATTGGGGCGGCAGCTATTCGGTAAGAAGACCAGACCCATCCTCATTAAGCTCCATAGCGTTGCGGTACGGGACACCATTTGGTTTTCCAAAACCAAGTTAAAAGGAGCGGGTCTTACGTTGTCAGAATTTCTGACTCGATCGCGACATGCAATTTTCATGGCAGCTCGAGAGAAGTTTGGTGTCGCGAAGTGCTGGACCAGGGAGGGCTCCGTGTTCGTTATAGACGCCAATGGTCATCGACATCGGATTTCATCCACGGGAGATCTCGAGAAGATCAAGGGCTTGGACCCGGAGAAACCTGCGACGAAGGCGACCGCAACGAAAACCAAACGAGCTCCAGCACCGAAAAAATAATGTTTTTATGTTCTTTCGTGTTTGTTTACATGACCGGGTGAATTACTTTTCGTTTTACTTATTTTCTACCTTCTTTCTTATTATATTTTCGAAGCTATACCTTATTTTATAAATCTCACTTTTTCACTGTTGCGTAATAATTATTACCTTTAACACTTCCCATCTGACAGCTGCCATACCATAGATTTCTACCTATTTGAAACTGAGGCTTTTAATACTTGCTTATCTTTTTAACGGAGTACCGAAATTTTAATTCACGTGGTCTAGTTCTTCCAACTGTCTTTTATTTTTTTTATATATTTTCACTTATTTGCATCTTGATGTGTTCAGATATCTGTTTGTTCCGTTTTTGTAACTCGGGAGATACTTCATTGTTTATTTATGTAACACGTAACTGGCGGGTGGAGTTAACGACTATACATATATATATATATTTTTTTTTCTTCAATATAAGATATATAGTATTTTTTTTATATTATATTAATGATTTACTTAAAAAGAAATAAAAACAACCGCTTTCATTTTAAACCGAGTATCGAACCCGGAACCTCCTTTTGATATTTACGCTATAGCTAGATCACAGTTATACAACTGTCAGACAACAATATGCAAAAGTCGTGATTAAATTGTTTAGAGCTACCCGCCATTTTTTGTTTTACCTTTATTTATTTCTTCTTTAGCTATTGAAAAGAAGCTTATTCATGATATCTTGACGTGAGATATGCGACACCGGCACCGCAGAGGACAAGTAGGCCCAAGAAGTACCTACACTAATAATTACATGCATTATTTCACTATATTAATTTTGTAAAAGTCAAGTAAGGTATTTGAATATACAATGGGTTTGTTTATATAGTTCTTTGTTAATTCATACTACCCTTGACGATGTAACTGTACTGAATTGAATAACTCATAGGAATTATTTTGTGTTAACAACGCCCTTTATCGTAACACAAGTCAATTTCACTATAAAGCTATTATAAATTTAATTAAACATAACGTAATATGCTACACCGACATCTAAGCAGCGTAGACCTTGCACATACAACTCAAAAATAGTCGCACTTTCCTTCCTTTTCTAAATATTATATTTGTTTCACTGACCTGTATTTATCCTCGTCGCCATTTGTAGTATTTCCTATCACAGCAAATATAACCACTACACAAATCGATGTAACACTGGCTCACCACTACACACAGATCCGAGAAAGCACGTTCAGCGCGCACCGCGTCTATCTACCGACTGACTGTCCGTAGTGACAGTGACAGCCACAGACTATACAGATATACTACTAGTGACAGGTTTCAAGTGACGCTACTTCCTCTACTGATATACATGAGACAATGTATTGTATCTATTGCATAGATACAAACACTACACCGTTGATATGCAATAGTTATTCAACGTTGGTCGCCGTATAATTTACATCTAACCTTTACTTATCTCTACGTTGAGACAGAGCTATTACTATAATTGGACCATCTATAGTCCGTCTGGATCGCCCTGCAGTTTTGTCATACAACTATCTTACTGCTAGTTGTCTTTGGTAAGTAATTGCATTTATAACAGGCAATGTATCGTCTCCTATTCTTCCAAGCGTCCTTTTAATTTGAAGTCGAATTGCAATCGAATTGTATCATGATGAGCTTTAGGTCAGTAAAGCGAAAAGTAAGGATGCTCTTACAAACAACATCTAAATCTTGTACATATTTAATTTAGCAAACATCCCAGATAAAAAGGCTCATACAAAAAACGTAATCATATACCATATAACGTTATATTCCAGGGAAATATATTTATTTAGTTAAAAATATATAAGTGAATCTTCACTGCAATAATATAATCTACAGAGGGTGTGCATATGTGTGTGTTTGCGGAGAGTTGTTCATATTCATGCATTCAGATTCGGTTTGATAAGTAAACAGTAATCGGAGATACCGACTAACTACCAAACGTAACCTACATTTTTAACGTGTAAAATATGTACTTGTACCGTAATTTTACCAAATTTTTATCTTCTAGTTGTATGTATGAATAAATGAGTTTTCGTAAAACTAAGACGCCAGCTTCGAGAAGAGAAAAATATTTTCTTGTAAAACTCTATTTGATTTTGTTATGTATATGTATCTTATAGTATTATTGATATTCATTAAATATATAAAAATCTCGTATCATGTTTTTTTTTTAAATACTAAATATTAAAATTCTATTACTATGTTCTCGAAAGACATGTAAAGTCTGCCCACCCGCACTTGGCCAGCGTGGTGGACTATGGCCTTACCCTTCGCATAGTTGGAAGAGGCCCGTGCCCGGCAGTGGGGCAGTATAAAGGGCTGATGATGATGATGATGGCGTTAGATCTTAACCTTGACAGGCCTGTTGGTGTAGTGTGTATCATTTAAGAATATCAATACAAATAAAATCCTTACGTTGCTGCATTACTGGCAGACACCAGCCGGGGGAATAGGGGAAACTGCTAGGTAAATTTTAAATTTTGCATGTATGTTCTGAAGGCCAATACTTCTATTTTATATGACATTGAAATTATGTTTTTAAAGAAATGAAATTATATTTCGAACTGACTCAGAATCGGTATTCTGCTAATTTAATGTCATTATCGTCTAATTTGACATCTACATAATATATTTCGAAGTTGAAACATAGTTCAATTAACGATCTAGTCAGGATAACATTTCAATAAAATTCAAATATCTATATAATTTTTGACATGAATCTGACACAGACATGAAATCAAACTGCATTTTTAATAATAAATATAATTAGGAGAATTGGGCCTCTGCTTGGGGTTTACCAAGAAGTCATTTTCCGAAATTCACACAAGAGATCGAAACTTAAAAGTAGAAACTATAAACAACGGGTGTCTTCTTGTATACGTATGGTAAGTATATTTATCAATTGTTTTTACTTGCTTAGTTTGCGATCAGATGACGTTGTGTGAATTGTTCTAGGACTTTATGTATATACCTACTAAGAACCTGTAAAAAACTATCTACGTATTATTATTTACACACACTCACTCTTATGGCAGAAGTGTTCTGGTCTTTTTAGAAGATTAAGGTGGATGAGCAAATTAGACAGAGTTCAAGCTAAAGCTCTTAGTAAGATATTATCCTTGCATGCCTGTTATTTTGAATATACATCTAATAAACAATCTTATAAGCTTGCCCTCAAGGTTTTATACTGAATAAATCTGCGGATCTGCCTATCTTAAATGACCGAGTACATACATATTGTACCAGTACTATGTTATTCTATTCTCGATCACAAATTATAAACACATAAGTCATATGGGAAGATATATAACAGCTTTACAAGCTTTAAATATTTATCAAGACTGCCTCCGTGTTCCAGTGGATAGCGTATGCGACTGCTGATCGGAGGTACCGGGTTCGATTCCCGGGTCGGGCAAAAGTGTTACTGGGTTTTTCCGAACACTTAGTAGCAGCCCGGAGTCTGGTGATGTGCCCGGTAACGGCAATAGGCTCGCCCCCTATTACGTGAGACCTAAAAAAAAACATGGCGAAATGTGGGTGTAATATTTACACCTCTGCCTACCCCTTCGGAGATACAGGCGTGAGACTATAAATAAAAAATAAAATAAAATATTCATATAAACCAATTCGCGTAAGTTGCACGCAAGAAAAAAATAAACCGAAACTTTCGTTCAATTTATCATGATTTCTTTTCGTGCACCCAAAATCTCTGCATTTACTTCTATTCTAAACAATCTCCAATTTAGATTGTCTTCAGTAGATAAGCATCGCAGCTGACAGAGCAAGGTCAACGACACTCTCCTCAACAAAGACATTCGCACATAAACAGAATACAAACAAAAAAAAAAATACAAATTGTACGAATTGCATTATTTTTCTACATTTCTACTGGCAGCCAATTATGTTGAGAATAATGCAATGTATTTCAAGCGACTCGAAAACGTCTCATTTATTCCTAACAGGTGGATGTAACAAATTTAATTTGGTGCAAATATACTACGAGTTCTGCAGTGAATATTTATTCGTTCGTAATCCGATATGGATAGAGGAGAGAAATCTAGGAAACAATGTTTATAATTGACCTATTTAGTGTCGAATAGGGTCAACGCGTTTGCTTACCGTGGAATGTTTGTTCGTAAACGCGGCAGTAGTTAAAGTCCCTTAAAAATTACCCGTAAGCACGCTCTTTACAGGCCATTTCTTTATGTTCGGCATTCATCACGACGCCCGCTCAGTGCTGTTCAATCGTATATATTAATAATAAAATCGTTCTGAGTGAAAAACTTTATGCATGGAGCTAAATGTTGAGAAGATCTTTTGTAAACCAAAAGTAATGAATGACCGGCGGTAAGCCTTTTCATCCATTAGCGTTTCAAATGTTCGTATGTTTTTTTCTATATTTAAAATGTTCGCTGTAAATGTCGGTTGTAACTTACAACCTGAATCGCTGGTACATAAACAGTGACCTTTGAATAACTGACCTTATCAGATGACCTATTCTTCTCTTTACAACCAACAAACAGAAATAAATACCCTTAGGACAAACATATATACTCCTCTGATCTATACATACATAAGAGTAAAATGTTCTTACGTTCCGAAACCTATAAAACCCAAAATCTTTTTTTAAAATATAGAAATAAAGGACTCAACGGTGAAATTTTTATTAGCTTGTGGTGTCCCCGGATGACATGTTATTTCTTATGGCAACCGTGAGTTTGTGAAACTTACTTATTAACATTTCAATGTGTCCTTTTATTCGATACTTCGGGCTCCTTTTGATGAAGTGTTCCAAACCACATCAGAGGGTAACCTGCAAGTTTATTTATCGTTAAAGTTTTCTACAGCAACAAAAAGTCGTTCACGATATTATACCGTTCCGTTTGTGTATTTTATGGTTAATACCAGTAAATAGTGCTTTGATTTTAAACTGAATATCCAAAAATAATGAAAGTTATGTCTTCAATATTCATAAACTATTACTGTAAATAAAGCAAATTTACTTAATTGATACGTTGTATTATATTCTGGTACAAGATCTTTGTTCATTCTATTGTTTATTCTGAGGGATGCTTTGCCATTTGAGATATTGTGCTATCTGCGAGACAAGGAATGGAGTCAATCTTGATGAGCGAGTGAATGGAAGAATTCCTTTACTTTATTTTAAGAACGTTAGAGGCATTGTGTAGTTTAAATTATTCATTAGACGCCCGTTTAGGAAGTCCGAGGTTGGATGCGCGGTAAATAATTATGAACTATAATGCCTTCTCAACGAATGTAATGTATACCTTTATTTTCTATTACTGTTATATCCATGTTCGCTGAAGAAAATATGTTTGATTCCAGTTGCTAATGAATGTGAAATATATGAATGACATCGTGATACTTATGCAATCACTATGTGATTTGAATTTCTTTAATCTTAAAATTAAAATTGATTGTTTAATCTTTTAACTACAATGAATACAATCGCTGACCTAGAAGCACTTTTGAGGAAACTTTGGATACACTTTGCTTTTATCTTGGTGGTTCCACCAAAGATAATGTTACGATATTATATTCACTGTTGCACTCAATATTATGCAATAAGTTTTAAATCAAATAAACAAGCAAGGCCGTATGTCTGCTAATTCAACATCACCTTTTTGAACTACGACTTTGAAACTGAAGTTTAATTTATAAAATTATTATTAGCAAATTAATTCGTTGAAGGCTGCAATAAACTTGTACCTAACTATCTACGAGACCCTCGCCAATCCAAATTTAACTTTGTATGTCATTGTAAATGGCAAGTTAAAAAAATTGACCTCCGTATTAATAGTAAATTTAAGTTTGAATGTGGGTTACCCTCGGTAGGTGGAGCCACTAAAACTTTGTAGCTAAATTAAGAAAAAAGTATTAAATAAACATAACTACGTTAAAAAAACCGACTTCAAAATCTAAAAAGTAAAAAATAATACAGATTTAATATTAATTAAATACCTATTATTTATACTTATGTGCTATTTACTAATAGGCTTGAAGTCGGTGCCAAGCCTTAAAACTCCGTCAAGTCTTTTCGTCCTCCCTACCGCAAAGCCTTAAGACAAAGGTCTTCAACGAGTGCATCCTACCCGTAATGACTTACGGTTCCGAGATGTGGACACTGGCGGTGCGACTAGTCCAACAATTTGTTCAAGGTTGTTCAGCGAGCTATGGAGAGGGCTATGCTCGGAGTTTCTGAAGGATCGAATTCGTAAGGAAGTGATCTGACAGAGAATCAAGGTAATCGACGTAGCTCAAAGAATAAAATTTGCAAGCTGAAGTGGCAGTGGGCTGGTCACATTTGTCGCAGAACCGATAACCGTTGGAGTAGTCGTGTTCTAGAGTGGAGACCGCGCTTTGGCAAACGTAGTGTAGGACGCCCTCCGGCTAGGTGGAATGACGATATACGCAAAGTGGCTGGCAGCGGCTGGACACAAAGAGCCGAAAATTGGGCTCAGTGGCGTGCCATGGGAGAGGCCTATATATATCCAGCTGTGGACTACGGCAGGCTGATGATGATGATCATGAATTTGCTCGTATTCATTTAAGTGATTAAAATATCATTATTTGTTTAAGGCTTGGCACCGACTTCAAGCCTATTAGTATAAATAATAGGTATTTAATTAATATTAAATCTTTATTATTTTTTACTTTTTAGATTTTGCAGTCGGTTTTTTTAACGTAGTTATGTTTATTTAATACTTTTTAGTGTAAATTCAAACTCAAATATAATTATTTCCATAAAAATGTAAAAAACAAATTTTGGACACGTCAGAAAGTCATAGATAAATATTAACCCTTAGCGACACACGCGATTTCAAGCAACACATATTACACAGGAATTTATTGGGGACCTAGCTTCCCCACGTGTATAACGTGGGGAAGCTAGGTCCCCAATAAATTCGTTATTTATTTATTAGAGAATTAATAATTTTCATGCAGATTTCATTAAATTTGATGATCAAACTGTGGGCACTAGGGCAAAAGATGCGGAGGGTCTAGTATCAATCACACCAGCATCTGCAACTTTTCAAGCGAAAAAAGGTTACGGTGATGTTGAGAGGTTAATGTTCCCGCTAATTTTAAGTTGGGCTGTGACTGTTCACAAGCTCCAAGGTACAACATTGGAGAGGGCAGTGACAGATCTTGGGAAAAAAAATCCCGAAAGGTCAGATATATGTAGCTTTAAGTCGAGTGAAGAAATTAGATGGTATCGCATTAAGTGATTTAGAGCCATCTAAGTTATTAATCAGACCACATGACAGCAAAGCACTACAGGAAATGCAACGTCTGAGACAGTTAAATCAAAATTAATTTTTGTAATTAACTAATAAAATTAAAAAAGACATGATGGAATCATGTTTTTTTTATACGTGATTTTTATTCAAGTTTTTTTTGAAAGCAGAATTAACGCAGTTGGGATGCGATCACTGCGTGGTATGTGTGGGGTGAGACTGATTGATAGAATTCCGAATGCAGTAATACGAGAGCGATGTGGCCTGAAAGAAGATGTTGTGACAAGAATTGAGAAAGGAATGCTGAGATGGTTTGGACACGTGGAGCGAATGAGTGAAGAAAGAATGACGCACCAAATATATGAGGCAAACGTGTATGGGCAAGCCGGTCGCGGCCGACCTCGTAGGACATTCGTCGACCAAATTGGTGACGTTCTGAAAAACGGCAAGGTCCGAAGCACCCGGAACCGGCGAGCATGTATGAATAGAATAATGAATGTAGAGGAAGCGCGTGAGGTTTGTAAGGGTAACGTGGGGAAGCTAGGTCCCCAATAAATTCGTTATTTATTTATTAGAGAATTAATAATTTTCATGCAGATTTATTTTTATAAAATTACATACATACATACATACATATACTCACGCCTTTTTCCGTCGGGGTAGGCAGAGACAACGGAACGCCACTTGCTTTTATCCCAGTCACTCTCCTTTCAATATCTCCTTCACATCTTCCATCTCTTGTAAACATGCTACCCAAATATACAAATTCTTCAACTTGTTCAACATGCTCATCTTCAATCGCAATATTACACTCAGTCACACTTTCATCCTTCTCAAACACCCTCACTTTCGTCTTTCTTGCATTTAATTTCATACCCTTCGCTTTAAAGCTATCGTTCATGCAGTCCATCATTTGCTGCAACTCATTCGCCGAGGACGCAAGAATGACTTGATCATCGGCGTACAAGAGGCACTTAGCACGCAATCCTACCATATCGATCCCGCATTCACTTTCTCTTAAATCATTCATGCAGCTATCCATGAATAGATTGAACAACCAGGGCGAGGCTGCACAACCCTGTCTGATACCTTTGGAGATATCAAACCATTCTGTATAGGCACCGTTAATCCTTACACAGGCTCTAGAACCCCTATACAGAGATTTCAGAGCTCTTATTATAAAATTGTCCACCCCATACATAGATAGCACCGTCCATAATTCCTTTCTATCCACTCTATCATGAGCCTTTTCCAAGTCTATGAACGCGCAATATACCTTCTGGTTTTTTGCCAGACATTTTTCGGTTACGCAGCACAAGGAAAAGACTTGATCTGTACATCCCATTCCCTTCCGAAATCCCGCTTGCACATCCCATATCTTCTCATTAGTCACATTTATTACTCTGTCAATCAATATTCTGGCATACATTTTTCCTACCACACTAAGAAGGCATTCATATTTTATAAAATTAATGAGAAGCATATGTACTAAGCAAGTATTTTTTTTTAATTTAATCAAAAAATTACAATTTGCTTACCTTTTAAGTTAAGAAGTACATAACTTTTTTGGTAATTTTTTTTAAGTTAAGTTTACGGGTTAAAATGAAAGTTAGAAAATAAATATAAAAATCAAACAAGTGTGGCGGATTGTTACACAGCATAAAAATAGGCGTAGGCTCCAGGGTGATGTTAAGAAGGAATATGGCGGTCTCAGACGGACTAGTCAGCGGAGCAATGGGAATTATTAAAAAAATAAAGTGGCCAGCCCTTCGCCGTGATCAATTAGAAGCAGGAGAACTGCCCAAAGTAGTGTTCATTAAATTTGATGATCAAACTGTGGGCACTAGGGTAAAAGATGCGGAGGGTCTAGTATCAATCACACCAGCATCTGCAACTTTACAAGCGAAAAAAGGTTACGGTGATGTTGAGAGGTTAATGTTCCCGCTAATTTTAAGTTGGGCTGTGACTGTTCACAAGCTCCAAGGTACAACATTGGAGAGGGCAGTGACAGATCTTGGGAAAAAAAATCCCGAAAGGTCAGATATATGTAGCTTTAAGTCGAGTGAAGAAATTAGATGGTATCGCATTAAGTGATTTAAAACCATCTAAGTTATTTATCAGACCACATGACAGCAAAGCACTACAGGAAATGCAACGTCTGAGACAGTTAAATCAAAATTAATTGTTGTAATTAACTAATAAAATTAAAAAAGACATGATGGAATCATGTTTTTTTTATACGTGATTTTTATTCAAGTTTTTTTTGAAAGCAGAATTAACGCAGTTGGGATGCGATCACTGCGTAGTATGTATGGGGTGAGACTGATTGATAGGATTCCGATTTAGGAACCAGCGAGCATGTATGAGAAGAGTAATGAATGTAGAGGAAGCGCGTGTGGTTTGTAAGGATAGAAGTAAGTGGCGTTCCGTTGCCTCTGCCTACCCCGACGGGAAAAAGGCGTGAGTATATGTATGTATATTTTTTTTCGTTCCCTCTCCAATCTTTCTCCTGTAATTTTCTTATAATTCTTCTTGTAAATTGGTTATGTGTAGTTCTTAAGAGACAACACTTTCGATGTCTATGGGAATATTTCTGTAACCAACTAACAAAACGATCTGTCATTTATTGTACAGTTTAGCTTAATCCGTATATTGGCCAAATTATATATTTGAAATAATTGCAGTCTAACTAAGTACAAAAAAAGTATTTGAACTTCGTTCTTCTGATTTATACGTCGTGTCCGTCTGCCATTGTCCGAAATGAAATAGTCGATATATTTCCCTATCATAAATCAATATAAATTTTATTATTATATTAACGAGAGGAAATGAATAGCCCTCTGAGAAAAATAATATGTATTAGTTATAAATACCTTAATGTGTTTATAAATAAGTAAATATGAAGTGATTAATACAGCGTAAAAGACCCTTGACCGTACTTGGTTGGTTAATGATTATGAGAGTCTGGTTTCTCGTGGTGGGGGTGAAGCTAGTCGTGCTACGGACGAGCTAGGTGTACCTGGGGCTGGATGGCTAAGATCCTGGTGTTACGAAGGTAAATATTTCATTCGTCTTCGACATTCTGATTACAATGCCTATTTTATAAAATTTATTTTATTATTTTGCAACTTCAGTCTGCGTTACGAGAGACGCTTTTAAGTTATAGATTGGTGTAGAAAAGTGTCAATAGTAAAGTCTGTATGTATGATGTGTTTGATATACATGATTATAGGCAAAATCTTGATTCATCTGTGCCTAATTCACATGGTCATAACACCATATGTATGTATCATATAATAATGTAGCAATTAAATATGATATTTTTTGTACCAATAAGAATTGATTGTATTACAAATTTAAGCAAAAGGTTTATTTTTTGTTATCTTACAATATTGTCGCTTAGCCATACAATAAAATAATTAATATATACTGTTTTAGAGTTTCAGAAGTGTTTCTTCAGTGATATGATCACTGATAATTGTTTTTATAAAAAAAGATTATTGTAGTTGTTAAAATATAATGGCTATCTTGATAAAGTTTTTCATTTCTGTTTCTAATTCATCCGTAACAAATTCTGATCCATCTGGGCACAACATATTTGAATTTTGATATCTTGAAAACTACTTTATAATAAAAACGAGTCCCTCATTCAAATATTTAATATGTTCTTTGGTATTCCTATTTCCATAATTATGAGCATGTATTACAGAGCTGAAAGTGCAATTTAATTATGGCCAGATGAATCAGTTATAGAATTAAATTTTGAAGAACTATCCTGATGGAGTAAGTCTTGTTTCATTCAATCCTTAGTTTTGTTCTATATTTACTTGTTTTGAAGCATACCGTAAAAAAATGGCAGTACCCCATGTCCTTGAAACATTTTCCTCATAAAAAATCCACATAACTGTTATGACTGGGATTTAAACACTCGCCTTCAGAACGTAAAGCGGATGTATTATCCATACGGCCATCGCCTTGTTGCCAGTTAGTGGTGAATTTAGCGAACACTTGACAGAGTGTTTACGTCATCTAACTTAAAACTGTCATTTCCAAATAATGAAATAGTCTTAAAACCTTTTTGTTAATTATTATGTTTGACAACCAGCCAGTTTGTCGTGTAGACGTCAGTAGTCCTTGACGACCGTAGTGATGACAAGTTGACATAACACCGGCCGTCACAATTATTATTCATAGGAATTTCAGCCTTAAGGTTAGGTGAAAGTAAATAAAAAAATGCTCCTAAAATAAAAACTACTAAGCCTACATGAATCATATTTTGATGGGACCAATTCGACACTATTCCACATCAAACAAAAGAAAGAATTACGTAAATCGGTTCATAAACCTCGGCGAAATCGGTGTACATACATCGAAAAAAAAAATATACCGGCCGAATTGAGAACCTCCTCCTTTTTTTTTTGTTTGAAGTTGGTTAAAAATTGCTATCAGATAGTTGGTGACATTATTTCATCTCTTGTGTATTTTCATTAACGTGTTTTGTCATGAAAACTTTGTTATTTTGATGCACAGCCACATATGCAGCCACTCTTATTCGTCATAACTATTTTTAGAGTATTAACGACTTCACCAATGCTCGGTTTGTGGATGATCATAAAACCTGTATGCTGGCGAAAATATACAAAAGCCAATTATAGCTGTCATATACCTCTTTTACAGTCGTTGCGCTACATCAGTACCCGTGAATATTTTGATTTGTTGTGAACCAAAGAATATTGCTGTTCAGATGACAGCCGCTCTATGGGAAGGCTAATATTCTGTCAAGTCTGCTTAGTATTGACTACTGATGACGGGCATAATGGTGACAGTCGTAGACCGCAACCAGGTCACTGCTAGGATTTTTTTTCTTTTTTTTTACATACACACATCACCAAGCTAAGCAGAGCTTGTGTTATGGGTACTAGATAATGGATAAACATACATAACTTTATTCTTTTTTTGTAAATACATACATATTATACATAGAAACACCCAGACCAAGACAAACATCCATGTTCATGCACACAAATGTTTGACTTGAGCGGGCGACTTTGAGTATAACGGTATTCCATATATATTATATAGATAGAGAGATAGATAGATATATTATATATGAGGTATTTTAAAAAAATACACATTAAAACACTTAAAGAGTGCATAGGGTTCTCACCAAGAACTTAGGGTCCCAAGCCAACCTCACTTGCAAGTGGTGCACCTGCCGATCAACGAACGAGGCTCTGGCAAACTAAATATCGCGATAAGCGGCAATAGGCTCGCCACCTATTACGTGGGATCAAAACACTGAAAAGTGGGCGTTAAATATGCCTCTGTATGTATGTATGTAAAGAGTATTCATATAAACAAATCATCTAAAGCTTTCAGCTCATAATAGCAAAGAGAGAGTGCCCTGATTAAATTGACGATAAACTTTATGAATACAAATACCAGGTTAAGTGGGTATTGAGATACATTTAAATACATATTCAACTATGAGTAAATATTCTTGTTTATGGCCTTTTCATTTCTGATTTGGTGGCGTCAGCTATACCTATAGTTTTATCAGATAAGGAACGGCAGTTTTAGACTTAATCCAAAAATATAATCTACGGACACATCGTACTGTACAATAACTGAGATTCTCTAATATTTAATGTAGATAAAAACAAACAGCATTCTTAACTTGCTCGAATGATTTTTGAACACCAAGATCGAATCTTGGTTCTCAACCTTCAATTGCTATTTTTAGACCGGTTGAAAATATTATTAAATAAGATCGGATAAAAAAATATGAAATCGTAAAGATCGTCAAAAGAATTATAGACATCATTTTCATATCCTTAACAATTTCAATCTTATTTTGTTAATGTTATCATTTCTTTCAAAGATAAAATTGTATGATAACAAGCACCGTAGTGCGTACCATTAAAACAATATTTACATTGACCGCTTTTCTGTGCATACATACATACATTTGTGTTTCTATTTCTGTCCCTGGAAAACATACCACCGGGTCCTACTACCAAACCTAACTGTAAACATAATCATTTTCCTTAGCTTGTAATAGTAACTGTAATTTCTTAACATTCTTTTTTATTTCTTCTTTTAAAACCCACATTCAACGATTAACACTACGCCGTACATGTTTACGTAATGAAGCAATACGCGAAATAGATGGCAAAAGCGGGAGGGCAGGTTTTATGACTTACCCTGGGGAGGCTTTCGTCCAATAGTGGACTGCAATAAGCTGCTGGGAGGAATAGAAAAGAAAAATGGAGAGTGATTTTCCGCCGATGATTTCACCAACCTATAAGTATTTATTTTAGACCAGTGATGCAAAGAGTTTTGGCAGTGTACTTACATGCTATTAAAAAATGTTAATTTTATACATGAAACAATTAGCACATAAAATAGGGCATGATTTTATTCCAATACTAATAATAGTAATACTTCATACAAAATAATTTAGTGGGTCTTAATCGCGTAAACTTAACTTATTTAAGCTATAAATACCTATTAGTTTCCGAAGTTTCGTCGTTCAGTCTCTCCGCGACCACTATCGGTGCAAGACGATTCCCCGGTCGAGCCAACCGATTTAGAAACTTTGCAATGTAATCATTTCGGCAATAAAAGTATAACAACGAAATTTTATTAATAAATAAACGTGCAATTTCATAACTAAAATCAAATCATTAACACTTTACCGTCCAAATCGAACTTCATTGGTCTACGAGTACAATAAAGCTACGAATAGACGTAGCGCTATGAGTTAGCGTAGCGGCGTAGAAGGCTACATAGCGCGCTTTAACTACAGAACAAGTTGAGATCGACCCGTAACGTGTTAAACTCGAGTACAAACTACAGTAATACATCAGTACTGATAGGTTACTTTGATCGAGTGTAAACTTTATATCTATCAAGCGTAGTAGGTACAAATTAGAAAAAAATATACAATTTTTACTGTAATATTTTTGTACTGAGTCTAAATTTATTGCGTAATTATTTGAATATAAAGGTAAAACTCATGCTGAAATGTCAGTGTAAAAATAAGGTATATACCTTTATTTTTAAATAATTACGCAATGTACTTATAATTAGAGTTATCGATAACCAGTGGCATTACCAGACTGCCGTACAGAGGATATCGGGCAAGAAACCCACGGCGCGCACCATTAAAATTTTGAAAATTATGTGTACCTATATTAAACATACATACATACATATGCTCACGCCTTTTTCCCGTCGGGGTAGGCAGAGACAACAGAACGTCACTTGCTTCTATCCTTACAAACCTCACGCGCTTCCTCTACATTCATTATTCTTTTCATACATGCTCGCTGGTTACGGGTGCTTCGGACTATTCCGTTTTTCAGGACGTCGTACCTATATTAAATCGTATAATAAAGTGTCATTCATCGCTTGCCCCATGCCTTGGAGAGCATGTTAAGCGTCAATACCGGCAGTCATACCTTTGATGATTGTTATGTGGGAGTCTGTTAAAAATACTGACACTAGTCTAAGCCATGGAATATCGCTATCTCTTTGGGTTCCAAGGCGAATGTCTTTGATTTAAGCAGGATATCGCTTGATCAATGATGATGATAACGTAATCTACCGCAAATGAAACCATTTCCGTATGGAAACTGCCGTACTAAAAGTGTAATCACTCAACAAAAATAATTGCTTACTATGCGTAAAAGTATAGAATTGCCACAATTACATAAAATGGTAACGTAGCAACGTTAATGGTACGTCGTTTATCGGGCACAATACCAGACAATACAGTAAGAACGTATATAAGATTTTGACATTAAGTAGATTTTATTTAAGGAACACATAGGCACATCATAAAATATTGTGTGTTTTAATCCAGCTAGTTCTTGTGAGCAAGACGGCAAAAGTACCGCAAAAATAATAATTTTTAGTAATATCCCTATCACTGGCAAAATTAAAAGTCGGTGTTAAGATCCGGCGCTGACAATATAAATATTAGAAAAGAAGTTGAAACAGATTTTTGCCCAAATTGAGTCCGAATCACTTAATAACCATTGCGGATATATGGTTATTTTAAATTGCGATAACTTTTGATAGATTAAACGGATTCTGATAAACTAAAGACTAAATATTAACCAAAGACACAAACTATGCGTTTGTCACTATCTCGATACAAACAATTTAGTGTGATGCTTGAATTCAAGTCTATTAAATGTATTGAATGACACTGCTAGGCTCCCATAGATGATAGCGTGATGATTGTTGTCTAAGATTTTAATCGGGTCTTCAGACAATAAATTGGTGAAAACCGCATCAAAATCCGTTTACTGGTTATTGCGTGATGATTTAACAAACATACAGACAGACAGACAATAATTCCAAAAAAAAAATTTTTGTGTTCTATATCGATAACATGTCACAATCCAATTGAAATTTCGCAAAAATATTCAATGTACAGACAAAGTGCTCTTTGAGTTTTATTATAGTATAGATGTTAACAATATGTATTTACTAACTGACTCGTGTATACATAGGTATTTAGCTAATAAAAATATGGTTATTTCGCAACATTCGTTTTATTACCAAAATCATCAGAAGAACAACCCTAGCGCCTTCGTTCGATGACGCGCTTGTACCTACATTCACACAATCTGCAACTCTTTGCGTGAGTACTTAGGGTACATTTCTCTTCACTGCAACAACGGCTATTATTATTAAGATTTTGTAGGTGATTATAACGTAGGAATTTTCGCTTTTGTATGGGAGTGATGTATCTGTCACGAAGTAACTATTTAGTAATAACTATTTAGTAGTCTGTGTCGGTCTGTCGCGGCAGTTTCCACAATGGTGGCATCTGGGCGTATCCTCCACAAGTACCGGCCAAAACAACCGTGGCCGGTATATTTTTAGTAGTTGTTATACGTTACCACTTTATGTAATTGTGGCAATTCTACACTTTAACGTATAGTAAGCAATTATTTTTGTTGAGTGATTAAACTTTTAGTACGGCAGTTTCCATACGGAAATTTTACGGTTTTGTTTACGGTAGATTACGTTATCATCATCATTGATCAAGCGATATCCTGCTTAAATCAAAGACATTCGCGTTGGAACCCATAGAGATATTCCATGGCTTAGACTAGTGTCAGTATTTTCAACAGACTCCCACATAACAACTATATACAATCATCAAAGGTATGACTGCCGGTATTGACGCTTAACATGCTCTCCAAGGCAATGGGCAAGCGATGAATGACACTTTATTAAACGATTTAATATAGGTACGACGTCCTGAAAAACAGAAAAGTCCGAAGCACCCGTAACCGGCGAACATGTATGAAAAGAATAATTAATGTAGAGGAAACGCGTGAGGTTTGTAAGGATAGAAGCAAGTGGCGTTCTGTTGTCTCTGCCTACCCCGACGGGAAAAAGGCGTGAGCATACGTATGTATGTATGTTTAATATAGGTAGCTACACATAATTTTCAAAATTTTAGTGGTGCGCGCCGTGGGTTTCTAGCCCGATATCCTCTGTACGGCTGTCTGGTAATGCCACTGGTTATCGATAACTCGAATTATAAGTACATTGCGTAATTATTTAAAAATAAAGGTTAAAACCTCATTTTTGCGTTGACATTTCAGCATGAGTTTTACCTTTATTTTCAAATAATTACGCAATAAATTTAGACTGTTCACAAGAATATTACAATATAAATCACACTCATTCATTATATTATTTTTTTCTAATTTGTACCTTCTACGCTTGATAGATATAAAGTTTACACTCGATCAAAGTAATCTATCAGTACTGATGTATTACTGTAGTTTGTACTCGAGTTTACACGTTACGGGTCAATCTCAACTTGTTCTGTAGTTATGGCGCGCTATGTAGCCTTCTACGCCGCTACGCTAACTCATAGCGCTACGTCTATTCGTAGCTTTGTTGTACTCGTAGACCAATGAAGTTCGATTTGGACGGTAAAGTGTTAATGATTTGATTTTAATTATTAAATTGCACATTTATTTATAAAAAAATGTCGGTGTTTAAACTTTTATTGCCGAAATTGCAAAGTTTCTAAATCGGTTGGCTCGACCGGGAAATCGTCTTGATAGTGGTCGCGGAGAGACTGAACGTCGAAACTTCGGAAACAAATAGGTATTTATAGCTTAAATAAGTAAAGTTTACGCGATTAATACGCACAAAATTATTTTGTATGAAGTATTACTATTATTAGTATTGGAATAAAATCATGCCCTATTTTAAGTGCTAATTGTTTCACGTATAAAATTAACAATTTTTTAATAGCATGTAAGTTAAAACAAATAAATACTTATAGGTTGGTGAAATCATCGGCAGAAAATCACTCTCCATTTTCTTTTCTATTCCTCCCAGCAGATTATTGCAGTCCACTATTGGACGAAAGCCACCCCAGGGTAAGTCATAATACCTGCTCTCCCGCTTTTGACATCTATTTCGCGTATTGCTTACGTAATGCGTACTACATGTACGGTGTAGTGTTAATCGGCTGTCTCACAGATAAATATGCGTAGAATGCTGTGGGTTTCAAAAGAAGAAGTAAAAAATAATGTTAAAAAATTACAGTTACTATCACGAGCTAAGGAAAATTATTATGTTTACAGTTAGGTTTGGTGGTAGGACCCGGTGGTATGTTTTCCAGGGACAGAAATAGAAACACAAATGTATGTATGTATGCACAGAAAAGCGGTCAATGAAAATATTTTTTTAATGATACGCACTACGGTGCTTGTTCACATACAATTTTATCTTTTGAAATGATAACATGAACTAGGTTGTATCTTCTTTAGTTAAGAGATTGCGGTGACCAGGATACCAAAATAAGATTGAAATCGTTAAGGATATGAAAATGATGTCTATAATTCTTTTGACGATCTTTACGATTTCATATTTTTTATCCGATCTTGTTTAATAATATTTTCATCCAGTCTAGTTACACATGAAAATAGCAATTGAAGGTTGAGAACCAAGATTCGATCTTGGTGTTCGAAAATCATTCGAGCAAATTAAGATTGCTGTTTGTTTTTATCTACATTATATATTAGAGAATCTCAGTGTGTCCACCGTAGATTATATTTTTGGATTAAATCTAAAACTGCCGTTCCTTATCTGATAAAACTATAGGTATAGCTGACGCCACCAAATCAGAAATGAAAAGGCCATAAACAAGAATATTTACTCATAGTTGAATATGTATTTAAATGTATCTCATTACCCACTCAATCCTGGTATTTGTATTCATAAAGTTTATCGTCAATTTAATCAGGGCGCTCTTTATTTGCCATTATATGAGATGAAAGCTTTACATGATTTGTTTATATGAATACTCTTTAAGTGTTTTAATGTGTATTTTTTGGGTTCATATAGGGAAAATACCTCATATATAATATATCCCTTATATGGAATACCGTTATATTCAAAGTCGCCCGCTCAAGTCAAACATTTATGTGCATAAACATGGATGTTTGTCTTGGTCTGGGTGTTTCTATGTATAATAACATACATACATACATAGACTCACGCCTGTTATCCCGAAGGGGTAGGCAGAGCGAGTGGCGAGCCTATTGCCGCTTTTCGGGATATTTTGTTTGCCAGAGCCCCGTCCGTTGATGTATAATACTAATAATAATTATAATAATGGATATTTTGTTTGCCAGAGCCCCGTCCGTTGATGTATAATACTAATAATAATTATAATAATAATAATAATAAGCCCCCTATAATCCAACCATACGTCCGAGTCGACCATCTGACTCACGTGGGGGGCGGACACGCGATTGCCCCCTATAATCCAACCATACGTCCGAGTCGACCATCTGACTCACGTGGGGGGCGGACACGCGATTTTATGCTACTGGCGCGGCTAACATGGCTCTGGAAACCCATTTTCATGGAGATGAGATTAAGAAGTAATCGTATAGGATCGCTTCCCGGGGGCAATCGCCGGGGCACACCTGGAGCTGACGCTGGGTGTCTCAGCTTACGAACCGTCAGCGGAGAGGAGTTGATTAGGCGGGCTCCCTCCGGGTCACCCGAAGATACTACAGCCAACAACACAGACGATAACATTAGCTTAAACTCATCAGTCTCAATACCAGAACCTTACAGTCCATCCACAACTTCATACATACCGACTCCGGTGTCTTCCGTGGATCATGATTCACGTGGAGCGTCCACACCAACCTTAGCTGTTACGCGGGAGGCAAATGCCTTTTTACCTTCGTCCACTAAGGCTGGTAAACCTAGGAAACGCATGACTTGGAGCAAAGAAGTAAATATATTCATCATGCGAACCTACTACTTAATTACTAAATTAGAGACAGATATGACCACATATAGGAAAAAACTTCACGAACTCTTTTCAAAACAGTACCCCGAAGTCAATGTGACCGAACAACGAGTCGCCGATCAGAGAAGAACAATTATACGAAACAAATCACTGACACAAGATACTCTAAACCAATTAAAAGAAGAAGTTAGAATACAGTTACAACATGAGATAGATGACAATATTGATGATAATTATACGACACAAACGAGTAATCCCATGCTGAATACTCAACACCCAGAATCACAAACTGAAACTCAATTAACATACGGCATTCGGTCTAGTTCACATACTCATTCATTCCCAAACACTCACACACAAACATCTCACACTTCAACTCAGACTGAAACATTTACACTAACGCTAGAGAACGACATAGAAACAATAGTAGACTGCAACAACATTCACGAAACACATATTCAAGTACTACATGATAAGCTTAGAACAATACTCACACTGTACTCTGGACTGGATCCGTGCGTTCGTCCAAAACTACCAAAATTAAGACACAGTCATAAACTCACTTTACTAACAAGCTTATTCAATAATAATATATTAAATCAATTTTTCACAGAAGATACAGAATTAGTAGACTTACACACCTTAATATATTGCACAGCCTTTGTTATATCTGAAGAACTTAATTATAGAATAACAGACCATTCTACAAATGTAAAAACGAAAGACCAATATAAACCTGCATGGCAACTTAGACTAGAAAAGGACATAGAAAAACTGAGAGCTGATTGTGGTAGACTCACGCAATATATTAATAACAATAGATCGAGGAAAGTATTGAAAAGGGTTGAACACATATTTAAGACAAGGAATACTCACACAAGGCATGAAAATGACAATAGAAAACCAGAAGAATATTTAGATACCCTAAAACAAAAATTAGCATTAAAAGTCCATAGACTCAGAAGATATAAGAAGGCTCAACAAAGACGAAATAATAATATTTTATTTACCTCAAATGAAAAAATGTTCTACCGAAACTTAAGCAATCCACAATTAGATGAATCAATGACAGATAATACAACACTACCGTCGAAAACGCAACTTGAAGATTTTTGGGCAGGAATTTGGGAGAAACAGGTTGAACATAACAATAGAGCTGATTGGATTATACAGGAAAAAAACAAATGGAATACAATAGATGAGATGGAATTTGAGGAAATAACAGAAACCGACATAAATTCAATTACAAGCAAACTACATAGCTGGAAATCACCTGGGATAGATAAGGTCCACAATTACTGGTTCAAAAAACTTACAACGTTACACAAATCCATCGCCAAAAATTTTACACTTATTATATTAGATAGACAGAAATTACCTGAATTTATGACTACCGGTATAACTTATATGCTACCAAAAGGCAAACACTCACCACAACCGTCTCAATACAGGCCCATTACGTGTTTGCCTACAATATACAAAATTTTAACATCAACAATAGCTCATAGAATAAGAACACATATTGAAATAAACCACATTATAGCAGAAGAGCAAAAGGGATGCAGACGGGGCCATATGGGATGCAAGGAACAACTCATTATAGATTCAATTATTCATAAACATGCCACAGTCAAAAATAGAAACTTACATTGTACATATATCGACTATAGGAAAGCATTTGACAGTATACCCCACTCTTGGTTATTACAAATTTTGCAAATATATAAAATAAATCCAATGATTACTAGTTTTATGCGTAGCATTATGCCACATTGGCAAACAACTTTACAATTAACTAACCGCAACACTATAATTAGAACTCGTCAAATATCAATTAAGACAGGCATTTACCAAGGTGATTCCTTAAGTCCTTTATGGTTTTGTCTAGCTTTAAACCCACTTTCACACTTACTGCATCGATATCAAGCTGGATATAGCATTAAATATCAAACAGAAGAAACAGTTATATCACACCTTATATATATGGACGATATTAAATTATATGCAAAATCAGAAAAAGACATGAAAGTACTTTTAGCAAAAACATCAGAGTTTAGTAGAGATATAAATATGGAATTCGGCTTAGATAAATGTAAGACACTGCATATAATAAGAGGCAAGATACGAGGCGGTGACTACGCAATTGACGATACTAACAAAATTACAGCGATGGAACCGACTGATCTTTATAAATATTTAGGTTATAAACAATTGAAAGGGTTAGACCACACCACAACAAAACAATCGCTAACAACCGAATACCAAATAAGAATAAATGCCCTATGCAAAACACAACTCACCGGCAAACACCTTATAAAAGCGCTTAACACTTATGCCGTTCCAATATTGACCTACTCATTCGGTGTAATTAAATGGACTAAAACAGACATAGAACAAATAGAACGAAAAACACGAACCACGTTAACAAAATACAATCATTTGCACCCAAAATCCGCTGTAGAAAGATTAACTATCAAAAGACAGAATGGAGGCCGAGGTTTTATAGATATCAACCACCTCTGGAAGAAACAAGTACACAATCTGAAATCATTTTTCCTCACAAAAACAAGTACAAGCCACATTCATAAAGCTATCGCCCAACATGATTTGAACTACACTCCTCTCAACCTACACGAACCAATTAATACCCAAATTGCGAGCACTAGCGATGTGCAGACACAGAAAATAGATAACTGGAAAAATAAAACACTTCACGGCCGACATCCACATGACTTGGAAAAGACTCATATAGATCCAGTAGCTTCAAATAAATGGTTGAAGATAGGTAACTTGTTCCCAGAAACAGAAGGTTTCATAATAGCCATCCAAGATCAGATCATAAACACCAAAAACTATAGAAAATTTATAATAAAAGACCCTACCGTTACAAATGACAAATGCCGTAAGTGCCATACTCAACCCGAAACCATCCAACACATAACCGGAGCTTGTACTACCCTCACACAGACCGACTACACACACCGACATAACCAATTAGCCAATATCATTCATCAAAATTTAGCACTAAAACATAATCTCATCCAAGACACTACCACACCGTATTATAAATACATACCACAAACTATCCTTGAAAACATCACTCATAAGCTATACTTTGACTGCGCCATCCTAACAGACAGAACTATTCATTTTAATAGACCTGACATAACACTAGTTGATAAACATAATATAATACATATCTCATAGATATTGCTGTTCCCAATACACACAATATACAAAAAACTATAAGCGAAAAGATAAGTAAATATTCAGAATTAAAAGAAGAAGTAGCACGAATTTGGCGACAGAGTAAAGTTTATATCGTCCCTATCGTAATCTCTACGACTGGTGTCATCCCGAAATACCTCCATCATAGCCTCAAATTAATTGACCTTAAAGAAAGCCTTTATATAAACCTCCAGAAAGCCGCCATATTGAATACGTGCAGAATTGTTCGGAAATTCATGTCACTAGACGAAAACGACACACCTGAAACCACACCTACAACATAATATAGACGCACACTCTGCATTTACTTGGTGCCCACCCGTAAATGTAGATTATACCAGCCAAGAGCTGAGAAAAATAGGAAAAGAAACAAATAATAATAATAATAATAATAATAATAATAATGAGCCCCCTATAATCCAACCATACGTCCGAGTCGACCATCTGACTCACGTGGGGGGCGGACACGCGATTTTATGTTACTGACGCGGCTAACATGGCTCTGGGAACCCATAATTATGGAGATGAGATTAAGAAGTAATCGTATAGGATCGCTTCCCGGGGGCAATCGCCGGGGCACACCTGGAGCTGACGCTGGGTGTCTCAGCTTACGAACCGTCAGCGGAGAGGAGTTGATTAGGCGGGCTCCCTCCGGGTCACCCGAAAATACTACAGCCAACAACACAGACGACAACATTAGTTTAAACTCATCCGTATCAATACCAGAACCCTACAGTCCATCCACAACTTCATATATACCGACTCCGGTGCCTTCCGTGGATCATGACTCACGTGGAGCGCTCACACCAACCTTAGCTGTTACGCGGGAGGCAAATGCCTTTTTACCTTCGTCCACTAAGGCTGGCAAACCTAGGAAACGCATGACTTGGAGTAAAGAAGTAAATATATTCATCATGCGAACCTACTACTTAATCACTAAATTAGAGACAGATATGACAACATATAGGAAAAAGCTACACGAAATCTTTTCAAAACAATATCCTGAAGTTAATGTGACTGAACAACGAGTAGCCGATCAGAGAAGGGCTATTATACGTAACAAATCACTGACACAAGATACCCTAAACCAAATAAAAGAAGAAGTTAGAATACAGTTACAAGAAGAGATAAATGACAATATTGATGAAAATAATACTACACAAACGACTAATCTCATGCTGAATACCCAACAACCAGAATCACAAATTCATACTCAATTAACATACGGCATTCGATCTAGCTCACAAACTCAGTCATCACCAAACACTTACACACAAACATCTCACACATCGACTCAGACTGAAACATTTACGCTAACGCTAGAGAACGACATAGAAACACTGGTAGACCACAACAACATTCAAGAAACACATATTCAAGAACAAGAACTACATGATAAGCTTAGAACAATACTCACGCTGTACTCCGGATTGGATCCATGTGTTCGTCCTAAACTACCAAAATTAAGACACAGTCATAAACTCACTGTACTAACAAACTTATTCAATAATAATATATTAAATCAGTTTTTCACAGACGACACAGAATTAGTAGACTTACACACCTTAATATATTGCACAGCCTTTGTTATATCTGAAGAACTTAATTACAAAATTGACTATTCTAGAAATGAGAAAACTAAAGACCAAAATAAACCTGCATGGCAACTTAGACTAGAAAAGGACATAGAAAAACTTAGAGCTGACTGTGGCAGACTCACGCAATATATTAATAACAACAGATCGAAGAAAGTAATGAAAAGGGTTGAACATATATTTAAAACAAGAAATACTCACACAAGGCATGAAAATGACAATAGAAAACCTGAAGAATATTTAGACACCCTAAAACAAAAATTAGCATTAAAAGTTCATAGACTCAGAAGATATAAGAAGGCTCAACAAAGACGAAATAACAATATCTTATTTACCTCAAATGAAAAAATGTTCTATCGTACCTTAAGCAATCCTCAATTCGATGAATCAATGACAGATAATACAATATTACCTTCGAAAACGCAACTAGAAGAATTTTGGGCTGGAATTTGGGAAAAACAAGTACAACATAACAATAGAGCAGATTGGATTATACAGGAAGAAAATAAATGGAATGCAATAGATGAGATGGAATTTGATGAAATAACAGAAAGTGACATAAATTCGATCACAGCTAAACTACATAACTGGAAAGCACCTGGGATAGATAAAGTACACAATTACTGGTTCAAAAAACTAACAACATTACACAAATCCATCGCCAAAAATTTTACACTTATTATATTAGATAGACAGAAATTACCTGCTTTTATGACTAACGGTATAACCTACATGCTACCAAAAGGTAAGCACTCACCACAACCGTCTCAATACAGACCTATTACATGTTTACCTACAATTTACAAAATTTTAACAGCAACAATAGCGCATAGAATAAGAACACACATTGAAATTAACCACATTATAGCAGAAGAGCAAAAGGGATGCAGACGGGGCCATATGGGATGCAAGGAACAACTCATCATAGACTCAATTATTCATAAACATGCCACAGCAAGAAATAGAAACCTACATTGTACATATATCGACTATAAAAAAGCATTTGACAGCATACCCCACTCTTGGTTATTACAAATTTTGCAAATATATAAAATAAATCCAATGATAACTAGTTTTATGCGCAGCATTATGCCCCACTGGCAAACAACTTTACAATTAAATGACCGTAACACTTTAATTAGAACTCGCAAAATATCAATTAAGACAGGCATTTATCAAGGTGATTCCTTAAGCCCATTATGGTTTTGTCTAGCTTTAAACCCTCTTTCACACTTACTGCATCGTTGCCAGGTTGGATATAGTCTTAAATATCAAACAGGAGAACCAGTTATATCACACCTTATATATATGGACGATATCAAATTATATGCAAAATCAGAAAAAGATATGAAAATACTTTTAGCAAAAACATCAGAATTTAGTAGAGACATAAATATGGAATTCGGTTTAGATAAATGTAAGACACTTCACATAATAAGAGGTAAGATACAATCCGGGGACTATGCAATCGATGATACTAACACAATTACAGCCATGGAACCGACTGATCTTTATAAATATTTAGGTTATAAACAATTGAAAGGCTTAGACCATACCACAATAAAACAATCACTAACAACCGAATACAAAATAAGGACAAATTCCATATGCAAAACACAACTCACCGGAAAACATCTCATTAAAGCACTCAACACCTATGCCGTTCCAATATTGACTTACTCATTCGGCGTAATAAAATGGACTAAGACAGACATAGAACAAATAGAAAGAAAAACACGAACCACTTTAACGAAATACAATCATTTGCACCCAAAATCTGCAATAGAAAGATTAACTATCAAAAGACAGAATGGAGGTCGAGGTTTCATTGATATTAACCACCTCTGGAAAAAACAGGTACATAATCTGAAAACATTTTTCCTCACAAAAACATGTACAAGCCGCATTCATAAAGCTATAGCCCACAATGATTTAAACTACACTCCACTCAACCTACACGAACCAATTAACACTCAAATTGCGAGCAATAGCGATGTGCAGACACAAAAAATAGACTCCTGGAAAAATAAAACACTCCACGGCCGGCACCCACATGACTTGGAAAATACTCATATAGACCCAGTAGCTTCAAATAAATGGTTAAAGATAGGTAACTTGTTTCCCGAAACAGAAGGTTTTATAATAGCCATCCAAGACCAGATTATAAACACCAAAAACTATAGAAAATTTATAATAAAAGACCCTACCGTTACAAACGACAAATGTCGTAAGTGCCATACTCAACCCGAAACTATTCAACACATAACCGGAGCTTGTACTACCCTCACACAGAACGACTACACACATCGACATAACCAACTAGCCAATATCATCCATCAAAATTTAGCACTAAAACATAATCTCATCCAAGATACTACCACACCATATTATAAATACACACCACAAACTATCCTCGAAAACACCACTCATAAGCTGTACTTTGACCGCGCCATTCTAACAGACAGGACTATTCACTTTAATAGGCCTGACATAACACTAGTTGATAAACATAATAAAACAACTTATCTCATAGATATAGCAGTTCCCAACACACACAATTTACAAAAAACTATTAGCGAAAAGATAAGCAAATATTCTGAATTAAAAGAAGAAGTAGCACGAATTTGGCGCCAAAGTAAAGTTTATGTCGTCCCTATCGTAATTTCTACCACTGGTGTCATCCCGAAAAACCTTCATCATAGCCTTAAATTAATTGACCTCAAAGAAAGCCTTTATATAAACCTCCAGAAAGCCGCCATATTGAATACATGCAGAATTGTTCGGAAATTCATGTCATTAGACGAAAACCATACACCTCACACAACATCTACAACATAATATAGATACACACTCTGCATTTACTTGGTACCCACCCGTAAATGTAGATTATACCAGCTAAGAGCTGAGAAAAATAGAAAAAGAAACGAAATAATAATAATGATAATAATAATAATAATATTAATAATAATAATAATAATAATAAACCTAGCAACACGTCAACAAGGCGACATAAAATTTTTCCTCGAATATTTATATTTGTATTATATATCATAGTTTTGGATTCATATATATATTTTTACTACAAGAAAGACTTCTATAACTGAAAAACATTTATAATTAAATCAAGAAACCATTAAATAAATAAAGAAAAGAAACTACAAAAACATGACTCAAATGACGTCTAATGTCAATGACAATTCACCGATGAAAATAGTAAACAAACCGTAGACGGACGAAATAAATAATATAAATACAATGAGGAGATAATGATAACAACATGTTGACAAGGGCTAGAGCTGCTGCTGCACGCAAGACATCCCCGGACTCGTCGCTCAGCTCCGCCTCGCAGCCGCCGGCACCTACAACAGAGTTGTCGGCAATCATAGAGGCGTCGAGCTCGTCGAGCGACGAGTATTTCTCCCCGCCGACGTCGCCAACACCCGTACGCTGCCGTGGGAGAGGCCGGCCACCGCTACGCTTGGGACCCCGAGACCCACCGGTCTCGAACAGGGCCCCCGCTCCCGGTGGTAATGTGCACCGCATGAAATGGACTAAAACCATGAATGAAAACGTCATGCGGGCATATTTTGTGGCTACAGAGGGGGGTACCAACCTTACTGCGTATCGTGACCGCATGCTGCCTCTGTTTCAGGACTTGGAACCAGCTGTCAACGTTTCGGCACAGCGACTATCGGATCAAGTGCGGGCTATCCAGCGCTGCCGCCTGCTGGATAACGACGCACTTGAGAGGCTACGCTCTGACTTACAACGTAACCCTCCTATGCCTTCTTCTACGAGTGTACAAGTTTTAAATATTGTCAGAACGGAAAGGAATGTTGAAGAGGTGCATAGTAGGGATACACAAGTAAGTACCCAGTACATAGATGAATTAAGGAGTACTTTGGAGTGCACTATTCGGGAGTATCGTTTTGTGAATACAGCAGATAGGCCCCGCTTACCACGTTTGCCCACGCACAAGAAAAATATAGCGCTGGTGTGTGCCCTGGATTCACTATTGTCCACGTATTTAGACAATAGTGAAGATCTTAGCGATACCCACTCGATTCTGTACTGTGCGGCTGTTACAGCGTGTCGAGTGGCAGGTATTAAAATACCAAATGGTAGTAATACTGCCCCTCGAACCAATGCTGTACCGGCCTGGCAGTGCAGGATTAAGCGTCGTATCGCTGAGGCCAGGGCGCTTATCGGAAAGCTAATTTGCTTCAGGTCGGGCAATACAAGACCGAGAGTGATGCGTTTTGTGACTCGGGCGTTCTTAGGCACGGGCCTTAGTCGCCAAGAATACGAATCACGAGTCACAGAACGCATCGATTACCTGAAGCAAAAAGTTTGTGCGTGGGCAAATCGTATAAGACGGTACAAAAAGCGGTTGGACCGATACACCCAGAATAGGGCATTCCAAAAAGATGAAAGGTGGGTATATAGAAGTTGGGAGCGAACTGATCCAGGTGTGGATGATGGGTGTCTGCCGGATGTTGAGGCAACGAACGCTTTCTGGCGCAGCATTTGGTCGATGCCCATCAGCCACACTGAGGGTGATTGGTTTGGGGATGTTAAGCGAGCATGTGAGGGAATACCCCAAATGCAGCGCGTAGCCATAGAAACAACGGATGTAGCTTGTGCAGTCCGTTCATTATCTAACTGGAAATCAGCGGGACCGGACGGACTGCACAACTTCTGGTTGAAGTGGCTACGTAGTGCCCATGCTCGGTTGGCATCCCAATTCCAGGCATCTTTGGAATCAGGCTCGATCCCAACTTTTATGACAACTGGTACCACTCACCTGCTCTTTAAGTCAGGCTGTACCACGGACCCCAAAAATTATAGACCGATAACGTGTCTACCGACCGTGTATAAACTTCTTACATCCATTTTGAGGACGAAGATGTTATTACATATAAGAAATAATAACATTATGTCAGTGGCTCAAAATGGATGTAAGAATGGGGCCCGTGGTACAAAAGAGCTACTCCTATTTGACATGGCCATTAGCCAGCAGGTGCGTCGCAATCGAAAGGATCTGGCGACATGCTGGATAGATTACAAGAAGGCCTACGACTCCGTGCCACATACATGGCTCTTGAGGGTGCTGGAGTTATATAAAGTCGATATAACTCTATGCACCTTCTTGAAGGCATGTATGGGGCAGTGGAGTACGGTCCTTCGCTATCCAGGGTGGCGGCAGATTCGCGATTGCGGTGCTCCTCTAAAGATCGAACGGGGTATATTCCAAGGTGACAGTTTGAGTCCCTTGTGGTTTTGTCTAGCTCTGAATCCTCTCAGCACTTTGCTAGAGGGATCTGGGCTAGGCTATCGGTTGCAGCGTAGAGGTCAAGTTATATCCCACCTCTTTTATATGGATGACCTTAAATTATTTGCCCCCACCACTTTCCAATTGACAGCGTTACTAAATGTAACTGAAACTTTTAGTAATTCTATCAAGATGGAATTTGGTGTGGATAAGTGTGCGGTCATGCATGTAAAACGAGGTGGTATTGTGGAATCTGATAGAATAGAGCTTTCAGATTCCACAAAACTTAGATCTCT
Source organism: Euclidia mi (assembly GCA_944739405.2). NCBI lineage: Eukaryota > Metazoa > Arthropoda > Insecta > Lepidoptera > Erebidae > Euclidia > Euclidia mi. The sequence goes on from OX123198.2 coordinate 39,155,819, forward strand.
ATCTGCGACCGAGACTTACAAGTATCTGGGTATGGCGCAGGCCTTAGGTATTGCTGAGACTGCCATGAAACAATTATTGCGGGAGCGCTTCTTTGGCCGCCTGAAGAAAATACTGAAAAGTTTTTTATCAGGCGGCAACAGGGTGCGTGCCTATAATGGTTGGGCCATGCCAGTCTTAGCGTACTCCTTCGGCATACTCAGATGGACTCAATCAGAACTGGACGCCTTGGACAGAAAGGTCCGTTGTCTATTGACTGAATATCGAATGCACCACCCGCGGTCATCAGTGATGAGATTGTACATCCCGCGGAAATGTGGTGGTCGGGGTTTCTTAAGTGCTAAGGACCTCCACAACCGCGAGGTGTACAATCTTAGAGAATATTTTCTCAAGGCTGACACGGGTGTGCATCGTGATATTGTTGCTGTAGACAACGGACTTACCCCGTTGGGTCTGGCAAAAGAGAGCTGGCGCAAACCTGTTGTACTTAGTATTGAAGAGCGTAGGGAAGTATGGAAAGGCAAAGAGTTGCATGGACGTATTTATCGGGCCTTGCATGGGCCCGATGTAGACCTCATGTCATCAGTAGCCTGGCTACGGTTTGGTGATTTATTTGCAGAGACCGAAGGTTTTGCTTGTGCAATTATGGACGAAGTTGTCATGACGAACAACTACCGTAAGTATATTCTGAAGGATGGGACTGTTGACATATGTCGGGCGTGTCACCAGCCCGGCGAATCTCTCAGACATATAGTTTCCGGTTGTTCTCGTCTTGCCAACGGCGAATACTTGCACAGGCACAATCAAGTAGCCAGGATCGTCCATCAGCAGCTTGCCTTAAAATATGACCTTGTACCCTTTGAAGTACCGTACTACAGGTATGTGCCCGATCCAGTTCTCGAAAATGGCCGTGCCACTATGTACTGGGATCGGTCTATCATCACCGATAGGACTATCGTGGCTAACAAGCCCGATATTGTGGTGATAGATCGATCAGAACGCCTTGCAATGATCGTTGATGTTACTATTCCCCATGACGAGAATCTCGTGAAAGCCGAAAAAGACAAGGAAATCAAATATTTGGACCTGGCTCACGAGATTGTCGACATGTGGGATGTGGAGTCTGCGATCATTGTACCGATAGTCGTGTCAGTTAATGGTCTCATTGCCAAGAGCCTCGACCACCATCTCAAGAGGCTCTCGTTAGACGGCTGGATCAAGTCCTCCATACAAAAGGCAGTATTGTTGGACACGACGCGCATAGTTCGGAGGTTCCTCTCTCTGGAGCCCTAACCACCGGTAGCTTGGTCCCTGTGCCCGGTACCGGTGGGTCTCCGTGGTCCCATTTTATATATTTAAATTTATATATCGTATCTATTGTGTATATTGTATTGTAATATTTAGTATATAAAATGTGGCTATGAGAAAAAGGTTATATAAAAGGAATAATAATAATAATAATAATAATAATAATAATAATAATAATAATAATAATAATATTTATTTTTACAAGTATTGAGATACTATTTCAGATAAAACAGTTACCACTAAATAATTTCGTAAGAAACTCAATAGATAAATAGAAACCTTTTTCATAAATACACGAAGAAAATATATTAAGAGACATGAAAATTTTGCTGACAGCTGACATCCGTCATCATCACATAAAATGTGTTATAAACAATAACAAATAACAAGAATGTACTATGTTAACACGGGCTAAGGCAGCACGAGCACGCTCATCACCCCCGGACTCGCTGCTCTGCTCCGCCTCGCAGACGCCGGCAGCCGCATCGGCGGCGCCGGCCAGTGGAGAGGCGTCGAGCTCGTCGAGCGGCGAGTATTTTTCCCCACCGACGTCGCCAACACCTGTACGTCGGCGGGGGAGAGGCCGGCCACCAGCATGCTTGGGATCGCGTGACCCACCGGCCACGAATAGGATCCCCGCTACCGGTGGTAATGTGCAGCGTATGCGTTGGACTCGTCAAATAAACGAAAACGTCATGCGCGCATATTTTGCGGCTACAGAGGGAGGAATTAACCTCACAGCGTACCGTAACAGAATGCTGCCTTTGTTTCAGGCCCTTGAACCAGCTGTTAATGTTTCCGTGCAACGACTATCAGATCAAGTGCGCGCTATCCAGCGATGTCACTTGTTGGATGACGAGGCACTTGAGCGGCTACGCTTGGACGCACAGTGTAGCTATGTTGTCCCTACCTCTTCTGACACTGTACCAATGGTGGACACAGAATCAATACAACATTTTGAGGAGGAAATGGATAATGTAGCTATAAATGTGAGTACCCAGTACACTGATAATTTGAGGAGCGCTTTGGAGGATGCGTTACGGGATTATCGTTCCACACCGCCAGATCATCGGCCACGTCTGCCACGACTGCCCACGCATAAAAAAAACCTAGCGCTGGTGTGCACCCTGGACTCAATGTTAGCTAATTATTTTAGTGACAGCCGGGACCTAACAGATACGCATTCAATTCTGTACTGCGGTGCTACTGCGGTATGTCGCGTAGCAGGGGTCAAGTTTATGAATGATTCTGTTACGCGAACAAAACCGAAAAAACCAGCATGGCAGTGCAGAATTGAACGACGTATCAATGAGACTAGGGTGCTCATCAGCAAGTTGATATGCTTCAGATCGGGTAATCAACGCCCGCGGGTGATGCGTTTCGTGAGACGTTCGTTTTTGGGGACTAATATTAGACCTCAAGAATATATTACACGTGTCACGGAGCGCATCGACTTTCTAAAGCAGAAAGTTTATGCGTGGGCAAGTCGTCTTCGCAGATACAAGAAGCGTGTGGAAAGGTATTCCCATAATCGTATGTTCCAAAGTGATCAAAAGTCTGTTTATAGAACTTGGGAACAATCAGACCAGTGTATGGGTGATGGCGATCGGCCGGAGGATGCCGAGGTTATAGCCTTCTGGCGTAAAATCTGGTCATCGCCTGTTGCCCATACAGAGGGTGATTGGATGTGTCAAGTAGAGCGAGCATGTGAACCTATAGAGAGAATGGAAGCTGTAAATATTGAAGCTGCAGACGTAGCCAATGCCATACGTCCGGCGTCAAACTGGAAGTCACCGGGGCCGGACGGACTACATAACTTTTGGCTAAAATGGCTTCGTAGTTCACATGCTTGCTTGGCTTCACAGTTTCAGTCATCCTTAGAGTCTGGATTGTTACCAAGTTTTATGACAAAAGGCATTACCCACTTGCTCTACAAGTCGGGTAGCACCGCGGATCCCACCAATTATAGGCCAATCACGTGCCTACCAACTATATACAAATTATTTACGTCCATTCTGACAAAGAAAATTAATGTACACATATCTGACAATAAGATCATGTCAGTATGTCAGAATGGATGTAAAAGTGGGGCCCGCGGTACTAAGGAGCTTCTCCTCATAGACATGGCCATTAGCCAACAGGCTCGCCGTAGCCGAAAGAGTCTGTCCACATGCTGGATAGACTACAAGAAGGCCTACGACTCTGTGCCTCATTCATGGCTTCTGAGGGTGCTGGAATTGTATAAAGTAGATACAAATCTATGCACCTTCATGAGGTCATGTATGAGGCAGTGGAGAACGGTTCTTCATTATCCAGGGTGTCGACAGGGTCTCGGAAACGGCGACCCTATTAAGATAGAGCGGGGTATCTTTCAAGGTGACAGTCTGAGTCCCTTGTGGTTTTGCCTAGCCTTGAATCCCCTTAGCACATTGCTGGGAGATTCGGGGCTTGGTTACAAGTTGCGCAGGAACGGTCAAAGTATATCCCACTTGTTATACATGGATGATCTGAAATTATTTGCATGCAGTGAGTCCCAACTGACAGCGCTACTGAGGGTCACTGAAAACTTCAGTAGTTCTATCAGGATGGAATTTGGTGTAGACAAATGTGCAGTTATGCATGTAAAACAAGGCAGGATAGTGGAATCTGATGGAGTACATCTATCAGATTTCACTCAGCTTAGATCGATCCTCGCAACTGATACCTACAAATACTTGGGTATGTCGCAAGCCTTGGGCATCAACGAGACAGACATGAAACAATCGTTGCGGGTGTGCTTCTTTGGTCGCCTGAAAAAGGTTCTGAAGAGTCTTCTTTCAGGCGGCAACAAGGTGCGCGCCTGTAACGGTTGGGTCATGCCACTCTTGATGTACTCTTTCGGCATACTCAAGTGGACTCAGACCGAACTGGATGAGATTGATAGGCGAGTCCGTTCACTGTTGACCACATTTCGAATGCTTCACCCACGTTCGTCTGTAATGAGGTTGTACATCCCGCGGAAGTGTGGGGGCCGAGGGTTTCTAAACGCTAAGGACCTACACAACCGCGAGGTGTACAACCTTAGGGAATATTTTCTTAAGGGCAGCGTGGATGTGCATCGGGATGTGGTTGCAGTTGATGGTGGCCTCACCCCGCTCTCATTGGCGAAAGAGAACTGGCGCAGGCCTGTAGTTTTAGGCGTTGATGAACGCAGGCTTGTATGGCAGAGCAAGGAGCTGCATGGTAGATTCTATCGGGCCCTTCACGGACCTGATGTGGATCTACCAGCTTCTGTGGCCTGGCTACGTTTCGGTAATCTCTTCGGGGAAACCGAAGGTTTTGTCTGTGCAATTGCAGATGAGGTCATCAAGACGAGAAATTACCGGAGATATATCATGAGGGACGGCACAGTAGACCTATGTCGGGCTTGTAATCGACCTGGTGAGTCCCTCAGACATATAGTCTCCGGATGTTCTCGTCTTGCTAATAGCGAGTACTTGCACAGACACAACCAAGTAGCCAGGATCATACATCAGCAACTGGCTCTGAGGTACAGGCTTGTGGACGTCGAAGTGCCATATTACAAGTACATCCCTGAGCCAGTTCTCGAGAATGGTCATGCAACACTGTACTGGGATCGATCTATTGTCACAGATAGGACTGTTGTTTGCAACAGGCCTGATATTGTGATAATAGATCGATCAGAGCGCCGCGCAATGATTGTCGACATCACTATTCCACATGACGACAATCTCGTGAAAGCAGAAAAAGACAAACAAGAAAAATATTTGGACTTGGCTCACGAGATTGTCGATATGTGGGATATTGATTCGGCAATCATTGTTCCGATAGTTGTGTCCGTTAATGGACTTATAGCGAAAACCCTCGAACGCCATCTAGAGAGGTTGAAACTAGGCAGCTGGGTCAAGAGTTTGATGCAAAAGGCAGTAATTCTGCAAACGGCTCGCATTGTGAGGAAATTCCTATCTCTGGAGCCCTAACCGCCGGTGACTTGGATCCTATTCCCGTCGTCGGTGGGAATCTATTTTTATATTTTTAAATGTATTTTTTTGTTTAGAATGTTATATTTAAAAATGTAAAAAATAGGAAAATTATGTAAATAAAGAGAATAATAATAATAATATAACCTAGCAACACGTCAACAAGGCGACATAAAATTTTTCCTCGAATATTTATATTTGTATTATATATCATAGTTTTGGATTCATATTATATATATTTTACTACAAGAAAGACTTCTACAACTGATAAACATATAATTAAATCAAGAAACCATTAAATAAATAAAGAAAATAAACTACAAAAATATGACTCAAGATGACGTCTAATGTCAATGACAATTCACCGAAGAAAATAGTAAATAAACCGTAGACAGACGAAATAAACAATATAAATACAATGAGGAGATGATGATAACAACATGTTGACAAGGGCTAGAGCTGCTGCTGCACGCAATACATCCCCGGACTCGTCGCTCAGCTTCGCCTCGCAGCCGCCGGCACCTAAAATATAGTTTTCGGCAATCATCGAGAAATACTCGTCGAGCGACGAGTGTATTTTGTGGCTACAGAGGGAGGTACCAACCTTACTGCGTATCGTGACCGCATGCTGCCTCTGTTTCAGAACTTGGAACCAGCTGTCAACGTTTCGGCACAGCGACTATCGGATCAAGTGCGGGCTATCCAGCGCTGCCGCCTGCTGGATAACGACGCACTTGAGAGGCTACGCTCTGACTTACAACGAACCCTCCTATCCCTTCTTCTACGAGTGTACAAGTTTTAAATATTGTCAGAACGGAAAGGAATGTTGAAGAGGTGCATAGTAGGGATACACAAGTAAGTACCCAGTACACAGATGAAATAAGGAGTACTTTGGAATGCACTATTCGGGAGTATCGTTTTGTGAATACAGCAGATAGGCCCCGCTTACCACGTTTGCCCACGCACAAGAAAAATATAGCGCTGGTGTGTGCCCTGGATTCACTATTGTCCACGTATTTAGACAATAGTGAAGATCTTAGCGATACCCACTCGATTCTGTACTGTGCGGCTGTTACAGCGTGTCGAGTGGCAGGTATTAAAATACCAAATGGTAGTAATACTGCCCCTCGAACCAATGCTGTACCGGCCTGGCAGTGCAGGATTGAGCGTCGTATCGCTGAGGCCAGGGCGCTCATCGGAAAGCTAATTTGCTTCAGGTCGGGCAATACAAGACCGAGAGTGATGCGTTTTGTGACTCGGGCGTTCTTAGGCACGGGCCTTAGTCGCCCAGAATACGAATCACGAGTCACAGAACGCATCGATTACCTGAAGCAAAAAGTTTGTGCGTGGGCAAATCGTATAAGACGGTACAAAAAGCGGGTGGACCGATACACCCAGAATAGGGCATTCCAAAAAGATGAAAGGTGGGTATATAGAAGTTGGGAGCGAATTGATCCAGGTGTGGATGGGTGTCTGCCGGATGTTGAGGCAACGAACGCTTTCTGGCGCAGCATTTGGTCGATACCCATCAGCCACACTGAGGGTGATTGGTTTGGGGATGTTAAGCGAGCATGTGAGGGAATACCCCAAATGCAGCGCGTAGCCATAGAAACAACGGATGTAGCTTGTGCAGTCCATTCATTATCTAACTGGAAATCAGCGGGACCGGACGGACTGCACAACTTCTGGTTGAAGTGGCTACGTAGTGCCCATGCTCGGTTGGCATCCCAATTCCAGGCATCTTTGGAATCGACTATATATGACAACTGGTGCCACTCACCTGCTCTTTAAGTCAGGCTGTACCACGGACCCCAAAAATTATAGACCGATAACGTGTCTACCGACTATGTATAAACTTCTTACATCCATTTTGAGGACGAAGATGTTATCACATATAAGAAATAATAACATTATGTCAGCGGCTTAAAATGGATGTAAGAATGGGGCCCGTGGTACAAAAGAGCTACTCCTGTTTGACATGGCCATTAGCCAGCAGGTGCGTCGCAATCGAAAGGCTCTGGCGACATGCTGGATAGATTACAAGAAGGCCTACGACTCCGTGCCACATACATGGCTCTTGAGGGTGCTGGAGTTATATAAAGTCGATATTACTCTATGCACCTTCTTGAAGGCATGTATGGGGCAGTGGAGTACGGTCCTTCGCTATCCAGGGTGTCGGCAGATTCGCGATTGCGGTGTTCCTCTAAAGATCGAACGGGGTATATTCCAAGGTGACAGTTTGAGTCCCTTGTGGTTTTGTCTAGCTCTGAATCCTCTCAGCACTTTGCTAGAGGTGTCTGGGCTAGGCTATCGGTTGCAGCGTAGAGGTCAAGTTATATCCCACCTCTTTTATATGGATGACCTTAAACTATTTGCCCCCACCACTTTTCAATTGACAGCGTTACTAAAAGTAACTGAAACTTTTAGTAATTCTATCAAGATGGAATTTGGTGTGGATAAGTGTGCGGTCATGCATGTAAAACGAGGTGGTATTGTGGAATCTGATAGAATAGAGCTTTCAGATTCCACAAAACTTAGATCTCTATCTGCGACCGAGACTTACAAGTATCTGGGTATGTCGCAGGCCTTAGGTATTGCGGAGACTGCCATGAAAAATCATGGCGGGAGCGCTTCTTTGGACGCCTGAAGAAAATACTGTAAAAATTTTTATCAGGTGGCAACAGGGTGCGTGCCTATAATGTTTGGGCCATGCCAGTCTTAGCGTACTCCTTCGGCATACTCAGATGGACTCAATCAGAACTGGACGCCTTTGACAGAAAGGTCCGTTGTCTATTGACTGAATATCGAATGCATCACCCGCGGTCATCAGTGATGAGATTGTACATCCCGCGGAAATGTGGTGGTCGGGGTTTCTTAACTGCTAAGGACCTCCACAACCGCAAGGTGTACAATCTTAGAGAATATTTTCTCAAGGCTGACACGGGTGTTCATCGTAATATTGTTGCTGTAGACAACGGACTTACCCCGTTGGGTCTGGCAAAAGAGAGCTCTTAGTATTGAAGAGCGTAGGGAAGTATGGAAAGGCAAAGAGTTGCATGGACATTTTTATCGGGCCTTGCATGGGCCCAATGTAGACTTCATGTCATCAGTAGCCTGGCTACGGTATGGTGATTTATTTGCAGAGACCGAAGGTTTTGCTTGTGCAATTATGGACGAAGTTGTCATGACGAACAACTACCGTAAGTATATTCTGAAGGATGGGACTGTTGACATAATTATGTCGGGCGTGTCACCAGCCCGGCGAATCTCTCAGACATATAGTTTCCGGTTGTTCTCGTCTTGCCAACGGCGAATACTTGCACAGGCACAATCAAGTAGCCAGGATCGTCCAGTCCATCAGCAGCTTGCCTTAAAATATGACCTTGTACCCTTTGAAGTACCGTACTACAGGTATGTGGCCGATCCAGTTCTCGAAAATGGCCGTGACACTATGTACTGGGATCGGTCTATCATCACCGATAGGCCTATCGTGGCTAACAAGCCCGATATTGTTGTGATAGATCGATCAGAACGCCTTGCAATGATCGTTGATGTTACTATTCCCCATGACGAGAATCTCGTGAAAGCCGAAAAAGACAAGGATATCAAATATTTGGACCTGGTTCACGAGATTGTCGACATGTGGGATGTGGACTCTGCGATCATTGTACCGATAGTCGTGTCAGTTAATGGTCTCATTGCCAAGAGCCTCGACCACCATCTCAAGAGGCTCTCGTTAGACGGTTGGATCAAGTCCTCTATACAGAAGGCAGTATTGTTGGACACGACGCGCATAGTTCGGAGGTTCCTCTCTCTGGAGCCCTAACCACCGGTAGCATGGTCCCTGTGCCCGGTACCGGTGGGTCTCCGTGGTCCCATTTTATATATTTAAATGTATATATTGTATCTATTGTGTATATTGTATTGTAATATTTAGTATATCAAATGTGGCTATGAGAAAAAGGTTAAATAAAAGGAATAATAATAATTTTATTTGCATAAAATGTAGGTACATAAGTTGAAAAATATAATTGGAACCATATACATTTTGTCGAACTGTGACCTGCAAATCTTAATTAAAATCCAAAATATATTAAAATTAGGTATTAGGTATAAGTCAATAATTATTAAATTGTAAATTATTTTGTGTGTTTGCCGTGTGGTTGACGGCATAGAATACAAGTGTCACCACCCCCTATCTTCCCGTGGGTGTCGTAAGAGGCGACTAAGGGATAACACGATGCAAATACCATATTTGCGTAGAGACGGAAAACTCGACATCAAACCCTATACGACTGCCTCGTTGGTCTCATGCCATAAATGTGCGCGTGGGATCGGGAGGTCCCGGGTTCGATTCCTGGGTCGGGCAGTGTTATTGGGTTTTTCTGTCACGAAATTCTCAGTAGCAGCACGAAGTCTGGAAATGTGCCCGGTACGGTAATAGGCTCGCCCCCTATTACGTGGGACTAAAGTATATCTGGCGAAAAGTGGGTGTAGAAATACACCTCTGCCTACCCCTTCGGGAATAAAAGGCGTGACGATATGTATGTATGTATGTATTTTGTAAATTATTTCTAAACTTTAATTACAATTTACACTCATTTTTTACGGCTTCAAAGTAATCTTTTATTGAGTAAAAGGATTTTTCAATGAGCCAGTCTTTAAAGAGCTATGGCAGATTTTTAGTTCAGTGCACTAAAAGCATCTTTAAAACTCATTACAACCAAAATTCATGAAATATTTTAATACGATTTTCTATATTTTAGTCTAATTTAGATAAGGCTAGGTAAAAAATTATAAAATTAAAAATAGCTATTATGTTAATTGATTGCCGGCTTTTTGTAATGGCCATTTCTTTGGTTTGTCAGAAAGCACATCCAATCTCTTTGTCAGAAAGCCACAAGGTTGCCAGAGTAAAAATATATTTTTCTAAGATAGAATCATGAATGTTTTTTAATAGATTAAGAGATTTAAATAGTTAATTAATATTAATAATACTATTTTTTGCTTGTTACGTTTATTTTCATGCGGATTTTAAATAAAGTACAGTATTAATAACTTCTTTCGACATTTAAAGTAAAACTGGGCGCTGGCTAAAAGATGGCCATTCAGAGCTATAAAAAAATACAACATGACATTTGACATTTCGATATTTTTCACATCATCTCGCTGTCGCCCGCGCTTGTTTGTTTGTGTTCTGAGTGTTTACGCTGCTTTTCCCCTATTTTCAGTATTCTTTTTGACCCGGATTGCCAAAGGACTCTGTTTTCGCTTCTTGTTATATGACTCAAACTGTTTATGGACTCTGATATTGCCTCTTTGTAACTTGTGCGTGCTTATGGATTCCGATTCTGCCCTGTTTCTTGGATATGTACCCGGTTTCTACAGCCAAAATGAGTGTTCGTGGCCACGGCAGTTGAAGTCCGTAGGGAACATAATATAGAAACAACTGATTAAAATCTCAGAGGCAGTGATGACGCTATTTTAATAAGAGGTAGAATAAAATCAAGACACATAAGTCGGAAACAATATTATGTTTATGTTTTAATTGAAAATGGACGAATAGGAATCACTGAATATTGCTGTAGTTGCCTCGTTGGTCGGCGTACGCTAGCATGTTGCGCTCATGTAATGATCATTGTTTGGTATTTGGGATGGGCTAGACATCAACAAAACATCTTTGCACTAGCTACCTTTTTCGATGATGTGCTAGTTACACCTCTATAACTAGCATGATGAATAATAAAATATTGTAAAATGAAATCTTGTGTTTTTACTATTTACCAAACCTTTTTCATACATTAGGGAACCTGAAACATCTTTTTATCCTTGGTAATCCTATGTAAGTAACACGTTAAGAAACCGTCGTCGGCTCACTATTTTACACGACTGCCCAAAAAAGTAGTGAAGGTATTGTTTTTTTTATAATCATAAATCATATTTCATTTATTCATGCACCATGAAATAAAAATATACAACGGTTATCCGCAATAGGCTTCGTCAAAATGTCACAGAGAATTGCAATACGAAATATATGTGAGTTTCTTTATTCCACCCTAACTTCTAAATGGCTGAACCGATTTCGGTGAGTGGGCTATTGTTGGAATCCTCACGTGACATAGGCTATATATTTTTTGGGAAATCAGTCGTGTTTTATTTTTCTTTGAAAAAACGTTCAGTAAGTATGTAAATAAATAGTCAATATTGATAGCATATGTTTAAAGCTGCATAAGAACATCTGATTTTAACGACTGATATCTATGTATGTCATGATAACAGACTGGTCTCTCTATGCACAGAGGAGCTTAAGACAAATCCAAGTGGTGCCCACACCTGGGGTTGCTTAACTTGCGTCATCGTTAATAATGTTTACTAGTGGGCATAAATAGTATTATGCCATCGAGCTCCTTCAGTTTTATTTACCAATAAATTATTATTTGATGCAACGTATACAAAATAGATGGTTAATAATGACATAACCTATAAAACTTCTAATCATAATAACTCAAAAACCTGACCTCCTATAGTTACAATATTTTTACCTTTAGAATCAGCAATATATATTCTATCAAATAATGTATATGTCATTTATAGATGCTAACTTTGGTGATTAACTAAAATGATGTATGGGAAGCTGCCATAGCTCTTTCTTATAGAATTTGTGAGTGGGCATTTGTTTAAAATGACAGGGTACGTGGACTCCGTGGTCCCATTTTATATATTTAAATTTATATATTTTATCTATTGTGTATATTGTATTGTGATATTTAGTATATAAAATGTGGCTATGAGAAAAAGGTTAAATAAAAGGAATAATAATAATATAATAATATTCTACCACATTCACACAACACCATCTAGTCCCAAACTAAGCAGAAGCTTGTACTATGGGTACTAGATAATGGATAAACATACATATATATATAAATACTTATTTTTGTAAATACATACATATTATACATAGAAACACCCAGACTAAGACAAACATTCATGTTCATGCACACAAATGTTTGACTTGAGCGTGAATCGAACTCGCGACCTTAAGCGTAGCAGTCGCTTACACTCCTGCGGCGCCAACCGGTCGTCTGTATATATTTACAAAAATAAAGTATATATATATGTATGTTTATCCATTATCTAGTACCCATAACACAAGCTCTGCTTAGATTGGGACTAGATGGTGATGAGTGTATATAAAAAAAAAGAAAAAAAAATCCTAGCGGTGACCTGGTTGCGGTCTAGGTCTGTCACCATGATGCCCGTCGTCAGTAGTCAATAATATGCAGACTTGACAGAATATTAGCCTTCCCACAGAGCGGCTGTCATCTGAACAGCAATATTCTTTAGTTCACAACAAATCAAAATATTCACGGGTACTGATGTAACGTATCGACTGTAAAAGAGGTATATGACAGCTAGAACTGGCTTTTGTATATTTTCGCCAGAATACATATTGTAAGATCATCCACAAACCAAACATTGGCGAAGTCGTTGATACTCTAAAAATAGTTATGACGAATAAGAGTGGCTGCGTTTGTGGCTGTGCATCGAAATAACAACGTTTTCATTACAAAACACGTTAATGAAAATACAAAAGAGATGAAACAATGTCACCAACTATCTGATAGCAATTTTCTTAATTTAGCTACAAAGTTTTAGTGGCTCCACCTACCCAGGGTAACCCACATTCAAATTTAAATTTACTATTAATACGGAGGTCAATGTTTTTAACTTGCCATTTACAATGACATACAAAGTTAAATTTTGATTACAAAGGTCTCGTAGATAGTTTATTGCAGCCTTCAGCGAATTAGCACGCCGATCATTATTTTATAAAATAAACTTCAGTTTCAAAGTCGTAGTTCACAATGATGCTGTTGAATTAGCAGACTACGGCCTTTCTTGTTTATTTGATTAAAAACTTATTGCACAATATTGAGTGCAACAGTGAATATAATATCGCAACATTATATTTGGTGGACCCACCAAGATTAAATCAAAGTGTATCATCCAGAGTTTCTTCAAAAGTGCTTCAAGGTCAGCGATTTTATTTATTGTAGTTAAAAGATTAAACAATCAATTTTAATTTTAAGATTAAAGAAATTCAAATCACATCGTGATTGCATAAGTATCACGATGGCATTCATATATTTCACATTCATTAGCAACTGGAATCAAACATATTTTCTTCAGCGAACATGGATATAACTGTAATAGAAAATAAAGGTATACACTACATTCGTTGAGAAGGCATTATAGTTAATAATTATTTACCGCGCATCCAACCTTCGGACTTCCTAAACGGGCGTCTAATAAATAATTTAAACTACACAATGCCTCTAACGTTCTAAAAATAAAGTAAAGGAATTTTTCCATTCACTCGCTCATCAAGATTGACCCCATTCCTTGTCTCGCAGATGGCACAATATCTCAAATGGCGAAGCATCCCTCAGAATAAACAATAGAACGAACAAAGGTCTTGTGCCAGAATATAATACAACGTATAAATTAAGTAAATTTGCTTTATTTACAGTAATAGTTTATGAATATTGAAGACATACCTTTCGTTATTATTGGCTATTCAGTTTAAAATCAAAGCACTATTTACTGGTATTAACCATAAAATATACAAACGGAACGGTATAATATCGTGAACGACTTTTTGTTGCTGTAGAAAACTTTAACGATAAATAAACTTGCAGGTCACCCTCTGATGTGGTTTGGAACACTTCATCAAAAGGAGCCCGAAGTATCGAATAAAAGGACACATTGAAATGTTAATAAGTAAGTTTCACAAACTCACGGTTGCCATAAGAAATAACATGTCATCCGGGGACACCACAAGTTAATTAAAATTTCACCGTTGAGTCCTTTATTTCTATATAAAGAAAAATGATTTTGGGTTTTATAGGTTTCGGAACGTTAGAACATTTGACTTTTATGTATGTATAGATCAGAGGAGTACATATGTTTGTCCTAAGGGTATTTATTTCTGTTTGTTGGTTGTAAAGAGAAGAATAGGTCATCTGATAAGGTCACTATCCAAAGGTCACTGTTTATGTACCAGCGATTCAGGTTGTAAGTTACAACCGACATTTACAGCGAACATTTTAAATATAGAAAAAAACATACGAACATTTGAAACGCAAACGGACGAAAAGGCTTACCGCCATTACGGTTGTTCATTACTTTTGGTTTACAAAAGATCATCTCAACATTCAGCTCCATGCATAAAGTTTTTCACTCAGAACGATTTTATTATTAATACATACGAGTGAAGAGCACTGAGCGGGCGTCGTGATGAATGCTGAACATAAAGAAATGGCCTGTAAAGAGCGTGCTTACGGGGAATTTGTAAGGGACTTTAACTACTGCCGCGTTTACGAACAAACATTCGACGGTAAGCAAACGCGTTGACCCTATTCGACACGAAATAGGTCAATTATAAACATTGTTTCCTAGATTTCTCTCCTCTATCCGTATCGGATTACGAACGAATAAATATTCACTGCAGCGCTCGTTGTATATTTGCACCAAATTAACACTTTCACTGTCCTAAGACAATTATCAATACAATTATTGCACGTCCAATAGTGCGTTATATACAATGCATGGACGTATGAACTTCAACCGCCGACCAATAGTGTTGACCAAGTACGTCGGAACACGATCGATGTATAGGTAACAAACATGGTCAAATCGTTGATCTTGTGTATATTTTAGCGGACTGTTTCATTGATAAACCTCTACTGAAATATGTCTGAATAGTTATAATATTTTCTATTATTGGTCTTGGCTTCATTTTATCAACCATGACTCGGATTGTAACAGGCGATGATTTATTGCGTAGTTTTGAAGATACCTAGTGATGGTGAAGATGAGGTACTAGAACGATTAGAGAATTTGCAAATATATGGACCTGAAGAAACTATTGAAGCCATTAATGAATTCATAAATGAAAATATTATTTTTTTATGGTAATCGGCGGCAAACGAGGAGACGCATCGCCTGATGGTAAGCAATTACCGCCGCCCACGTACACAAGCAATACCACAGGAGTCACAAGTGCGTTGCCGCCCCTTGGGGTTGGGAAAAGGGACAGGATGAGGAGTGGGATGAGGGAGAAGGAATAGGGGATAGGACCTGCGGCACTCTCACTCACCGAACGAAACGCAACAGTTTAGGTACTGTCACTTTACGTCGATTTTCTGTGAGAGGGTAGTCCCTCTATGTAACTTCCCCGGTCGAGCCGGCCCACTCATGCTGAAATCAGCAAGGCTACCTACCTACCTTGGTTATTTTAATGGAAAATAATTTCGCGGCGTCTTCTACTTGGAACTTGAATATACTACCTTTAGAAAGAGAATGCTTCACAGGTTATTTTATTTTTGTTTGATTAAAATATAATATACCAAGTTTTACTTTTATTTTTTTACATATTAGATATGGCAACCTAGGGAGCCAGATTACGTACTTGGCAGGTTGAAAGAATTATCTGCTTTTTTTTATTTGATTTATTTTCCAAGTTTCTCGTGAACAACACTATTCTTGGTGGTTAATAGTGTATTGTATGTCATGCACGGACGTATGGAGCTAACTCATCAATGCATTACATGAGACGTTTTCGAGGCGCTTGAAATACATTGCATTATTCTCAACATAATTGGCTGCTAGTAGAAATGTAGAAAAATAATGCAATTCGTACAATTTGTATTTTCTTTTTGTTTGTATTCTGTTTATGTGCGAATGTCTTTGTGGGGGAGACTGTCGTTGACCTTGGTCTGTCAGCTGCGATGCTTATCTACTGAAGACAATCCAAATTGGAGATTGTTTAAAATACTTAGATGTAAATGCAGAGATTTTGGGTGCACGAAAAGAAATTATGATAAATTGAATTAAAGTTTCGGTTTATTTTTTTCTTGCGTGCAACTTACGCGAATTGGTTTATATGAATATTTTATTTTATTTTTTATTTATAGTCTCACGCCTGTATCCCCGAAGGGGTAGGCAGAGGTGTAAATATTACACCCACATTTCGCCATGATTTTTTTTTAGGTCCCACGTAATAGGGGGCGAGCCTATTGCCGTTAGTCAGTAGCAGCCCGGATTCTGGTGATGTGCCCGACATCACCAGACTCCGGGCTGCTACTGACTATTCGGAAAAACCCAGTAACACTTTTGCTCGACCCGGGAATCGAACCCGGGACCTCTGATCAGCAGTCGCATACGCTATCCAGTGGACCACGGAGGCAGTCTTGATAAATATTTAAAGCTTCTAAAGCTGTTATATATCTACCCATATGACTTATGTGTTTATAATATGGGATCGAGAATAGAATAACATATATATGTACATATTGTACCAGTACAATATGTATGTACTAGATTATTTAAGATAGGCAGATCCGCAGATTTATTCAGTATAAGACCTTGAGGGCAAGCTTGTAGGATTGTTTATTAGATGTATATTCAAAATAACAGGCATGCAAGGATAATATCTTACTGAGAGCTTTAGCTTGAACTCTGTCTAATTTGCTCATTCACCTTAATCTTCTAAAAAGACCCGAATCCTTCTGCCATAAGAGTGTGTGTGTAAATAATAATACGTAGATCGTTTTTTACAGGTTCTTAGTAGGTATATACATAAAGTCCTAGAACAATTCACACAACGTCATCTCATCGCTGACACCCGTTGTTTATAGTTTCGACTTTTAAGTTTCGATCTCTTGTGTGAATTTCAGAAAATTACTTCTTGGTAAACTCCAAGCAGAGGTCCAATTCTCCAAATTATATTTATTATTAAAAATGCAGTTCGATTTAATGGCCGTGTCATATTCTTGTCAAAAATTGTATTTTCCGAAATCAACTGATATTTGAATTTTTTTGAAATGTTATCCTGACTAGATCGTTAATTGAACTATGTTTCAAATTCGAAATATATTATGTAGATGTTAAATTAGACGATAATGACATTAAATTAGCAGAATACCGATTCTGAGACAGTTCGAAATATAATCTCATTTCGTTAAAAATATAATTTCAATGTCATATAAAATAGAAGTATTGGCCTTCAGAACATACATGCAAAATTTAAAATTTGATTTCCCCCGTCTAGTGTCTGCCAGTAATGCAGCAACGTAAGGATTTTATTTGTATTGATATTCTTAAATGATACGCACTACACCAACAGGCCAGTCAAGGTTAAGATCTAACGCCATCGTCATCATCATCATCATCATCAGCCCTGTATACTGCCCCACTGCTGGGCATGGGCCTCTTCCAACTATGCGAAGGGTAAGGCCATAGTCCACCACGCTGGCCAAGTGCGGGTGGGCAGACTTCACATGTCTTTCGAGAACATAGTAATAGAATTTTAATATTTAGTATTTAAAAAAAACCATGATACGAGATTTTTATATATTTAATGAATATAATAATATACTATAAGATACAGATACATAACAAAATTAAATAGAGTTTTACAAGAAAATATATCTCTCTTCTCGAAGCTGGCGTCTTAGTTTTACGAAAACGCATTTATTCATACATACAACTACAAGATAAAAATTTGGTTAAATTACGGTACAAGTACATATTTTACACGTTAAAAATGTAGGTTACGTTTGGTATTTAGTCGGTATCTCCGACTACTGTTTAATTATCAAACCGAATCTGAATTCATGAATATGAACAACTCTCCGCTAACACACACATACGCACACCCTCTGTAGATTATATTATTGCGGTGAAGATTCACTTATATATTTTTAACTAAATAAATATATTTCCCTGGAATATAACGTTATATGGTATATGATTACTTTTTTTGTATGAGCCTTTTTATCTGGGATGTTTGCGAAATTAAACATATTCATGATTTAGATATTGTTTGTAAGAGCATCCTTACTTTTCGCTTTACTGACCTAGAGCTCGTCATGATACAGTTCGATTGCAATTCGACTTCGAATTAAAAGAACCCTTGGAAGAATAGGAGACGATACATTGCCAGTTATAATTACGTAATAAATATCAAATCAGTAATGAATATCTATCGATGGAAAATTGCTTTCTTAATAAATGTTAAAGACACCCATGCACATTTTAACAGGGCAAAAAATTTAAATAAGTTCCTCTAAATAATTACGAGTACATAACCTAGGTATGAGTCGCCAAATATGTATTCAAAATCTGGACGAAAAGCTCCCTACAAGGTATTGCTCCATCATATAACGCACTTATAAACGTATTGCGTCAGCAGAGACGCCGCAATCTCTCTAATCCCCTTACTTGCACTGAAACAGTTATCACTCTAATAGATTCACTCCATGCAATTACTTAGCAAAGACAACTAGCAGTAAGATAGTTGTATGACAAAACTGCAGGGCGATCCAGACGGACTATAGATAGTCCAATTATGGTAATAGTTCTGTCTCAACGTAGAGATAAGTGAAGGTTAGATCTAAATTATACGGCGACCGACGCTGAATAACTATTGCATATCGACGGGTTTGGCAATCCAATACGGACGGGGGTGTTGAAAATTACGTATTTGTTTTTTAATGGAGTGCAATGCTGTGTTGTTGCATGTGGTGACACGTACATAATACCCATGAAACAGAAATATATCTGTTTCAAAGGCACCAGTCGCATTCTTGCTATTGTCATCATGATCTTAGCGCTATCAAAATTGCATCGAAGTCTTTCGCTTTTGAGCCCGGCATCCGCACAGTAACCTAAACAGATTTGACAGAATATTAAATTATCAATAGAGTAATTGCCATCTGATTGTATCTCAAAGTTATAGCGATATTGTATGGCTCTGACCCAGACGTTCTTTGTTCATGAAGAAAGAATGTTGAATGAATGAATTATTGTAATAATCGCTATTTATACATACGCGTGTTGCTGTGTCTTGGCTTCGAATCCATGATGTCTAAGTGGGTGTTATGTCTTTATATTTTGGTCACTACTAAATACTTAACTATTTTTGTTCTAAAATGACATACAGTTACGTCAGTATCTAAAGTTAATAATATAATGTTATTGAAAGTACCTACTTTCAATAACAATAACAATAGCAAAGTAGGGCGAATACCTATTCGCCCTACTTTGCAGAACACACGGGCCAGTGAATAACGAAGCAGATTACGAACTCTATGATGGGGCAACCGAACATATTTTAAAATAAATAATAACGAAATAGAGGCTACCGTTATGATACCAATGTCATAAAAATAATATAAGTTTGGTAGCTTACAACTTCTTACAAAAGCTCAATTTCAAAGGCGTGGTGCGGCTGATTGTGATATGTGTGCGCCAACCATAAGGCATATTTCCATATAAAAGATCTCAAATTGACGCACTACAAAGTTTAAAATAAAATAATCAATGCTTATCACTAATGATCACTAATAATCACATAAATAACTTCATATTTTTTTACAAATGTTATAAAAATCTTTAACTTCAAATTACAGCTTAAATATGTACGCAAATATCTTGTTACATATAGCTTTAGTAATGACTAATCGTAATCTAAAAAATATTTTTTCCCTCATGGCTCCCGCATGGCACCGATCAGACAACAGCTTTTTAACCACTGGTTAAAAAGCTGTTGTCTGATCGGTCTGTTAGTTCGAGTCTCGCCTGTTTTTTTTTGCTACGGTTGTGTATACTATGTCATCGTTGTCTTTTGAAATTAAATACTCGCTACTTCAAAAGGGCGTACTAGAGTACGAGGTAGCAATTCGAGGCGCAGAACCGTCGGCTACACACTACGCAACTGCCAAACAACTCAAACTTTCCATCGATAGACATTCATTCCTGATTTGATATTTATTACGTAATTATAACTGGCAATGTATCGTCTCCTATTCTTCCAAGCGTTCTTTAAATTCGAAGTCGAATTGCAATCGAATTATATCATGACGAGCTCTAGGTCATTAAAGCGAGAAGTAAGGATGCTCTTACAAACAACATCTAAATCATGAAAATGTTTAATTTAGCAAACATCCCAGATAAAAAGGCTCATACAAAAAACGTAATCGTATACCATATTACGTTATATTCCAGGGAAATATATTTATTTAGTTAAAAATATGTAAGTGAATCTTCACCGCAATAATATAATCTACAGAGGGTGTGCGTATGTGTGTGTTAGCGGAGAGTTGTTCATATTCATGAATTCAGATTCGGTTTGATAAGTAAACAGTAATCGGAGATACCGACTAACTACCAAACTTAACCTACATATTTAACGTGTAAAATATGTACTTGTACCGTAGTTTAACCAAATTTTTATCTTCGTTCGTTCGTTTTGTTGTATGTATAAATAAATGAGTTTTCGTAAAACTAAGACGCCAGCTTCGAGAAGAGAAAAAAATTTCTTGTAAAACTCTATTTAATTTTGTTATGTATCTGTATCTTATAGTATTATTGATATTCATTAACATACATACATACATATCGTCACGCCTTTTATCCCCGAAGGGGAAGGCAGAGGTGTATTTCTACACCCACTTTTCGCCAGATATACTTTAGTCCCACGTAATAAGGGGCGAGGCTATTGCCGTACCGGGCACATTTCCAGACTCCGTGCTGCTACTGAGAATTTCGTGACAGAAAAACCCAATAACACTGCCCGACCCAGGAATCGAACCCGGGACCTCCCGATCGCACGCGCACATTTACGCCGCGAGACCAACGAGGCAGTCGCATTGGGTTTGATGTCGAGTTTTCCGTCTCTACGCAAAGATGGTATTTGCATCGTGTTATCCCTTAGTCGCCTCTTACAACATCCACGGGAAGATAGGGGGTGGTGACACTTGTATTCTATGCCGTCAACCACACGGCAAATATTCATTAAACATATAAAAATCTCGGATCATGGCTTTTTTTAATACTAAATATTAAAATTCTATTATTATGTTCTCGAAAGACATGTGAAGTCTGCCCACCCGCACTTGGCCGGCGCACTATGGTTCGTCTAGAACAAGCTAGCTAGACAAAATTATTTTATTTGATTTTTATGTCTAGATGCGGTTAATAAGCAAAGATATAAGGTTTTTGGTACTTTTTTCAAGGCAGTTTGTCATTTGAGCTGGTATCATGAAAAAAAAAACATTTATCGGGCATATGTGTATAATATATTTTTTGAACATTTTATAAAGTGATTTATCCCTCGACGTCGCTATAAAATCTAATAACAGATGCATAAAATATCTAAGAACTAAATCTATTACTCATTATCATCACTATCATCAGATGAATCATCCATTGAATAGTCATGATCGTGAGGGGCAGAACTATGAAAAGTAGAAATCATATTAACATTTTGTTCCTTACAGCTAGGTGGGACAATTAAATCTAATACTTCAGTTGGAAGCGTACCTATTTTCTTCCGAGGAACTTCTCGTAAACCGTTTATTACAGGGTCAGATGTTATCAATAACATATTAAGTAAATCTCTATTCGTAGCCTCCCGTGATCGCTTTCGTGTGTTGTGCTCACGAAATCTTCTGCAGTCCTTATTCCGAGCTTCCTGTGCTTCCTCGGAAAGCTGGCCTATAGGTAGAAGGGACGATCTAATTACTTCGCCACTGTGCAAAAGTATTTTGTGGACAGTAGCGGGCATGTAATACCATGAATAGAGATTTACATAAAGTTGTCTAGTTTCTTGAGCTAAGTTAACGAATTTTTCAATATTTATATCATATCCCGATGATAAAGTGCGAAGTAGTATGCCAAATTTTTGTATTAGTGAAACATCTAACCCTGTAATATCGGCACTAGCCTCGTGATTTCCAAAAAATCTTCGCGCGGTGTTCCCGTCATTAGTGTTACCGAACCCTGGTTTTGGTTTGTCTACAATCAAGCCCATTTCGCTTTTAAATCGTTTTTTAATGTCATCTGAACGTTGTTTCACACTAGCTTTGTCTTCGGCTGTTCTTAACTGCCATTTTTTTATATTTAGTCGATAGCTAATGTGAAGCAAGCATTCAAAGCACCTTATCCAAGCGTGCAACGTAGACAAACCAAAACCAAGATTATCTTTGTCCGCAGCAAACTCTTTTGACAGATCATTCATCATTGTTGGAGTTGCCCCACAAATAAAACATTTTTGTGAGGAAGAAGTTTCGGTCAGAGCATTGCAAACTTTTCCGTCAATCATTGTTAAAAGCATAACATGTGTGACAGATACTTCGGTCTCCATCACCTTGCAGGTTGTCGGCAATAAAGCGTTTATCTCTTCTAAAACCTTATTGGTTTCCGAAATCGTAAAATCTTTCGTTTCCTTAGAAAAGATAAACTTTATTGGGCGACAATACATTGTAGAACAGGGCCGAGGATTCTGCCACACAATATTACCACTTTCATCTTTCAATTGAAGAGGAACGAAAGAAAATACAAATAAAAACTCGTCACTATCGTCACAATTAGTGAATTTTTGTTTGTACATACTATGACCGGAACTTCCATCACAACCCCATTTACTGATTAATGTGAATGACGTGCAAGGTAACAGACTATGAACAACTTCTTGTTGTGCTGAAACTAAACGTTCGGCAGTCTTATCAAGAATTGCCTGAACTTTGATTTCAGCATGCGTTTCATTGACTGTAATTTGTTCACCTGACGGGTAGCAGGCTATTTTAGCCTTTCTAACACTGTACATTGACGGAAACACCTTATGTCCAGCTTTAATACTCCACTTCCGAGTCTGCTTATAGCTATGGCTACTTGATTTACTATCAACGTAGTACGCTAAAGCTTCCTCACTTGTTAAACTCCTGGGGGCACTTTCTTCACTCGTGGTCTTGGTTATTGAAGGATCACTAGTCACATCTTTAATTTGACGTGCTACACTTCTCTGACCCGAGATTCGAGCTGACACTTCAGCGGCGTAAATTAATTCACTAGCACTTCTGGACTGTAATAGATCGTCTACACGTCGTCTCTTCGTTTTGAGACTAGAATGTTCAAAATCTTTAGTAGGTCTTCCGGGTCCCGGTTCTCCAGATGTAGTTGGCAGAGATAAATAAACGGACACATCGAAAGATATGTCAAGACCCTCCAGCCACGTCGAATACTTTTGTAGCAATCGCTCTCGATTTCTTCCACAGCTGCTCCACTTTTCAGCAAATTTCGTTGAATATCTTGAGATTAGTACTTTAATATCTCGCAGAGACTGCTCCGTAACACCATCAAAATTATATCTCAAAGATATAAACCGAAAGAGCTCCTCATTCCGCGTTTCCTTCGGGTGTTTCAGCCATTCTTCGAAAAAATCCATTCTTGAGACGGTAAAAACTGTTGAAAGAAAAAAATAAATAAAAATTAGTTGTGCAAATATATCGCAATGAATTTTTTTACATATAACTACTAGACACTTATGAGAATCGTATATGATAGGTTCTACGGTGGGGACAAGTGGGGACATGTTATTATTTGACCGATGAATTTGAAAAAATGAGTAAAAAAGTGGGTGAAAATTCAAACATTTCATTTTATAAGACTAAAGAATGAAGTTCCCATGTTGAAAATGAAATAAAATATAACTACTTACCCTTACGTATACAATCCATCACAAAAACACTTTCACAAATTTCTTTTAGTGACATAAACAATGCTATCAAATATGATGTAAAAATGCAAATGAATGCCCTTTAAATAGTCAACATCTTATAAACATACCTTAATGACGCTCTTAATGAGGGTAGTATTGATAATTAATAGGTGTAATCCTCAATGTATAGGGGTAATGAGTTCGTAATAGTAATTAACTTCCAGGAATTTAAGAGTTGTTTTTGTCTAGCTAGCTTGTTCTAGACGAACCATAGTGCGGCGTGGTGGACTATGGCCTCACCCTTCCCATAGTTGGAAGAGGCCCGTGCCCAGCAGTGGAACAGTATAAAGGGCTGATGATGATGATGATGACGATGGCGTTAGATCTTAACCTTGACTGGCTGGTTGGTTTTGTGTGTATTATTTAAGAATATCAATACAAATAAAATCCTTACGTTGCTGCCTGACTGGCAGACACAAGACGGGGGAATAGGGGAAAATAATAATGCAAAATTTTTAATTTGGCATTTATTTATTATTTTATTTATTTAATACTTTATTGTACACTTTTAAGAACATATGTATAGAAATTTTATATTAAATAGAGTAGTACAAAGGGTTTATCGCTAACAGCGATTTCTACCAGGCAACCTTTGGATGGTGATATTATTGGTAGGAATGAAATGGTAGTTGTAAGTGATAAGATGATAATACTTTAAATATATACATTTATGTAATATTATAATAATGTACTACACATATATACATATATACTTTCTCCTTTACTATTCTCTATTTTTATTAACTTATTAACTCCTAATCTTCGATGTTCGTATCATCTTTATGCTGATGACTTGCAGTTGTACTCCCAAGCGAGAGTGGAAGATGTAACGGTGGCCATTGATAATATGAATAGGGACCTTGAGTCTATGATGGACTGGTGTAATAAATTTGGTTTAGCCGTTAACCCAACAAAATGCCAGGCCATTATTGTAGGCAGTCCCCGCTTAATACCCAGGATAGACCTAAATACGATACCACCTATTATGTTTAATGGTTTGGTTATTCCATACTGTAAAACCGTAAAAAACCTAGGCTTGCACATGGATTCCACTCTCAATTGGCAAGCGCAGGTGACTAAAGTTAGTCAGAGGTTCACTGGAACTCTTAGAGCTCTTTACCGGTTCAAGAATTTCCTTCCTTCCAAGACCAAGACAATGCTTGTGCAGGCCTTAATATTTCCCACAATCGACTATGGTGATATGTGCTATTACGACCTGAATGCAGAATATCTCAATAAATATGACCGACTTCTCAATAACTGCATTCGATTCATTTTTAATCTTCGTAAGTATGACCATGTCTCTACTTATCGTTCAGAACTTAATTGGTTGCCTATTCGTCAACGCCGGTGCTTGAGTGCTCTCACTACTCTCTTCATGATTCTTAAGTCTCCCTCTCCTCCTTCTTATCTTTCCGAGTATTTCCAATACCTATCATCTACACATGAGAGAGACCTTCGTTCTTCGCAGAATCTTCTTCTTTCGTGCCCCAGTCATTCTTCTGGGTTTGTCAACTCTTCCTTTGTCGTACAGTCAGTCCTACTCTGGAATGCGCTCCCTCTTGAAATCAGATTGTCCACCAACCGTTATGCATTTAAAACGAAGGTACGAGAGCTTCTTTTGAAGAGATTGACGGAATCAGCTCATCACTCTCATCCATTATATTTAAATTTATATATATAGGTATATGCATTATATTTAAATATATAGGTATATGTATTTTATATATATATATATATATATTGCACAAAAAGCAATTCGACAAACCCACTAAATAATTATATAATCAAATATCTGTAGCGGGAATAAAGTATTTTGTTGTGAGGTGTATAATTAGTTACTTTAATTACTTCCCGGGTGCTGTGCAAATTACCGTTCATGATGGCAATTACTCATTTCGTCCGAGCGAGTAAGGAGCTGCGTCTGTACTCAGTTAATAGATGTGCATGTTTATATTTTATGACTTGATGCAGTATGCGGATCTCAAAATTTATGTATGAAAACTATACGAAAAGAATCTTGAAGTGGGTGCTTGCTGTAGCTGCGACGTGTGGGTGTCATCCAATTTGCAATTTTAGCTTTTGAAGTTTTTATAAACATCTACTTGCATGAAAATATTTGATATAAATATTGTTTTAAAATATTGAAATAGGTAAAATATTGAACGCCTTATCGTAAACATGCATCACAAAAACTATAAACACTAACAGCTATACTAGCAGCCATTTAATTTATGCCTCGCAGCCACTTTCTTTATACCTCAGATTTAACGACCAATTTATTCCCAGTGAAAAATTTGTCTATAATATAATAATAATAATAATATTCTACCACATACACACATCACCATCCAGTAAAAAGATAAAAAAACCATACACACAAAAAAATCAATAAGCAATTTGTTGACAACACAATATTTGAGAATACTCATACATTGAACAGGCTAGTAGGTAACTGAATATTGGTGATGGTGTGTGAGAAACTAATCGAATTCGTGCTTTGACCCCACTGGTTCTTTGCCAACCTTAAAGAAAGGGAGAACACTTACCGTACTAATGGATTCCGTCTACCCGCCGCTTTCTAATAGGGTAGCAGATAGAAATAAAAAGAGGATAAAAGAGATCCAGAGAGAACCAGGCCTATGCTATAAACAACGTAACGCTTCCGCACGAAACAAATAAACACATATTAAGTTTAGGCAATTACATTTGCACTTTTGTAACATGGAACGATAAAAAAATGTAATATAGTCACGATCGCTTTAGTGCGCTGGTAAAATTTAACTTGTTGATAGCACAGACAGATAGTTTATACCTAGTAGGCTGAGTATATACCTAGTAGGCTGCACACTACGCCACTACTGTGGTACTGTACTACTGACACTATTGTGGCTGTGGCTGTAAGCGGCTTGACACGAAAAGCCGAAAATCTCAGGGCTCAGTGGCGTGCGATTGGAGAATCCTATATCCAGCAGTGGACTATGGCAAGCTGATGATGAAAATGATGAGGCTGTACACAAGCTACATAGATTACTACAAATGAAATCTTTAGTAACAGCTTTCTAACTACATCGACATGACGTAAACTAAGATGCCAAAAAAACAAATCTAGAAAAGATTGGTTTCGATAGAAAATGTTGGTTTAATGCTAGTTTAAAACTATTTTTTAAATGCTTCTTCTTAAAGCCATTGTTATCAACAATATCTAGCAAGTTTATGTCGTTCCCTTGGAGAGGGTCTTGTCCGTTTAACCCTTATGAATTATTCAAAATGACGCAGAACACAGACCAAGATCTGGACTCGATATTTTTCACGAAAAATGGTCGTTCTCGTAAAAATCGCAAACGTATAAAACAATATAGAGAGGATTAAATGAGTGCAACTGGGCTTTTGCAAACGAAATTGGTTGTTTTAGAAAAATGTCTGCTGAAAATCGGATGGCTTAACTGTAATAAATTTCGATTAATTCTGTATAGTATTATTTTTTAAATAATAATAAGTACTTTTATATCTTAGCAGACACAATTAATATACACGCAACAACCATGTAGTCCCAAAACTAAGCAGAGCTTGTACTATGGGTACCCGTTACAGTAGTACAAAAATTGGAATCTAGGTACCTATTTCTCTTAGTAATATTGAGTCCTCTTCCGCGTCAGTACCGGTGTTATTTATTAAATATACTCCTCCCTTAATAAGGTTTAAAACGCTCATAGTGCTGCATTTAAGCAGGTATAGTTTGTACAGAAATAATTGCTGGTAATTTTACCTCTTCCGTACGCTATGATTGTGGCAATTATAACTGACGGTCAACAAATAACTTAGGTGTAACTACGGAGTAGAAAAACATTTTTAATGAATATATAAGGGTCAACATCCCCTATAAATATATTTCTATGACTAAATTTATAGAACAAGAAAAGAGAGAGAGAGAGCGCATTTTTAAAGGATGCCTACTTTCTAGATCGTAATAATTCGTGAGTCGTAGGGGAGATCTCAAAAATTAAAACAATGAATACAAAACACGGGTCTAAACAAGTATATACTAATTAAAAAGAAATTTACTGCCGCGTCTTGTATATCTGTATGAACGCATGAACTGATAAACCAATATATTTTTGTACGGTTTTCAACAAAAGATATTTTGATTCCTGAGGAAAGTTTAGATCTATAAGTCACGGGCAAAGTGTAGGTTGGTATAGTTGTCACCATTGCTACGTGAAGGAGACAACCATGACGAGACAATCATTTTCACAACACAACTTAGATACTTATCTCTGTCCACTCGCTAGCTTTACTTTACATTAACCTTTCGACGACCGAGGACATGAATTCATGTCCTACAAAAAAGTCCCCTTGTTTACCGACGACATGAATTCATGTCCAGATTCCGTCCTTCAATCTATGACGTTTTTTACACTGGCCTAGTACATTTTATCAATTATTTCAAATGGCATTGCATTTTTACGAATCATAGACAGCTATGAAACCTTCATCTGATCCAATTTGATGTCAAATTAAAAAGTAAAAGGACATTTCATTTCAATGCGCGCGAAACTGTGAATTTTAGCAAATGTTTGCTATTGAAAAGGGGGAATTATTATAATGGATACATGCATATTTTTAGCTTTAATTGGAAAACCCATATTATACAGAATATAAAAATACAAAAATAAACAAAAAAATATTTTAGTTTTGATTATAATACGCTACAATTGTCGATAGAACCGGTATTCTAAGATCCGTTCAAAACAGAGCTATACAAAACTAAATATACACTCAAATGTTATTATTATATTTTTTTAATATTGGCTATATAAGTGGGTTTCAAGAAATTATAACTCGAACTCTTGAAAACATAAACAAAGACCTCTCAGAGCGATTACATTCAATGTCTAGTACCGCGCGCGCGATGATGTCGTACGGCGCGGTCGTATAGCCAAATTGACGTTTTAGCGGGCGCGGTACTTGAAAGGTTAATCAACCTAGACAGTATTCTATCAAATACCACTTATCAATAAACTTTGTATCTACAAATCATCTTTGCCTTTTATCATTCAATCAGTCTGCCACCCCGGTGTCCCAAAAAGTAAGAGACCTTTTTAAACGTCATTTTTGTTATAGAAAAGTATACACAAATGCTGATGTGACCTCGTAGCGAAACATACAAAGGCTGGTTCACCTTTTCACCAACAAACACTGAACATAGGTACTTGTCGTTCCATACGTGTACAGAGATAGTAAGTACAATAGCTTGTTCAAAACATGAATGGGTTTTACTTTAAAGAATCTTTATACATTATTGTAACATATGACAGAGAACATGCCATGTTATCACGAGTTTCCTATTCTTTCAAGTTTAAATTTAATGCCTACTTAGTATTACTGTTGAAAACTCTTTACTACGAAATTGCTTTTTCCTATAAGAATTTAAAATATCTACAGTTTATGTAAAGAAGTGACTGTAGTAAACATTCCCAGACACCACTACATTTTATTTTATACCATGAACCTTGTTAAAATGTATACAAAGAAATACTATTTGGCATTCGCAGTGTTGAATTATTTTAAAGCGGCTCACTCACACCACGCTCCGCTGTCCTTTCGCGCGCCTAACCAAACTCTTTATTTTATGCAGAAAGGGCATTTTCATTACACTGCATTTAATTACGCTGCTACACAACAATGCTTTGAAGCTGGCCGTTTTTTATTTCGCCTCTGACTACAAAGCAGCTTTATAAAGGGTACAAAACAAGACACCATCCTTTCTGATTACATCGTAAGGAAAAGCTCTCGAAGTAAACATGTTTCCTATTCCTTTGAATAATTTAAAAGTAACGCCACAATAAAATTGCCATAAACAGAACACCCGCTTCAAAATTGCTATCATATTTTTAAACGATGATTTACTTAATATTGCCGTTGTAAATACATATACATTTTTATCGCGCGTTATTTTCTCGGGTGGTATGTAGAAGGCGCCTACAGCCAATTTGCTACCGCTATAAAGGTCGATGTAAGGAATGCTGGGAAGGCGTTGAATTTAACTTTAATAAGTTTGCTTTGCGCCTCTGTGCACATTGGCGAGCGCATGTAATTGGCATTAAAAATACAATAAGCCGATACAAATCGGGCATTTAAGTAGCCTTGGGTTCCCAAGTACCTACTTGTTGACATTGAAAAACTATGACAGTGAATAGTGTATTCGAAACCGCGAGTGAAAATCATGGAAAAATAGTGCTATCCAATCGTGCGGTATACCGGGTTCGGTTCCCGGACGCGTCAAAGTGACAAAATAACGTTAGAATAGTGAAAATTCGCAAAACATTAATAAGAAGTGCTATGTAGTTAATGGACATCAGTTTTAAACTTGTGCTAACTGTAGGGACTTAGATATCGATCATAAATAGTGTTATCAGTTGTAATAGATAAGAACTAATAGTTGATAAACAGCTGTTTTGTTTACATAGTCGTTTTATAGTATTATAAGTGTTTTTTAGCTTCGTATAGGCTTTAAATCATGTCTAGATACTTTCTTATTGCTAGTTATTACCTTATATAGTTAAAATAAAAATAATAACAAACATTTGCATGTTTATCATAAACTTTGTTCATGCACGATAATGTTTACTTAAGAAAATTAGTATTTTTACTTATGAATCGTAGGTTTTCCTGTAATAACTTAGAATTGAATAAAGATATTTTCATGGTGTTTGTTTCATTAGATGCTCTATATAGTTGCACATCACGGCCTACCAAAATTACATATATGACTATAGTATTTAATAGTTTTTTAATAGAAAATATAGTGGGCGGTCTCTTGTGTGACGACATTTTTCGATAGTTTTTCTTGAATTACTTAGTGACGCAAACAGTTAGGTTTAAGTATTGTATACCAATAGATAGAACTTTTTGAGACCTATCTAGCTATGTATAGAACATATATGCATGTATCATAGTATCTAAGTTAATTACATGTATGTACTTTATCAAAAATAAGGATTTGCTGTGCATATGTTCGGTGCGGTGGTCGTTGTTAAGGTAAAGTTCCGAAGTACCTAACCGACCATATTTTCGGCCAGTTCGTTGGCGTCCCAAGCACCAACTTGTGACCAAGTAACCATATGTAACCACCAAGCACCGAACACCTGAGCAGCATCGCTCCCAACGTATGAAGATGTTTTATTTCTGAAGCCCCGATAGATAGAAGCCATACAGTCCACATATATAGAAGAAGCACGTCGTCGTAGGAACATTCGCCAGTCACACACCACCAGCGCACTGTGGCGGACCAGCTAAAGTTCAACTCCTGGCATCCGTCACATTTGTTGGTCCTTGCGAAGCCGGATCGAAGATAGACTGCTGCCTGCAATCCAGCCGCCGCAGTCGTCCGTCACGACGGGCCGCCGCGATCGCCGTCGACAACAGTCGGGAGTGCGCCGCGGAGAAAAATGACAACAAAGGAACGCGACCGGCGCTCAGCAGCTACGGGACGCTCCAATAGGAATGTGTTGTTGGCTCGCGAAGAAGTTTTGAAGATAAAACTACAGTTAGCACAGTTAGCACTACAGAAGGCTGAAGAGGAGGCGGACTCGGACGACTATGACGAGGATGGACAGTCGAAACAAGATTACGTGCGTAAGACAGGCTCAGACGGTAACAAAGTTCAAATCCTTAGTCAAGGGTCACTACTTATCACTATGATATTTCCCGTTCTAATATTATTTTAAGTATTATTGATTATTTATGTATGTGTATGTATGTATGTTGTATGTATGTATGTATGCATGTATGTATTTATGTTTGTATGAATAAGTATTTATATTTATTTATTTATTTAAATTTTGCACAAACAAGGTGTACATGGTTGGACATAATGCCATAAGGCATTTTCTAC
Organism: Euclidia mi; assembly: GCA_944739405.2. Classification (NCBI taxonomy): domain Eukaryota; kingdom Metazoa; phylum Arthropoda; class Insecta; order Lepidoptera; family Erebidae; genus Euclidia; species Euclidia mi. The sequence goes on from OX123198.2 coordinate 39,187,627, forward strand.
CTGTCAACCTTAAGGTGGAGCAGAGATAAAAGTGGTAGGTGCATTTTACCGATAACATTGAAAAATAATGTTTTCTAAATAAAATTTAGTAATAATAATTATGTAATATAAAGTATAATAAAGGGATAGAATTCATACATAAAGAATATACATCCAAATATACATACATAACACATACATGTATATAATACATATATATATACATATATATATATATATATATATATATATATATATATATATATATATATATATGTATCATAGCGGTAGCAAATTGGCTGTAGGCGCCTTCTACATACCACCCGAGAAAATAACGCGCGATAAAAATGTTTATGTATTTACAACGGCAATATTAAGTAAATCATCGTTTAAAAATATGATAGCAATTTTGTAGCGGGTGTTCTGTTTATGGCAATTTTATTGTGGCGTTACTTTTAAATTATTCAAAGGAATAGGAAACATGTTTACTTCGAGAGCTTTTACTTACGATGTAATCAGAAAGGATGGTGTCTTGTTTTGTACCCTTTATAAAGCTGCTTTGTAGTCAGAGGCGAAATAAAAAACGGCCAGCTTCAAAGCATTGTTGTGTAGCAGCGTAATTAAATGCAGTTTAATGAAAATGCCCTTTCTGTATAAAATAAAGAGTTTGGTTAGGCGCGCGAAAGGACAGCGGAGCGTGGTGTGAGTGAGCCGCTTTAAAATAATTCAACACTAACAACACTTCTAGAACCGATTTCGACAAAGTTGTCGTAACGAAAACCACTAACCACTAACTACGCGGAAATTTTCGCTCCTTTATCAAAAAGCCATTTATAGGTACTAGTGGACCGAAACTAACTTCTAACATTTTAATCGAGCCATATACAAAATCACAATGACGTATAATTATGAACAAACATTCTGTGAATAATAATGAAACAGAATCACGTACTTATGCTAGAAATGTAAATTAAGAATACGACTAAGGCATCGTCACGTTTTCGTCAATTATTCAAAAAGAAAAGTTACCGGAGCTTTTCAAATACACGTTTCTTAAAATTTATGTTTCGTACTGTACATTTTATAAAACAGTTTTTATCGATGGAATCGAAGGTTTTTTATTTACATTTACCAATACCGAGCTTCAAACGAAAAAAATTAAAACATGACATGTACCAAAGAAAGTTTTTGTAAAATAGAATAAATATTTGATATAGCAATCATTCTAATTGTAACAGTATGAGTTTTAATATTACAAAACCACCTTTGGAGTTTTATATTAAAGTTATAAAATATATTATATGACATACGATTTAAAGGTCAAATTTAAATGACAAATTAATCGCTTGGTGGGAGCGGTGTCGTTGCTGTATCATGTTCCATGACCTTAGTGACCTTAGTCAGTGCGTCGAGCACTGTTCGAAACACGGTAAAATGTAAGCTGACTATACTCGTACTAAGCCTCTACTCTGATCTGTCATCGACAGCCACAAAAAGCAATTCGACAAACCCACTAAATAATTATATAATCAAATATCTGTAGCGGGAATAAAGGATTTTGTTGTGAGGTGTATAATTAGTTACTTTAATTACTTCCCGGGTGCTGTGCAAATTACCGTTCATGATAGCAATTACTCATTTCGTCCGAGCGAGTAAGGAGCTGCGTCTGTACTCAGTTAATAGATGTGCATGTTTATATTTTATGACTTGATGCAGTATGCGGATCTCAAAATTTATGTATGAAAACTATACGAAAAGAATCTTGAAGTGGGTGCTTGCTGTAGCTGCGACGTGTGGGTGTCATCCAATTTGCAATTTTAGCTTTTGAAGTTTTTATAAACATCTACTTGCATGAAAATATTTGATATAAATATTGTTTTAAAATATTGAAATAGGTAAAATATTGAACGCCTTATCGTAAACATGCATCACAAAAACTATAAACACTAACAGCTATACTAGCAGCCATTTAATTTATGCCTCGCAGCCACTTTCTTTATATCTCAGATTTAACGACCAATTTATTCCCAGTGAAAAATTTGTCTATAATATAATAATAATAATAATATTCTACCACATACACACATCACCATCCAGTAAAAAGATAAAAAAACCATACACACTAAAAAATCAATAAGCAATTTGTTGACAACACAATATTTGAGAATACTCATACATTGAACAGGCTAGTTGGTAACTGAATATTGGTGATGGTGTGTGAGAAACTAATCGAATTCGTGCTTTGACCCCACTGGTTCTTTGCCAACCTTAAAGAAAGGGAGAACACTTACCGTACTAATGGATTCCGTCTACCCGCCGCTTTCTAATAGGGTAGCAGATAGAAATAAAAAGAGGATAAAAGAGATCCAGAGAGAACCAGGCCTATGCTATAAACAACGTAACGCTTCCGCACGAAACAAATAAACACATATTAAGTTTAGGCAATTACATTTGCACTTTTGTAACATGGAACGATAAAAAAATGTAATATAGTCACGATCGCTGTAGTGCGTTGGTAAAATTTAACTTGTTGATAGCACAGACAGATAGTTTATACCTAGTAGGCTGAGTATATACCTAGTAGGCTGCACACTACGCCACTACTGTGGTACTGTACTACTGACACTATTGTGGCTGTGGCTGTAAGCGGCTTGACACGAAAAGCCGAAAATCTCAGGGCTCAGTGGCGTGCGATTGGAGAATCCTATATCCAGCAGTGGACTATGGCAAGCTGATGATGAAAATGATGAGGCTGTACACAAGCTACATAGATTACTACAAATATAATCTTTCGTAACAGCTTTCTAACTACATCGACATGACGTAAACTAAGATGCCAAAAAAACAAATCTAGAAAAGATTGGTTTCGATAGAAAATGTTGGTTTAATGCTAGTTTAAAACTATTTTTTTAAATGCTTCTTCTTAAAGCCATTGTTATCAACAATATCTAGCAAGTTTATGTCGTTCCCTTGGAGAGGGTCTTGTCCGTTTAACCCTTATGAATTATTCAAAATGACGCAGAACACAGACCAAGATCTGGACTCGATATTTTTCACGAAAAATGGTCGTTCTCGTAAAAATCGCAAACGTATAAAACAATATAGAGAGGATTAAATGAGTGCAACTGGGCTTTTGCAAACGAAATTGGTTGTTTTAGAAAAATGTCTGCTGAAAATCGGATGGCTTAACTGTAATAAATTTCGATTAATTCTGTATAGTATTATTTTTTAAATAATAATAAGTACTTTTATATCTTAGCAGACACAATTAATATACACGCAACAACCATGTAGTCCCAAAACTAAGCAGAGCTTGTACTATGGGTACCCGTTACAGTAGTACAAAAATTGGAATCTAGGTACCTATTTCTCTTAGTAATATTGAGTCCTCTTCCGCGTCAGTACCGGTGTTATTTATTAAATATACTCCTCCCTTAATAAGGTTTAAAACGCTCATAGTGCTGCATTTAAGCAGGTATAGTTTGTACAGAAATAATTGCTGGTAATTTTACCTCTTCCGTACGCTATGATTGTGGCAATTATAACTGACGGTCAACAAATAACTTAGGTGTAACTACGGAGTAGAAAAACATTTTTAATGAATATATAAGGGTCAACATCCCCTATAAATATATTTCTATGACTAAATTTATAGAACAAGAAAAGAGAGAGAGAGAGCGCATTTTTAAAGGATGCCTACTTTCTAGATCGTAATAATTCGTGAGTCGTAGGGGAGATCTCAAAAATTAAAACAATGAATACAAAACACGGGTCTAAACAAGTATATACTAATTAAAAAGAAATTTACTGCCGCGTCTTGTATATCTGTATGAACGCATGAACTGATAAACCAATATATTTTTGTACGGTTTTCAACAAAAGATATTTTGATTCCTGAGGAAAGTTTAGATCTATAAGTCACGGGCAAAGTGTAGGTTGGTATAGTTGTCACCATTGCTACGTGAAGGAGACAACCATGACGAGACAATCATTTTCACAACACAACTTAGATACTTATCTCTGTCCACTCGCTAGCTTTACTTTACATTAATCAACCTAGACAGTATTCTATCAAATACCACTTATCAATAAACTTTGTATCTACAAATCATCTTTGCCTTTTATCATTCAATCAGTCTGCCACCCCGGTGTCCCAAAAAGTAAGAGACCTTTTTAAACGTCATTTTTGTTATAGAAAAGTATACACAAATGCTGATGTGACCTCGTAGCGAAACATACAAAGGCTGGTTCACCTTTTCACCAACAAACACTGAACATAGGTACTTGTCGTTCCATACGTGTACAGAGATAGTAAGTACAATAGCTTGTTCAAAACATGAATGGGTTTTACTTTAAAGAATCTTTATACATTATTGTAACATATGACAGAGAACATGCCATGTTATCACGAGTTTCCTATTCTTTCAAGTTTAAATTTAATGCCTACTTAGTATTACTGTTGAAAACTCTTTACTACGAAATTGCTTTTTCCTATAAGAATTTAAAATATCTACAGTTTATGTAAAGAAGTGACTGTAGTAAACATTCCCAGACACCACTACATTTTATTTTATACCATGAACCTTGTTAAAATGTATACAAAGAAATACTATTTGGCATTCGCAGTGTTGAATTATTTTAAAGCGGCTCACTCACACCACGCTCCGCTGTCCTTTCGCGCGCCTAACCAAACTCTTTATTTTATGCAGAAAGGGCATTTTCATTACACTGCATTTAATTACGCTGCTACACAACAATGCTTTGAAGCTGGCCGTTTTTTATTTCGCCTCTGACTACAAAGCAGCTTTATAAAGGGTACAAAACAAGACACCATCCTTTCTGATTACATCGTAAGTAAAAGCTCTCGAAGTAAACATGTTTCCTATTCCTTTGAATAATTTAAAAGTAACGCCACAATAAAATTGCCATAAACAGAACACCCGCAAAAAAATTGCTATCATATTTTTAAACGATGATTTACTTAATATTGCCGTTGTAAATACATATACATTTTTATCGCGCGTTATTTTCTCGGGTGGTATGTAGAAGGCGCCTACAGCCAATTTGCTACCGCTATGATACATATATATATATATCATAGCGGTAGCAAATTAAATATATATATATATATATATATATATATATACATATATATATTTAATTTGCTACCGCAAGCGGTAGCAAATTAAATATATATTCATTAAAAATGTTTTTCTACTCCGTAGTTACACCTAAGTTATTTGTTGACCGTCAGTTATAATTGCCACAATCATAGCGTACGGAAGAGGTAAAATTACCAGCAATTATTTCTGTACAAACTATACCTGCTTAAATGCAGCACTATGAGCGTTTTAAACCTTATTAAGGGAGGAGTATATTTAATAAATAACACCGGTACTGACGCGGAAGAGGACTCAATATTACTAAGAGAAATAGGTACCTAGATTCCAATTTTTGTACTACTGTAACGGGTACCCATAGTACAAGCTCTGCTTAGTTTTGGGACTACATGGTTGTTGCGTGTATATTAATTGTGTCTGCTAAGATATAAAAGTACTTATTATTATTTAAAAAATAATACTATACAGAATTAATCGAAATTTATTACAGTTAAGCCATCCGATTTTCAGCAGACATTTTTCTAAAACAACCAATTTCGTTTGCAAAAGCCCAGTTGCACTCATTTAATCCTCTTTATATTGTTTTATACGTTTGCGATTTTTACGAGAACGACCATTTTTCGTGAAAAATATCGAGTCCAGATCTTGGTCTGTGTTCTGCGTCATTTTGAATAATTCATAAGGGTTAAACGGACAAGACCCTCTCCAAGGGAACGACATAAACTTGCTAGATATTGTTGATAACAATGGCTTTAAGAAGAAGCATTTAAAAAAATAGTTTTAAACTAGCATTAAACCAACATTTTCTATCGAAACCAATCTTTTCTAGATTTGTTTTTTTGGCATCTTAGTTTACGTCATGTCGATGTAGTTAGAAAGCTGTTACGAAAGATTTCATTTGTAGTAATCTATGTAGCTTGTGTACAGCCTCATCATTTTCATCATCAGCTTGCCATAGTCCACTGCTGGATATAGGATTCTCCAATCGCACGCCACTGAGCCCTGAGATTTTCGGCTTTTCGTGTCAAGCCGCTTACAGCCACAGCCACAATAGTGTCAGTAGTACAGTACCACAGTAGTGGCGTAGTGTGCAGCCTACTAGGTATATACTCAGCCTACTAGGTATAAACTATCTGTCTGTGCTATCAACAAGTTAAATTTTACCAACGCACTACAGCGATCGTGACTATATTACATTTTTTTATCGTTCCATGTTACAAAAGTGCAAATGTAATTGCCTAAACTTAATATGTGTTTATTTGTTTCGTGCGGAAGCGTTACGTTGTTTATAGCATAGGCCTGGTTCTCTCTGGATCTCTTTTATCCTCTTTTTATTTCTATCTGCTACCCTATTAGAAAGCGGCGGGTAGACGGAATCCATTAGTACGGTAAGTGTTCTCCCTTTCTTTAAGGTTGGCAAAGAACCAGTGGGGTCAAAGCACGAATTCGATTAGTTTCTCACACACCATCACCAATATTCAGTTACCAACTAGCCTGTTCAATGTATGAGTATTCTCAAATATTGTGTTGTCAACAAATTGCTTATTGATTTTTTAGTGTGTATGGTTTTTTTATCTTTTTACTGGATGGTGATGTGTGTATGTGGTAGAATATTATTATTATTATTATATTATAGACAAATTTTTCACTGGGAATAAATTGGTCGTTAAATCTGAGATATAAAGAAAGTGGCTGCGAGGCATAAATTAAATGGCTGCTAGTATAGCTGTTAGTGTTTATAGTTTTTGTGATGCATGTTTACGATAAGGCGTTCAATATTTTACCTATTTCAATATTTTAAAACAATATTTATATCAAATATTTTCATGCAAGTAGATGTTTATAAAAACTTCAAAAGCTAAAATTGCAAATTGGATGACACCCACACGTCGCAGCTACAGCAAGCACCCACTTCAAGATTCTTTTCGTATAGTTTTCATACATAAATTTTGAGATCCGCATACTGCATCAAGTCATAAAATATAAACATGCACATCTATTAACTGAGTACAGACGCAGCTCCTTACTCGCTCGGACGAAATGAGTAATTGCTATCATGAACGGTAATTTGCACAGCACCCGGGAAGTAATTAAAGTAACTAATTATACACCTCACAACAAAATCCTTTATTCCCGCTACAGATATTTGATTATATAATTATTTAGTGGGTTTGTCGAATTGCTTTTTGTGGCTGTCGATGACAGATCAGAGTAGAGGCTTAGTACGAGTATAGTCAGCTTACATTTTACCGTGTTTCGAACAGTGCTCGACGCACTGACTAAGGTCACTAAGGTCATGGAACATGATACAGCAACGACACCGCTCCCACCAAGCGATTAATTTGTCATTTAAATTTGACCTTTAAATCGTATGTCATATAATATATTTTATAACTTTAATATAAAACTCCAAAGGTGGTTTTGTAATATTAAAACTCATACTGTTACAATTAGAATGATTGCTATATCAAATATTTATTCTATTTTACAAAAACTTTCTTTGGTACATGTCATGTTTTAATTTTTTTCGTTTGAAGCTCGGTATTGGTAAATGTAAATAAAAAACCTTCGATTCCATCGATAAAAACTGTTTTATAAAATGTACAGTACGAAACATAAATTTTAAGAAACGTGTATTTGAAAAGCTCCGGTAACTTTTCTTTTTGAATAATTGACGAAAACGTGACGATGCCTTAGTCGTATTCTTAATTTACATTTCTAGCATAAGTACGTGATTCTGTTTCATTATTATTCACAGAATTTTTGTTCATAATTATACGTCATTGTGATTTTGTATATGGCTCGGTTAAAATGTTAGAAGTTAGTTTCGGTCCACTAGTACCTATAAATGGCTTTTTGATAAAGGAGCGAAAATTTCCGCGTAGTTAGTGGTTAGTGGTTTTCGTTACGACAACTTTGTCGAAATCGGTTCTAGAAATTTCCACAGCCAGAGCGTCGAGGCTAAGTACTTACTTAGCCTCGACGCTCTGGCTGTGGCAATTTCTAGAACCCAGTTTACGACGTTCTATTTAGTTTCGAAAACGGAGCACCGTTTATGTTATGCAACGAATACCTACTGAATGTCTTTCGTCATCCATGACGAAAGACTGACCAAGCAGATATATAAGGCAAGTGTGGAAGGGATAGGACAAAGGGGAAAACCTAGGCGGACGTTCTCTGACCAGATTGGAGACATCCTAAAAACAGGACAGGTTAGAAGCACCCATAACAGAAGAGCATGCATGAGGAATCTGATGGGAGTGAATGAAGCAAGAGAGATATGTCAGGATCGTTGCAAATGGCGCTCCGTAGTCTCTGCCTACCCCTCCGGGAAACAGGCGTGAGTCTATGTATGTATGTATGTACCTACTGAATGTTAATCGGGTTAAAATTTTATGTGATTTTGAAATTAAACTACAGTTTACGGATTTTATCGCCTTATATTACTTTCACTGGTTATTTGTTAGTACATTTAAACCGAAAGATCTAGAAACTACATTTTTATTACTAGCCGACGTTTCGAATTCTTTACAGGATTCATGTTCACGGCAGACTGAGGTGATATTTGTCTTTGTCTTGAATTTAAAAGTTATCTCAGAGTACCCGAACATTTTTCAACTATTGGTGTTACTATCTACGCAGAATGTGCTCACTGTGTCTTGATGTCTTCTGGTGACTTTGTCCTTTTTGGGTTTCATTAGCCTGATAACAGGGTCCCAAGCTGGAGGTACATTCCAACCATCTTCCCTATTGAAATTAGGGTGTTTTTTAATTTCAATAGCTTCACGTATCATTCTTGGAATAAAGCGGTGTTCTTTTGCGAGTATCTGTGGTTTATCAAATCGCAGGTAATGGTTGGTTCCTTGTTCTACATGTTCACACACAGCAGACTTTGTCAAGCGTTTGTGTTTAATGTCAGCTATATGTTCCTTTAGTCGAATGCCTATGCTTCTCTTGGTTTGTCCAATGTATGAGAGCCCACACTCACAGTCTATCTTGTAAACCCCGGCCTCTTGTAAGGGTAACTGACTCTTGACAGATGGTAATAATTGGCTTATCTTCGTTAGCGGCTTGTAGAAAGTTTTGATTGAAGCTCGCTTCAAGATGTAGCCAATCTTATCGGTCACGCCCTTGATGTATGGGAGGATAGCAGGTTGTCTCTCTACTGTGGCTGGCTTGTTCTTCGGGGATCTGTGACGTTGGTGCGGTGGTCGGAGCTTGTTGTCTTGCAGAACTTGCTTGACATGTTGAAGCTCGGTGTCCAGGTGTTTCTTGTCACAGATCCCCCGGGCTCTCTGAAACAAAGACATTCCTACGGTAGCTAACTGTTTAGAATGGTGGTGAGATTCACCGTTTAAGAACCTATTTGTATGTGTCTTTTTCCTATACACAGTGTGGCTCAAAGAGTTGTTTTTGTTCCTGATAACAAGTACATCTAGGAAAGCTAAAGAATTGTTTGCCTCTAATTCCATTGTAAATTTGATGTTGTTATGAATAGAATTAAGATGGTCTAGGAATACATTAACACTATCCGTTGGTAAAATTGTAAAAGTGTCATCTACATACCGCTTGTAGAACCTCGGTGTGATGGTGGCAGTCTGCAGGGCTCGCGCCTCGAAGTCCTCCATGAAGATGTCAGCAACAACAGGCGATACTGGAGAGCCCATTGCCACACCGTCTACTTGTATGTAGTATTTCTCATCCCATAGCAGATAGCCGGTTGTTAAGCAGTGTTTTAATATTTCTGCATATTCCTCGGGCATGTTGTTCTCTATTAGCTTCCTTCTAGTTATTTTAATACAGTCATGTGCTGGTAAGCATGTAAATAATGACTGTACATCAAAACTAACCATAGTTTTCTTGTCAGAGAGATGTAGGTGTTTTATTTCACTGACAAAATGGTAGGAATCCTTTACATGCGCTCTCGTCTTGCCTCTGAGTGGCGAGAAAATCTTCGCAATGTGTTGAGCCAATCTGTAGGTTGGTGCCCCTATTTGACTGACTATAGGGCGCAGTGGAGCATTTTCTTTGTGTATTTTCGGTAGACCATACAATTGAGGAGGTTTTGCACACGATGGTATTAAGTATTTCACGTCCAGATTAAAAAACATACTAATTTCAATAGGGAAGATGGTTGGAATGTACCTCCAGCTTGGGACCCTGTTATCAGGCTAATGAAACCCAAAAAGGACAAAGTCACCAGAAGACATCAAGACACAGTGAGCACATTCTGCGTAGATAGTAACACCAATAGTTGAAAAATGTTCAGGTACTTTGAGATAACTTTTAAATTCAAGACAAAGACAAATATCACCTTAGTCTGCCGTGAACATGAATCCTGTAAAGAATTCGAAACGTCGGCTAGTAATAAAAATGTAGTTTCTAGATCTTTCGGTTTAAATGTACTAACAAATAACCAGTGAAAGTAATATAACGCGATAAAATCCGTAAACTGTAGTTTAATTTCAATGTGTAACATTTGCGTAAACCCAAGAAAATATTATTTTATGTGATTGTTTATTTTCGTTGACGGTCTTGTTTTGTTTTTGTTTTTCAAATGTAGTGTTAAAGTCGATATGGGTATCGTCTCCGATATTTTAAGGAATGGGGAATTCAAAACCACCATCTATTTCGTGATCAAAGATGGCGGACGGGATTTTATTTTTAAATCAATATGAGTATCAATTCCAATATTTAAAGGGATGGGGAATCCAAATCCAACATCTATTTCGTGATCAAAGATGGCGGATGTGAAATCAAAAATGGCGGATGGGAAAAATTTTAAAAATCAATATGGGTATCGTCTCTGATGATTTAAGGGATGGTGAATCCAAATACAACATCTATTTCGTGATCAAAGATGGCGGATAGGAAATCAAAGATGGCGGACAGGATTTTTTTTTAAAGTCGATATGGGTATCGTCTCCGATATTTTTAGGAATGGGGAATTCAAAAACACCATCTATTTCGTGATCCAAGATGGCGGATGGGATTTTTTTCTTAAATCAATATGGGTATCGTCTCCCATGTTTGAAGGGATGGGGAATCCAAATACAACATCTATTTCGTGATTCAAGATGGCGGATGGGAAATCAAAGATGGCTGATGGGCAAAATTTTAAAAATTAATATGGGTATCGTCTCTGATGATTTAAGGGATGGTGAATCCAAATACAACATCTATTTCGTGATCAAAGATGGCGGATAGGAAATCAAAGATGGCGGACAGGACATTTTTTAAGCCGATATGGGTATTGTCTCCGATATTTTAAGGAATGGGCAATTCAATATTATATTAAAATCTATGTTTGTTTTTGCATCATTTATAGACCCTGGAATGATTATTGATTAAGCGCTAAGTCAATGGTAACTTTGGAAAAGGGGCTTGGAAAACAGGGAATTAAATAAAAACTCTTAAAAAGGCGATACGGAGTTCGCTGGGTCAGCTAGCACTAATATAATAAAGCGGAAGAGTTTGTTTGTTTGTTTATTTGAACGCGCTAATCTCAGGAACTACCGGTCGGATCTGAAAAATTCTTTTTGTATACGATAGCCCAGTTATTCTGGAAGGCTATAGGCTATATAACATAGCGCTTCGACCCTTTGGGGCCGGGCAAAAGGCTAAAAAGGCTAAAACATAATGTCGGCTAATCTCAGGAACTAGCAGTCGGATTTTAAAAATTGTTATTGCTTATGATAGTCCAATTATTCCGAAAGGCTATAGGCTATATAAAATTACGCCACAACTTTTAGGGGCAAGACAAAAATATTAAAATGGTCAAACGAGAAGAGGGAGGGTTGGGTCAAAGGCAAAAAAAGGCTAAACGAATAGGATACAATCTACATGGGTATCGTTTTCGAGATTTTCGGAACGCTGATTAATAATATGAAATTTATTTAGTGATCCAAGATGGCGGATGGGAAATCAAAGATGGCGGATGAGAAAATTTTAAATATCAATATGGGTATGGCCTTCGATATTTTAAGGGGTGGAGAATCGAAATACAACATCTATTTCGTGATCAAAGATGGCGGATGGGCAATCAAAGATGGCGGATGGGAAAATTTAAAAAAATCAATATTGGTATCGTCTCCGATGTTTAAAGGAATGGGGAATCCAAATACAACATCTATTTCGTGATTCAAGATGGCGGATGGGAAATCAAAAATGGTGGATGGGAAAAATTAAAAAATCAATATGGGCATCGTCTCTAATGATTTAAGGGATGGTGAATCCAAATACAACATCTATTTCGTGATCAAGGATAGCGGATAAGAAATCAAAGATGGCGGACGGGATTTATTTTAAAAGTCGATATGGGTATCGTCGCCGATATTTAAAGGGATGGGGAATCCAAATACAACATCTATTTCGTGATTCAAGATGGCGGATGGGAAATCAAAGATGGCGGATGACAAAGTTTTAAAAAATCAATATGGTTATCGTCTCCGATGTTTTAAGGGATGGCGAATCTAAATACAACATCTATTTCGTGATCAAAGATGGTGGATAGGAAATCAAAGGTGGCGGACGGGACTTTTTTAAAGTCGATATGGGTATCGTCTCCGATATTTTTAAGGAATGGGGAATTCAAAAACGCCATCTATTACGTGATCAAAGATGGCGGATGCGAAATCAAAAATGGCGGAAGGGAAAAAATTAAAAAATCAATATGGGTATCGTCTCTAATGATTTTAGGAATGGTGAATCCAAATACAACATCTATTTCGTGATCAAAGATGGCGGATAGGAAATTAAAGATGGCGGACGGGATTTTTTTTAAAAGTCTATATGGGTATCGTCGCCGATATTTAAAGGGATGGGGAATTCAAAAACAACATCTATTTCGTGATTCAAGATGGCGGATGGGAAATCAAAGATGGCGGATGAGAAAGTTTTAAAAATCAATATAGTTATCGTCTCCGATGTTTTAAGGGATGGCGAATCTAAATACAACATCTATTTCGTGATCAAAGATGGCGGATAGGAAATTAAAGATGGCGGACGGGATTTTTTTTTAAAGTCTATATGGGTATCGTTGCCGATATTTAAAGGGATGGGGAATTCAAAAACAACATCTATTTCGTGATTCAAGATGGCGGATGGGAAATCAAAGATGGCGGATGAGAAAGTTTTAAAAAATCAATATAGTTATCGTCTCCGATGTTTTAAGGGATGGCGAATCTAAATACAACATCTATTTCGTGATCAAAGATGGTGGATAGGAAATCAAAGATGGTGGACGGGATTTTTTTAAAGTTGATATTGGTATCGTCTCCGATATTTTAAGGAATGGGGAATTCAAAAACACCATCTATTTCGTGATCAAAGATGGCAGATGGGTTTTTTTTTAAAATCAATATGGGTATCGTCTCCGATGGTTGAAGGGATGGGGAATCCAAATACAACATCTATTTCTTGATTCAAGATGGCGGATGGGAAATCAAAGATGGCGGATGGGAAAATTTTTAAAAATCAATATAGGTATCGTCTCTGATGATTTAAGGGATGGTGAATCCAAATACAATATCTATTTCGTGATCAAAGATGGCGGATAGGAAATCAAAGATGGCGGACGGGATTTAAATAAAAACTCTTAAAAAGGCGATACGGAGTTCGCTGGGTCAGCTAGTACTAATATATAAAGCTGAAGAGTTTGTTTGTTTGTTTGTTTGTTTGGTTGAACGCGCTAATCTCAGGAACTACTGGTCCGATTTGAAAAATTATTTCAGTGTTAGATAGCCCATTTATCGAGGAAGGCTATAGGCTATATAATATCACGCTATGAGCGACGGGACCAGAGCAGTAGCCTTAAATAACGCGGGTGTAACCGCGGGCATCGTCTAGTACTAATATATAAAGCTGAAGAGTTTGTTTGTTTGGTTGAACGCGCTAATCTCAGGAACTACTGGTCCGATTTAAAAAAAATATTTCAGTGCTAGATAGCCCATTTATCGGGGAAGGCTATAGGCTATATAAAATCACGCTATGAGCGATGGGAGCGGAGCAGTAGCATTAAATAACGCGGGTGTAACCGCGGGCATCCTCTAGTGATTTAATATAATGGAAATGAGAGATGGTTTCTGTATCATTTCATCCTCGTACAAGTCGTATGTCATGATAATGTCTCTGTCTGTCTGTGACTCGTACGTAATGAATAATTTCTACAGATACACAGTATCATGTATTTATGTAGGTAGCTACATTTAGGTTCGGGTCACTGAAGAACATTTTCGAATTTGTGACTTCTGATCATATTTTCAAGATTTTTGCAAAACTATTCGTCATTGTTGTTGTTTATAATGATTATAGTGAAAATAAAGTTGGAAACTATAGACTCACGCCTTTATCCCCAAAAGGCAGGCAGAATGTTCAGAATAATTATTAGGTACATCCACATTTCGTCGTGTTGAGTTTTAATTAGGTCCCACGTTATGGGGGGCGAGCCTATTGACGTTACCGGGCACATTGCCAGACTCCGTGCTGCTACTGAGAATTCGGAAAAACTCATTAACACTTTTGCCCGTCCTAGAATCGAACCCGGGATGAGCGGACGCATACGCTATCCACGGTACCACGTAAACCAAAGTTGTAAATCTGGTTAGGCAATAGGTATTTAGAGTTTTCCAAGGCTCTTCTTTTTAAAAAAGATAACTCGTGCTCTAGAAATAAAACCTTAACAAACGTTTAACCAACGGACACAAAGACAACCATTCGCAGCAACACTTAGTGAGTCACATACAGTAGGGTGGAGCGACAAAAACTTTTTTTTATTTCCATTTTCCTGTAATGTCAATCAATGAATAGGTCATACGAGTCAGAGATACGAGTCTTCTAACAATATTAGAATACGAAGACACTGAAATCACTTCCAGAATTTCTTCACGAAGTAATTTGTATGAAATTAAAGAATTTCCTTGCCTCAGTCAGGCCGTAGAAAGGTATGGCAAACATGTAATAGGAGCGTATTTATCTGTCTGCGGACCTGAAGGTATAGGTAGTTATTGCTGTACTAGGATTAAAGTTAGGCACGACATTTCCTTTTTCTTGTTTTTCAACGCCAAATCCAATTGTTTTCGCCAGAGAAAGGGTTCTAAAACTACTGATGTAAAACGTTCAAGCTCTGAAAATGTGGTAATTATACGTTTTTATATTATAGGTGACGATAGTATAAAAAAATTAAGTGTTAATATTATAAAACAATTAGTACTATTGGTTTAAATATAGCTCTAGCTGGGACGCAAATATGGCACATTTTCAAAAAAATTCAAGTCTTGTGCGCCACCTCAAGATGTTTAGTTAGAAAGCTGAAATTTGACATCAAAGCTCCTGCAACTATAGGTCAATGATTGACATTACAGGAAAATAGAAATTATAAAAAAGTTTTTGTCGCTCCACCCTAACATACTGTGTTGACCTGTGTAGAGATCTATCATCGAACCCGTGAAACTTGGCGCAGTCCTAAACAGGAGAGCGGCATACGTTCCGTCCAACTTCCTATAAATTCACTTTCAAATTCAATTTCAAAACAAAATGCACAATTACAAAATACAACAAGGGTGCATAGGGTTCCCACCAAGAACTTAGGGTCCCAAGCCAACCTCACCTGCAAGTGGTGCACCTGCCGATAAACGGACGAGGCTCTGGCAAACAAAATATCCCGATAAGCGGCAATAAGCTCGCCACCTATTACGTGGGATCAAAACACTGGCGAAAAGTGGGCGTTTAACATGCCTCTGCCTACCCCTTCGGGGAAACAGGCGTGAGTCTATGTATGTACAAAATACAACAAACTACGGCTGTCTCACATCATTTATTTGTTAGTAGACTACTACTACTTCCCTATACATGTGACATTTTATAAAATCAGTAGTTTAATGGAAAATGATAGTTCCATTGCAACTGAGGCATAACCGCAAAAAACCTTAGATGACTGCCTTATCCTTTACGTAAAACATTTATTTTATTTTTATTTATAGACTCCCGCCTGTATCCCCGAAGGGGTAGGCAGAGGTGTAATATTACAACCACATATCGCCATGGATTTTGAGGTCCCATGTAATAGGGGGCGAGCCTATTGCCGTACCGGGCATATTATCAGACTCCGTGCTGCTACTGAGAATTTCCTAACGGAAAAACCCAATAACAATTTGCCCGAGACCTCCTAATCCCACGCGCACATTTATGCCGCGAGACCAACGAGGCAGTCGTTACGTAAAACATCTAAACTTTACGAAATATACTCACAAAAGCACTCAATATATCAGCAACAACTAGCGGTAGCTCTGCACGTTTTCCAACAATACAAAATAAAAATCACTCTGTACCATTTAACTTGCAATAATATCATTATGATGTAGTTTCGTGTATTTAGCATTACGATCCGGTAACCGCTTGTCACCTGATATCAGTCCGGACGCTTGTTAACTGACGTACTAACTACTACAACACGAAAACATTTCTGATTATCCAATTGTAAAAACCGCGACGTCAGCTGTTCTTTTTTTATTCTGTTCTAAAGAAGTAAAAACACAAATAATAAAGATATGAAAGAAAGTTTTCGCTAATTAACAAGTCTATGGATAATTCCTGTTACGTGGGACATTTTACAAACACGGAACATCGGAGAAAACGAACAGGAAACAACTGGTTGGTTTGAATTTACGTGATCTTATGTGACGTAGTGAGGATGTGTGTGTGCATCGTCATAACGGTTTACTATAGTAGAAGCAAATAAACATTTGAAATCTTTGCAATTTGTACACGTACCAATATTTATGAAACTATAGCCTGGGTGTTCATTGTGTCCGTTGTTTGTATGTTTGTTAAGACACCGCGACACAGGATTTAGTAAAAAAAAAGCCTAGTGAACCGACAGACTGTCACGCAGTGGGAATCGGCAGACTCACGGCGTGCACAATTGATCGTTTGAAGTTATGTGCATATTCAATAACCAATTATCGCCCGTTCCTCTGAGACCACGCTAAACCTGCAGTCGTATAAAGATCAGAAACGGATAATAAAAGAAAGTGCCGACGTAACTGCGGGTATAAGAGATACAGATTCGGGTTATTTATGATTGTACCAACGAACATAAATAACCCGAGGTCGGTTAAAAATTAAAGGATGTACAACTTAATTTTATACTCCTTATTGTAAACATTTTTCAAGCTAATATTCAAAGGGAAGAAGTCCTAACGTTTTACAGCTAAGTATATCGCTCTCAAGAGACCAATAGTTTAAGATATCTAACCTCTTAAGTTCAAAAGACAACATTGTTATGTTCGGAGTACCTTTATCATGTAGGCACTAAATAGTATCATAAAGAATAAATTCGGGTCGTTATTTTGTTACTCATTTATAATGGCTATCATAATTTCCATGGTTTTGTAATAATATGATGAATTTTGGAGTTTAACCACGATCTGTACCTAGTGAGCGCCTAAGCCTAGATTTAGATTGCAGTGAACCCGTACTGCGCTCGGAAAAGCGTCAAGCGTCAGTGGAAAAGAGTAAAGCGCAGAGGGCCAGCTCTGCGTCTGAAGCGGCTGCTCAGTTTACCATATGGACGTTACGGCCCCGGGCCCTGTCTGTAAACCAACACCAGTAACAAGCATCTATACAGTTAGTATAATGCAAGGCGCATGATTTCATTACAGACACCGGCACAGGTGAAAGTAAATAAAAGCTTGTAAAAATAATGTTCCTTTTGCGTATGTAGCATTTGTCGCTGATTATATCATAATGTCAAATAACTGTAATACAATAAACTGACTGACTCATCAACTTTAAAATTGAATGAATTAGGTACTTCAATTATTATTCTAGTAGGTAGTAAGTAGTATTCTAGTAGTACGTAGAATGCTTGAAAGACTCAAATAGTGACAACAAGAAAACAATTGCACTCAACACCAACTTAAAAGTCAATAAATAGTTTTCATCATTATGGTACATATCTCACAAAGTTGCTTTCTTAGAGTAGACGAGATCATAGTAGTTTGTAATTAGCTAGTCTTATTAATCGTAACTTAAATTATCTTGCTATCCATGTCAGCCAGTACTACACCATCTTTATGAAAAATTGCTAACATCATTCCTGTCCATCCAAAGGTAGCCTGGAAGAGATCGCACTTAGCGATAAGGCCGCCGATTGTGCATATACTATAGTTTAAGTTACTTATAATGAATGTACTATTCAATTATATATTAGTGTGCAATAAAGAATATCTAAACTAAAACTAACTTAACTGTAAACTTAATTTACTCTGTAATTTTCCCTATCATTTCATTTTGATATATTCAGTCATCAGTAGGTACACATTAGAAGGAATAAGTTTATTTCCCGTCGTTTCCCTTGAATAGGCCTCGTTTCCATGACACAAGACAGGGATAGACGAAAGTCGCTCTGTGGAAAAGCTTATATTTCTGTCAAACTAGGTAAGATTAAAAGCTTACCTCGGGTTCCAAGTCTTGGATGCAACCGGGACAGCGCTAAAACGATAATGATGGTGAATATTTCGTTGGACCAAAATTTTACTTTGAATCAATATTTAATGAAGCTACTGTTTCTTCATGATGCGTTTCCAAAACTTGATTGTATAGAGATGCTAGTTTTTTTATGGTAAAATATTTACATATTCATAATTTTTGGAATATCTAATGATATTTACTTAGTCATCATTAAAATCTAGTGGATTTTTATTCCAAACTTTTAAATTAATTTATAAAATGTTCTTTCTACTTTTCGGTGAAATAACGGTTAGTAGACAATCGTCAAGGTCACATTACAGTGAAATAGGTACACTAGCAGTTACCTGGGCTATTAGAAGTTAGTTATGGGTTGGAAAAAGTGGAACACAGTGCGAAAAAACACCAGTTGAGCGCGCGTCTATTCACCAGAGACCTCTGATTACAAGCTATGCTGGGAGAATATGAAAATCAATGCGACTGTTTGCACTGATGCTAAGCTAGGATGCGGTCGAGCTGCAAGGTACCTACCTGTGTATAGGAAGAAATTGCCTACTTAACTCTATCTAACTTTCGGTGACAATCGCGCGCCAACTATACGCGTACGGCGTACGAGACCATCCAAAGCATCTGTGCTTTGAATGATCGCGTACGCGCCGATTTTGATTTGACTTTCATGAGTGGATAACTGTCTGTATAAGCGTATTTATTAACGTAAAGTGGTATGTTTCCCACTTTACGCTTTCCTTCTTTCCCACTAATCGGATTCGATGTAAGCCCATATTTCAGCTAGCCTATACTATTATTTTACAGCAATAAAATTCTTAGTCATTTAAAATACATCTCAACTCGCTTATACGACTAACCAATATATTTCAATGTTCGATTACCGGTTTGTCTTAAAATTGGGGACCGAAGGAGATTATTTTAACGATCGTATTTAATATAAAGTCTTCCTTAAATTATGATTAATTATGACTGTGAGGGAAGGGCCGAATGCAGTAATGTCATATTGGCCTCACGAGGAAAATATACGCAAACCAATTGAACCATTTATCCATTTTTGATATCCAGCGGTTTTCCTTTTATGAACCGAGGACTGAGAAATGTTTTTATGGACATGGAATTTTTTAGTAGTGGGAAACGGAGGAGTGGGTATTAATATATCACATAGTAGCATAGGCAGCGATAACCTAGTGAAGAGATCAATTGACTGCTACGGAAAGCGAATGACTTTCGAATTTATTAGCGGCTTTCATTATTAATAAAATTATCGCTTGCTTAAGCGGTGAAGGAAAACATTGTAAGGAAAACTGCATGTCTAAGAGTTCTACCTACATATTGTTCTTGAGAGACACACTGGTAGACAGGGGCGTCGCCAGCCGATTGCCCAGAGGGGGGGGGGGGGTAAAGTCGCCAGCCGATGGCCTAGGGGATGGGCAAGTTGATATGGAAAATGAGAAAAGTACTGAGAAAAGTATGAATTGTCGGGTTTTTTGAGTCTCTAACGAGGCGGAGGGGGACAGCTGCCCCCCTCTGACGCCCTTGCTGGTAGAAGCAATAAAATTATTGCATGCGCACTTATTCATCATCATCATCATCAGCCTATATCAGTCCACTGCTGGACGTAGGCCTCTCCTATAGCGCGCCATTGAGCTCGGTCTTCAGCTTTCCTCTTCGAATCCCTGCCCGCTGCCTTTCGAATACCATCGCCCCACCTAGCTACAGGACGCACTACACTACGTTTGCCGAGACGCGGTCGCCACTCAAGAACCTGACCGCTCCAGCGATCATCGGTTCTGCGGCATATATGACCTGCCCACTGCCACTTCAGCCTACTTATTACCTGTGTAGAATTAACTAGGTATCATTGGCGTAATTTCTGGATGTCAACGATGGTGCTCTCCATTGCATCCAATTTTGAATCTAAACTATCCGGAGTTTTCAGAAGGCCAATTCTCGTATTTTATATGTCATCGAAACTGTATTTGGAACTAAATAAGATTAGATAAGATTAAACATCTTGAGGTGGCGCATGAGACTTGAATTAAAAAAATGTGCTATATTTGCTAAAGTCTCAACCAGAGCTATATTTTAACAAATATTATTAATTATAACACTTCATTTTATTTGTACTATCCTTAGCTTTGATAGAAAAATATTTAATCACCACCTTTTCAGAGGTTTAATGTTTACATCAGTAGTTTTAGAATCCTTTTCCTGGCGAAAATAATTAGATTTGGCGTGTGGTCGTTTAGTCCCTAATCATATGAAATGGTGGCTATTGACGTAGAAAAGTATAGACTAGGACATCTACTTCAACAATAGGCCATTGAAAATGTTCTTCAAATTGATTTAATAATACAATAAGTGTTACAAAAACAACGTTTTAAAAGGTTCAAGGCTCGTGCGCCACCTCAAGATGTTTAGTAAGAAAGCTGAAATTTTACATGAATGCTCCTGCAACTATTGGGCATTAATTGACAATACAGGAAAATGAAATTTCTTTTTTCGCTCCACTATAATCTAAAACTAAAACTGTATCTACCCGAACGTGTCCACATTGAATCTGTCTATTTAAACTATGTTCTGTGTTATGTGCTCGCCGAACAGGACATGGTACAGTGCGCACACAATCGCCGATATGCAAATCGCGCTTTGCGTTAAGTCAAGTCGCCGTCCCCGGAGAATAAAATGATAACTGCCATTGTCTTAGTTTTAGTGTTATGTCATTTTTGGGATCTGTGGGTGCTTATACATCTGCTCAATTTTTTCCTAATTTTTATACAGTTATTTACGAAGTTACAAAATATTACAATAGTATTCAAAGATTTAAAACAAGTTTTAAATTACGAGAAGAAAGTGTTAATATAGTATTATCAAAATTTATTCCTACTTGTTAGTACGACAAACAGTCATAGAATTATGTTCTCATGAAAAAAATATGCGACTAGATAACGATAAATGCAGTTATCATTTTATTCTCGTTCAAAACCATCCAGTCGCTCTGTATAAGACCTGTTAGTAATATGACTGTTATGGATTTGAAAAATGATAAGTGAAGACTACAATATTTGATTCTGGTCAGGCTGTACGGAGAATAAAATGATAATCGCCGTTAAACAACTTAGATGATGGCTTTTTTGACTAACCTTTTATTTTTGAAATAATATCTCTATTTTGATAATAAGGCGTATTTTACTAAAACATTTAGAATAAACAAAAAATTAACCTTCTGTAAAAGCTTACAATCATCTGTCTACGTCCAGTGTTTAAGGAGTAACCGACGAAAACATGTTTTTTATTTTTCCTGTAAGGATGCATTTTTGTAGTTATCATTTTATTCTCCGGGGACGGCGAAGTATCCGTTAAGGGTAGGCGCCCAGAATTCGTTCTAGAGGACATTATCAATAACGCTAAGGAAACCTAAGAGCACGTTCTATCTCACTTACATTTGTATAAGTTGATCGCAACACGCTGCAGTATTCAGGTAACCCATATTTACGAGTGTGCCGTCGCACCCGCTGATATCTCGCGCATCGATGCAATATTGAACAGCTTTGCACCGCACATGACCAATTTCATTATCTTACAACACTGTCATGGCAAATGTATTGTACATATTGTGTAGAATATGTAACTTACTAATCGATTTTAAACTTTCGCGATTTGTATACATCATACAAAATAAACTGCCTCGTTGGTTTCGCGGCATAAATGTGCGCGTGGGGTCGGGAGGTCCCGGGTTCCATTCCTGGGTCAGGCAGTGTTATTGGGTTTTTCTGTCACGAAATTCTCAGTAGCAGCACGGAGTCTGGAAATGTGCCCGGTACGGCAATAGGCTCGCCCCTTATTACGTGGGACTAAAGTATATCTGGCGAAAAGTGGGTGTAGAAATACACCTCTGCCTACCCCTTCGGGGATAAAAGGCGTGACAATATGTATGTATGTATACAAAATAAATTAGCGGGTCTTAATCGCGTACAATTTAATTTATTTAAGGTATAAATACCTATTTGTTTCCGACGTTTCGCTCGTCTTGCACCGAGCGTGGTCGCGGAGAGACTGAAGAGAGCTCAGCGCCGTCTTGTGGAAGTGCACTTCCACAAGACGGCGCTGAGCTAACTTAGCTAACTTACTGTTCTTACACTTGAATGAAGCGATAGCGCAGTGGAGAGACCAGTAAAGGTCCAGGGTTTGGAATCCAAACTTACGCGGTACTAACCAATCTGACTGATTGCTCTACAGGACTCGTGGTCACGGAAAGACTGCAAATATTCTGCCCTATCTGGTTACCTAGAAAAGCGTGTCCCAGGCTCCAAGACGAAGGGTGTGGTTTCTAACCTACAGAATAAGGATGATGAAGATTGAAGTATTTTTTTACTATTTGCCTGGTAGGCATGTAAGCCTTGCTTTTTTTTAGGTTTCAATCACTTTTACTTATGTACAATATTTTTTTAAGCTTTTACATTTTCTTTAATCCAAGCAAACTCATTTCAAACCCTTCTTATTAATCCACAGCGATGGAATTCTACGAATTTATACAAATAATTAAAGTGGAATTAAAACTTTTCACTAGTATGAATAAATAGTAATGTAATTAAAACGTCATTCATATAGATGAAATCAAAAATGCAGCTGCTTTATATGTTTAGTTTTAGATCCGTTAGTAAAATATAATATATGCTAATTAAAACGTTGTAGTAATTAATAAAGCAAATTACTAAATAAACCTCTCATATACCCTATGAGAATGAGACGTTTATTTAGTAATTGGCTTTATTAATAGAATTTAAGCAGTTCCTTTCGTATCGGTTTTACCGTTTCACTCTCACAAAAACGCATTTTATTGTCTCGCTCTCTTTTAAAATTATTTTGCATGTCACTGAAAGAACAATGGCAGAATTAGGTCTGGGTTTGTTGTGGCGAGCTTAACCTTCATATGAACAAAACAAATTGTTTATTTTTTCTAATATTTTTTATATTTTCACTTTGTCTCGATAAAGCCGGATTATTTTATGATGATAAAAAGCATTCCAATTGATTGCGAACTAGGTGCTTACTTTATTATTTGATTGTTGCCATAGACAATGGTGTGACAGGAATAGACGTTTGACATTGATGCGTATCGATTATTAAATAAGTAATCGATATGATCGACCTTCATAGGGTTGGTTTGGTTTAAAATATAATAATTAAAATGCAGTTAATTAATTGTTAGTCAACATTTTATCAATAAGCTAATTCTTTTGTAGCAAAACAACTTTTAAATCAAATAAAAACGTCACAGCTTTGTTTTAACGTTATATCGATTTCACATAAAATCGATTTAAAATGTGCAGCTCTGCTTTTGTCTTTGGCTGTGACAGGTAGATGCTACAGAATAGTTCTGCGTTTAGATGTCAATCTGACATAATGCCTTTGATAATTCAAACGTACCCACATTGTTCATTCTTAACTAAACATTAAACACCGATATCTTCTTTTTCCGGCTTTCCCGAGTGAAAATAGAATAATTTATAGACTCTGTTACCTACGCCGATTTTTTTGATATATTTTTTATTACTGAGCGCTTCAATTAAATTTCCTTTCCTTTATTGAGTGTATAATATAAAAAAATACTTTAGTATAAAAATGTAGATTTATTCCAAGTCAAAGAGCAACACCTGCGATAGCTGTATAAAATAAAAACGCTATGAATAGTTGAATAGCAAAAGTGCATTTTAAACGTATATTTTCATTTCACTTTTTTCCACACCCACGTGCATAATTTGTTCACGGGACTTGTTATTTGATTATTTTTTTATGGAATGCTTTTATTTGTTCAACGCAAAATAGACCACACAGCTGCGTTTTCAACATTTTTAATTGTATTACCCCTAACAGCGCCATAACTAGAAATATTGCCAGTGTTCGGTGTTCGGCAATGTGATCGAAAAACGCTTGCCTGAATACTACGCTTATGATTTTTACCTTGTTCCTGCTTCATGGTTTTACAATAATATCTATAGTAAGCTTGTTTTATCGAGCTGCGTGTAGAGTTTTGAGGTGCTTATGTCCAGCATTGGACAACTTTCGGTCCAGATGATGAAGCTTATTAACTTTATAATCGTGGTTGAAGCAGCTGCAGTTCAGTTGTCGTGAACTGGACTTCAAGCGACAAATTTTCTGTTTTCTACAGATTGTAACTGTGTGTACTTTGTGTGGACGTTTCTAAAATCCCTAGAATACGGAATTTATTCCTAGTGCTGGTGCTATTGCTCAATAAAAACGTTTTAAGAGGAAAATACGCGCAGTAATAACAGGTATAAAATAAGCCTATGCAAATATCAAAAGGCAGCATAGAGAAGGAAAAAGATACGGGGATAAAACATGCGTCCTGCTGCGTATTTCTTATACGTAGTGCGAAGACGTTTAAGGAAGTTGTTAAATACTTTTTAGCTGGCTGGGGTAATTTGCTAAGTAGTTATATATTACAAGAGTGGCAGGATTACGAGCACACGCCGCGTAGTGACGTACCTAAGCTGTGTCCATACTTGTCTATAGGTATGTTAAGGGTTGGCTCACATGTGACACCTTGAAATTAAATTGCCCTGGCCTCAACTCAAGCTGTTGCTGTGTGCCTTTTATAAAAGTCACTTTTGCAATGATAACTTATCAACATCAGAACGGCATCGCCCCTTCTCCAGATAATCCTGTCAAGTATATATGAGGCGTAAAAAAAAATTATCGGTGCTATAGACAACAAATCGTCAATGTTTGATTATCTTTTAATTTAATTCAGGATATATTCGCCAAGAACCTATAGCGCGGCAATACCTAGCCGTAGCTGAGGCTACATTAACGTAACGTTCTCCATTCAGTTGACACCTAATTGACCGCGCGGTGAAAGGCGAGGTGTTGTCGATCCATTTCTGATTGTGATATGTGTGCGCCAACCATAACTCATAAAATATTTAAATAATAACTGCCTGCTTTAGTCTGCTGTAACGTAAAACTAAAATAGTATGCCTTTTTCTATTTACAATATAAAAACAAATTAAAAGCGTTATAGAATCCAATACATATCGCAGCTTTTACGAAAAACATTCTATTATAAAAGTGAATATCGTTTTTTTTTGTAATACAGATTTTCTTGTCATGACGGAATACACGTGAAGTTTGAGTCACAAGAGACGAACTTAAACTCATATTTCAAAGCCAAGACGGCAGCGGGCGTGGCGCAATGAGCGAACCTTGTAATGCACCATTTACGTAAAAAACACAAAGCTGACATCAGCACGACACCCGGCTCTCTAACGAACTCAATAAACTCCCGTTCACACTATTACCGGTAATATTGTTATTATCAGTCTTCAAGCAACAGGCTGCAGAATTATCTACAAGTAGTTATTTACCTACTGGATATTTCTTCTAAAAACAACAAAAATATTTCACTTAAAATAGCTATTGAGTTCCTACTAATGTGTAGCTATAGAAGCGTCAATTTACGTACATTACCAACACAGTTATAACACATCCTTATCGCATATCAAAGTAACCAAAACGCCAAATTAATTTACATAATAAGTATAAGAGCATCGCATTAATAAAGGATAGAGCTCGTGAAATATTAGCATTTATAACTCGGATCGCTTAGGTAATATAGGCGGGTACCGGGTCGATCTAAAGTTCACGAATAACTCGATCGACACTTCCGAAGAGATGGGTGAAACTTGCGGTGCTGTCAGTTACTGCGAATTGCGATTATTACCTACGATAAATACTTACTGAGACGAACTGATCGATAGAATGTACGTTTAACATTTACCTACACAAATTTTATGAAGTTCTTCTAACTTCGTCTTGAAATGTAAGTAATTGGTGTATAGATAGAGACTTAGCAATTATGGAGACGATAGACAAATAACAAGTAAATTCTAGACAGAAACTTATTTGTGAATAACTAAGTGTTGCCCTGTATGAATAATAACACAGGTAATCAACTTGCCAACCAATCAAGACTATAAATGGAATGCCATTTCTAAAACAATGAGACAACTAATGCAAAGAGTAGGTAAACTATCGTTATTGAAAATAATCTTTTGAACTTGGAACAAAGAACGATTTGCCGTTGCATACCGCCAGACAAATATGCCATTATGAATAAGTTTTATACGAACAAGAAAAGGTTATCAACTTGCCAACCAATCAAGACTATAAATGGAATGCCATTTATAAAATAATGAGACAACTAATGCAAAGAGTAGGTAAACTATCATTATTGAAAATAATCTTTTGAACATGGAACAAAGAACCATTTGCCATTGCATGCCGCCATACAAATATACTATTATAAATAAGTTTTATACGAAAAAGATTTATAGTATTAACACAGAGGCGCGTGTCGCATGCAGGGCACTGTAATTTATGTGCTTCTTAACTGTTGAAACAAATTATGATTCAGTCAATAGTAAACTACTTAAGGTTCAATATATCCATTATATTTGGTAGAAAACTAGTGACATTCAGTCAGTACTCAAAGAAAATAC
The DNA here is from genome assembly GCA_944739405.2 of Euclidia mi. NCBI lineage: Eukaryota > Metazoa > Arthropoda > Insecta > Lepidoptera > Erebidae > Euclidia > Euclidia mi. The sequence continues at coordinate 39,214,724 of OX123198.2, forward strand.
CTCCAGTAATAGTATATGGATTCCTGATTTTCTTTATTCTTTTGATAAATTCCAACATTCATTAAAACGAAGGTTGTTTCTGAATGAATCATGATGTTTGCAAAATATTATTTCTCAACAGCGTTTCATATATTTTAAATCTTGTGAGCTTTCTGTATGCACTATCTTCCCCAGTCTCAATGGCCGCTTACGAACAAGTAGGTATGTGGGTACCCAAGGCTACTTAAATGCCTGATATGTATCGGCTTGTTGTATTTTTAGTGCCAATTATATGCGCTCGCCAATGTGCACAGAGGCGCAATGCGAACTTATTAAAGTTAAATTCAACGCCTGCCCAGCACTTACATCGACCTTTATTGCGGCTGCAAATTTGCCGAAGGCACCTTCTACATAGCACCTGAGAAAATAACGTGCGATAAAAATATTTATTTACAAGCATATTAAGTAAATCATCGTTTAAAAAATATGATAACAATTTTTTCGCGGGTCTTCTGTTTATGGCAATTTTACTGTGGCGTTACTTTTAAATTATTCAAAGGAATAGGAAACATGTTTTCTTCGAGAGCTATTCCTTACGATGTAATCAGAAAGAATGGTGAGTTGTTTGGTACCCTTTATAAAGCTACTTTGTAGTCAGAGGCGAAATAAACAACAGCAAGCTATTGTTGAGTAGCAGCGTAATTAAATCCAGTGTAATGAAATGCCCTTTTTGCATAAAATAAAGTGTTTGGTTCGGCACGCAAAAGGACAGCGGAACGTGGTGTGAGTGAGCCGCTTTAAAATAATTCAACACTGCGAATGCCAAATAGTATTTGTTTGTATATATTTTAACAAGGTTCACGGTATAAAATAAAAATGTAGTGGTGTCTGGGAATGTTAACTACAGTCGCTTCTTTACATAAACTGTATATATTTTAAATTCTTGTTGGAAAAAGCAATTTCATAGTAAGAATTTTGAATAGTAATACGCAGTATGCATTAAATATAAACTTGAAAGAATAGGACACTCGTGATAACATTGCATATTCTCTGTCATATGTTACACTAGAGGACGCCAGCAGCTACGCCTGCATTTTTTTTTAATTTACCCGTTTTGGCCGATCTCGTGGGAATTTCGGGAAATCCCTTCTTAGTGCACCCCTACGATCCCCAAGGAACATACATGTCAAATTTCAGCTTCCTGCGCCCATTAGTTTAGGCTGTAGCGTGTCTGTCAGTCAGTCAGTAACGCAAGGATTTTATATATTAAGATTAATGTATAGAGAGTCTTTAATGTAAATCCCATCCACGTTTTGAACAAGCTATTGTACTCACTATCACTGTAAACATATTAAACGACAAAAATGTTCGCTGTTTGGTGGTGAAAAGGTCAACCAGCCTTTATATGTTTCCGTACGAGGTCACATCAGCATTTAAGTATACTTTTCTATAACAAAAAGACTTTTAAAAAGGCAAAGATGATCTGCGGATACAAAGCTTATCGATAAGTTATCATTGTATAGAACACTACGTACATTGATTTATATAAATATGTAAAGTTCAGTAAAGCAGAAAAATGTAAGTTATGTAGTGAAATTGATTAACTCGACATGGCTGTCTCTTTCACGTAATAAAGGTGAAAACCATACCAGCTTTCAAGACTACTTTTATGATAAAATTTATGTTTGAGTAGTCTTTGCCCGCTTCTCCGCCCTCGTGAGTTATAGACCTAAAACTTACTCAGGAATTACAATATCATTTGGTGAAACCGTACAAAAATCAGATCGGTTTTTCAGTTCATCGCTCTCGTACAAGCATACAAGACGCAACAGGAACTTAATTTTTACATAAGTGTGTACCAACATTTTTAGGGCTTAAGTGTTTTGAATTCATTGTCTTAATTTTTGAGATGGCCCCTAGGACACACGAATTATTAAGACCTAGAAAGCAGGAATCCTTTAAAAATATAGTCTCTCTCTCCCCTTGGTCAATAAACTTACTCATAGGAATATATTTATAAGGGATGTTGACCCTTATATATTCATTCAAAATGTTTTCCTTCTCCGTAGTTACAGCCAAGTTATTTGTTGACTGTCGGTTATAATTGCCACAATCATAGCGTATGGAAGAGGGAAAATTACCAGCAATTATTTCTGTACAAACTGTACCTGCTTAAATGCAGCACTATGAGCGTTTTAAACCTTATTAAGGCAGGATTATATTTAATAAATAACACCGGTACTGACGCGGAAGAGGACTCAATATTACTATGAGAAATAGGTATGATTTAATATTTGTACTACTATAACGAGTACTGATAGTACAAGCTCAGCTTAGTTTGGGTCACACAACACCATTATGGTGTTGCGCGTATATTAATTGTGTCTGCTAAGATATAAAAGATACTTATTATTATTTAAAAAATAATACTATATATTGACTGAGTTTTTCATTTTTATTAATGTTTTTTTCCTTTCATTTTAACTTTTGCTCTTTGTGTTTTTTACGATTTATGTGTCCCATTTACAAAGGAAAGTTTCCTTAACGATTTCAGTACTTCAAAGTAGTGATGTCGGCTCGGTTAAATTTAACCGCGGATACGGATATGAGCCATCCGCAGCGTAATCGGCGGATACGGAAACGTATGCTATCTAATGCCAAACACGGATTGTTATATGTTGGGAAGTGAAGGCACCAAATGTTTCAAATAAATAGTGGTAGCTACGTATATTTTGTTACTTTACTAGACAAGTCGGGAACGAAATTAAGCAAGGCTTAGAAATATAATGTGTAAGTACTTGTGACTAACATATTTGATATTGATTTATGGACGTAAGTGCTTAGATTTCCGAAACACAGGAAAATTCAGTTCCTCACTTTTAAAAAACAAATATTGAACACAGTTATACATAATGTGCAATACAGAAGCAAAGTGATGACAAGATATACAACTTTGTCGCCAGGGTGATTGACCTGTATGACAGCTGTGACTAACGAATTTACCTGGCACTGACAAGTCTGAACTTTTCACACCGAAAGCGTATGCCATCTTGGTGATAAGCTACACATAAGCAAAATGTTTTTTTTTAAACAGTTTGGGTGACTGTTTAAAACAATTTAAAACAGTCACCCAAAATGTCTGCATTCATAAATCATATAACTTAAATATATTTGGAGCTCTGAAGGCGTTCATGAACAGTCAAAACGTGTCCAAAAAGGCACGTTTGGCTGTACATAGAGGTGTGTTAGTGCCTACCCTTATGTATGGTAGTGAAAGTTGGGTATGGCAGAAGAGATTTGAAAGTAGAATAAATGCTATAGAAATGAGAGCACTGAGAAGTATGTGTGGTGTGCCTTTGACCGACAGAGTAAAGAATTGTGTGATACGAGATTGGTGTGGGGTAAAAGAAGATGTAGTGACAAGCATTGAGAAAGGCATGTTAAGATTGTTTGGACACATGGAGAGGATGGATGACGATAGACTGACAAAGAAGATATATAAGGCGAGTGTGAATGGGACAGGACAAAGGGGAAGACCTAGGCGAACGTTCTCTGACCAGATTGGAGACATCCTGAAAAAAGGACAAGTCAGAAGTACCCTTAACAGAAGAGCATGCATGAGAAACTTGATGGGAGTGAGTGAAGCAAGTGAGGTATGTCAGGATCGTTGCAAATGGCGTTCCGTAGTCTCTGCCTACCCCTCCGGGAAACAGGCGTGAGTCTATGTATGTATGTATGTATGTATGTAAATATATTTAGATCTGCAGAGAGCACTTCGCAGTCGCTGCAGCCCACGAAATCACCACGGTCTCTGAGTAAGTTTAAATTGTAAAGCTTTAGTTTGCGGGAACTTGCGTCTATTCCGTGTAAGTGCCAACTTGGAGTACCTACTAGAATGTTCTATTATTCAATGTTCATATAAGCGCATCGCTGTTCCCTTCGAACAACTACTAGAACATATGTGTTATAATCAAAAGTTGGATTGCAGTTTGTACGAGTCGATTCCAATTAAGTTTATTTGAAAATAGTTAGAGTTGTATGTGTTTTCTTTCGTAGAAAATTATTGACATTTAAATCTATTGTAATTAATCAAAATATAAAATGAAGTTAATATATATAGACTAGAGGGTTCCAGCGGCTACATCCGCACATTTTTTTAATTTGCCCGTTTTGTCCGATCCCGTAGGAGTATCGGGAAATCGCTTCTTAGTGCACCCCTACGGTCCCCAAGGAACATACATGCCAAGTTTCAGCATCCTGCGCCCAATAGTTTTGGCTGTAGCTTGTCTGTCAGTCAGTCAGTAACGCAAGGATTTTATATATACAGATTATAGTACTGTATTGTTGGATTTGAGAGAGGCAGCGATAGTCTGGTGGCGATACCACAGAATCCACGGCGCGCACCACAGAATTTTAGAAGTTATGCATTAAATAGTTAATTATCGCTTGCCCCGTGCTCGGAACGCACGTTAAGGCAAATGTCCCGGCTGTGGACTACGTAAAAGAGGGGGCATCGTTTTATATGGTCTTAAAAAGACGAAACAAGAAAATAGGTCATTCAGATAGTAATTTAGAAAAGCAGGTAGAAAAATGGTCAAGCTAGAGCCGAGGTCACACCTATTGTCGTTGACAACATTAACGTTTTCTAAGTTATAAGTTTTACGGCAAAAATAAACAATAATGAAGAAATACTAATACTCCTTTGATAAAACGTATGGGCTTGGGATGTTGGATATTATTCAGCAAGTTTGAGTCAAGCTAACTAGCAAGTTCAAACACACGTGTCCGGAATTAAAGGGGTTCTTTACACAGCTTACCTACAATGTATCTGCTACTCGTCACTCAAATATACGTCCTATATTCCTTGTTTCTGCTTGTCAGTTATTCTTAGGGTTACGCACCTCAACATTTTAATTCAGTTTTCTTGTTTGTATGTCGGTCAAGATGATATTTTCAGATCACACACAAATTTGAATACTTATTTACTGCGCGTAGGCGTAGTGCTTAAAGCAGAGCCAAGTGTTTTCAGTTCGATCGCCACACGTGACAACATTTTGTGTGTCACACAAACCGCGTCTTGGTGTCCTGTTTGTCCCTTGGTAGAATTATTTTTACGTCTTGTAAGTATCGCGATACAGGGCTTAATATTCAGCCTCACTTTATTCGATAGATTTTTTCAAATAATAAAGTTATTTTATTTTCACATTCCTTCTAGAAATAATCAGAACTATTAAATTTTAAAATTTTGCCACTTACATGAACCACTCTCTATTGGCATCTAGTGCCAATAGAGAGTGGTTCACTATATTAATTTTCTCCACATTTTATTATTCCATTCGCTCAACAAATAGTTAAAACCTAAATAACTTCCTTTATCAATCAAACCGGCGTGTGTTATTTCGAGTGGACCATTATTTTGGCAGGGTCTGCCCTCTTATGTTTGAGTTATCAGGGCCGCTTAACACTAGCGTCCTTACGAAAAGTGCAATAACTCGAGTTTTGCACCGAATTGAAATAAGTACATATTTGGAATCAGCAGAACGAGATCTCTATATTCTTTTAAGACACTTTTTACGTATCTATGACGCAGCCGGTTTTAATACTAAGCCTTACTGCAATATCTAGGTCGATTCTGTAGGATTAACATATCAAGACCGAAATAACTATAGATAGGAATAATTTACTCGCGCTATTAAGACATTTTACTAACTATATCTGCAATAAGTAATAATTAAACATCGTTATCGGGCGGGTAAAAATGGTGGCAGTGCGGTAGCGCACGGCAATAGGGTTGTCATATGTATGCGTCACGTAGGTGCATACATTTAATAAGCTTTTTCGATTATGTTATATCGTACAATACCTTTATTTAATTAAAATATATTATAGTTTTTAATGTTTTTTTAAAAATATAGCTATATAGTATTGTATTTTTTTTCGTATTGTAATAACTTTTTCACTAATTACTCTTTACTACTTCAATGTAATTTGAAAGTCAAGGCGAAATTATTTTCAAATATATTAAATTATTATTTCGCAGTCGTCATATATTGGATAAAATTTTTACAAGCATCTATGTTAAAATATGTTTTAATCTATTCTTTACTTTCATATTTTTGTTGTAATGTTAAAAAGTGTTAACATATTTTAAAAATTGGCAACACTAACATTAAGTGAAAAATTAACAATGTAAACTTTCAAATTATTTCACAAGTTTAAAATAAATACGTCTTTGTTATGTCAAATGAAGTCGAACGGTCATTTTCTTACTTAAAATGTTTTTTTTTCAGCAGACATCTTAAACTAACAGAAAGCAGTTTGAATAAGTTGTTGGTTTTTTATTCCAAGTAGACGTAAATATCTTCAAGGAATATTTTAACAAAAAATATTCAATAAAAAGTAATTGAAAAATATTTATGTGTTTCATTTTAAAATTATTTCTAACGAAAAACCTACATTTATTATTTTGTATTGATTTAGTTACGAGTGATTATTACAATATAATTTAATTTTGATATTTTAATAAGGTACACAAGGACAAATTGAAATATAGATTCTTAATTACATAAAGATATCAAGTAATAACATTAAACTATTATTTTAAAAAAAATGTGCATGCTATATGGGTACGCGCGGCAACCCTAGTGTCGAATGCCACGACCTTGGCCCGCTGGATAACGATGTTTAGTAATAATATACTACATTTATGAGTAGCGTAGTTCACGTAGCAGTCAATGAAAATGTTTCAGAAGGCTTACGGTGAATCGACTTCATCAAAAACTCGTGCTTATGAGTGGTACAAAGTGCTCAAAAGCGGTCGAGATGTGATGGAAGATTTGCCTCGCTCTGGTAGGCCATCAACGTCTGCAACTAAAGATAACATCGCAAAAGTGAAGGAAACAGTGACTGAAAATCCTCATTTAACTTTGAGGGAGATAGCCGCCGAATTTTCTGTATCACACGAGTCGATCCGTATCATTTAAATTAATCATTTGGGTATGAAACATATTGCCGTTCGGCTAGTCCCAAAAGACCTGGATTTTCGCCAAAAACTCAATTGCATGAGTGTCGCTGAGGACATACTAGAACGAGTTAATTCCGAACTAACATTCATGAAACGCATAGTTACTGGTGACGAGAGGTGGGTTTACGAGTTTGACATGCAAACTACTCAAAAAACTTCGGAGTGGCGCCTTCCAACTGAACCGAAACTGGAAAAACCACGCCAAGTCTTTTCTTTGACTATCGCGGTGTTGTGCACTTGAAATTTTTGCCGGAAGGTCAGACGGTAAATAAGGAATATTGTTTGAGCGTTATACGGTGTTTAAGAGAGAAAATTCGAGGACAAAAGGCCATTTTTGTGGAAAGAAAATTCTTGGATTTTGTACCACGATAATGCGAACTTTTGTCCAAACACTCAACAAATACCATCGAGCACCCACCACATTTATCAGATATGGCCCCAGCCGACTTCTTTCTTTTTCTTAAACTCAAACTACCACTTCGTGGCACCCGTGTTTAATCGGTAGAAGACACAAAGGAGAATTCGCGGCGAGAACTGAACTCAATTCCGGAAATAGCATTTCAAAAAGTTTCGATGGTTGGATTATTCGTTGGCGTAAGTGTATCGTTTCTGAAGGAGCATACTTTGAAGGTAATAAAATAAATTTAGATGAATAACAAACAGTTAGTGTATTATTGAGCTTATCCCCGGTACTTTCTTGACAGAGTATTAGTAACCGTTGAACTTTAAATGCTGGATAATAGACCAGAATTAATAAGTTAGATAGCGAAGTGATTCCCATTGTAATTGTACTTTTTTAGTTTGAAATAAAAAAGATTTAATATTATTATTTTTTGTTTATAAAATTCTAACCGATTTCACATTTTAAAAACACATCTAAACGCAGATATGATGAGTCGAATTGGCTTTACCGAAAACAGTTTCATACTAAATCGGTGAGAGGAAAAATAATGTTTTGCAAACTTCTGTTTATTCATAGGTATTTGACATAAAAGTGTAACATCTCCGTTTTTGTGGTTTTTTCTAATAACAAGATAAAACTTAGGCGTTTTAAATTTGTCTCTTACTAATGAAAACCACAATAAATAAGAAACTTAATGCACATTTGGTTAAGAAACAGTTAAGTAATAAATAGGAATTGCTACTCAAAAATGCATCATGTTGGTTTCCTAACCAGTAGTGCAATAAGTAGGTTACTTATTGCGGTTATGACTAGTAAACATTCTTTCTACATAGTATTAATACTTAACATTATTGTATTTATTGGTTTTCATATCGGGTATAAATGCGGGAACAAACATTAAGTATCACATCATATTCTCTACATTGTTATGCATCATGTAGTAAAAATTTCAATCCGATACCTTGTATAGTGATGGAGATACAAACAAAACAAAAATAAAATCTATACCCGCGTTTTTCTCGAAATCAGGTTTGACCTAGTTATTGCACTTTTCGTAAGGACGGCAGAACAGCCCACCTTACTTAGTAGTACCTACATACTGTCCCGACGTAATTATCATAGCTAACAGTTTCATGTCCGGATGCTCTTAGTGATTTCTCATTACAGCTGTAATAACTCTTGCGAAGAAGGTCTATATTGGCTGAGTGTGATGACGTAGCTATTAAGGCTATGTGATTTTTATGAATGAATCTTAAACGCATGTTGTGATTTTGTTTAACGATTAAAATATTTCAGCTTGACTTGTATTGTTTTCAGGATGTATTTGTGTGTGTCCCTGTTTATACATATATAGCCGCTCTATGAAAAACAACTGCAACAGCCCATATCGGGCTGTTGCACTTGTTGTTCTTTTCTCATCGTAACATGTCTAATCAAGAACACAGTAAGAGAAAGTAACAATAAACTAATAATGTCTTATTAGGTATCAATCAGCCGGCCGAACGCTGCTGATTGTATCGGAGAGTTTGACCAAGTTGGCCAAGCACCGACTTGGACGTGACATGTGACAACTTTGCTCTCACAAAACGTACCATAGTTTTGGGGAATGGATCGACCGCTATTATTGTTCCATATACATTTTTGTGGCAATTATACAACAATACATATCTGGATTCATTCTTAGGTCTTAAATTATAACAAACTCTGGAGGCTGCTGAGTTAATTTTATATTACTAGAAGTTTGTCGCACTTAATTTAAAGGAACGATAAAATTAATTTTCTTATTATTTTTAACCAATAGTATAATTTACGTAACGTTACGTGACGGGGACCCCGTCACGTAACATTATTGAAATGACTGAGTTATCCCGTAACCACGTTTGGTGCAACCATAGAAATGTAAAATATCTATGGTTGCAACCCATGCCGAATGACCTTCCTTTTCGAAACATTACGTGTTTGTAACCTGTTATCTAGATAAAAAATAATATGTGTACATGTACCTATCGGGTAAGAAAGGAGTATTAATTTATATTTATCAGCTACCTAATTGTTTGTTTGTTGTTTTTAAAAGACAACTACCGCACTAGGACTAAATCCTGTGTCGCGGGGGACCTTACAAACATACAACTAACGGACACAATGAATACCCAGACTCGAGACAACAATTTATGAATCACACAAAGTGTTGCCTCGTGTGGGGATCGAACCTACAACACTCGGCGCAGTGTCAAGCGGCGACCGTGCACTACGCCAACCGTGAAGTCAAAATTAACACATAACATAACTTCACGCCTTTTATCCCCGAAGGGATAGGCAGAGGTGCATTACACTCCCACTTTTCGCCAGTTATGTTTAGGTCGCAATGTAATAGGGGGCGAGCCTATTGTCATCTACCGGGCACATTATTAAGCGAGCGATAATTAACATTTTTAATACACACATAACTTCGAAAAGACAGAGGTGTGTGCCCGGGGTACCTGGGGATCGGACCCGAGACCACGTCTCGACAGTTCGTTACGTACACCACTAGGCTATCGCGGCTCTACCTAATTTCAAATAGTAAATTGAATATACTGATAAATACAAACATTCATAAGTATTCTACTATTCTATACTGCTATACTCTAAAAATATATTTACCACAGAAAACAAAGAAGTACAAAAAGGGCACGAGAAAAATAGCTGCTTTAATATACTTGAAGTGTCTAACGTATATCTTTAAACACAGCGGGCGATCTACGTAGCCGCGAGCACGGCAACATTACTCAAATCTTTCCACTTGGAGTTCAAATATAAGCAAGAACAATAACTTGATAGCTTATATACAAAGTTATATAATTTAAATGCTGCATACTCGCTTTGCCCAGCATTCGAAATGTTTTTTGCTTTTTTAACCTTTTTTGCTGAGGTGCTTCTTGATAGCGCAGCCGAGATGGTGTAAAGTTTTTCTTGCCCAAGTCGTTTCTGTACTTTGTTGTAAGCAAAATGTTTTGACTTTTTACCTCCCAGCCGAAAAAAAGCAAACAATTTTTGTATGTAAGTATGTTTACGAATTAATTCACCCTCATTAAGTTTAGAGCGAGTTGCTATTTTACTTTTTACTTGGAAACGGATTGCTAACATTTATATTTCCTAGACATAGCGCCCCGTGTCGTTATTTGCCCCTGTTCCCGAAGGGGACAGCAAAGATTACGAATTTCCAGAGTGAAATGAAAAACAAAATGCGACGTAATTAAACAATAATTTTGTATCCGGCCGTTAACAAGTATTATAATATGATTATTCTATTGTTTGAGGAATTTCAGGTTAATTAAATGATAATTCAAATCCAGTCTTGCGATGAAGCCTGAATAACAAAAGTAAGACAGAATTTAATTTGAAAAACCATTGTCAACATGAGATACATGCTAGCAAAATAAAGATTAACTTCTTGTACCTAATGACCGTGGATCGTCTCACCGTTGAGAATTATGACATGATTCGTTTGTTCATTTCCATGTAAGTAATGTCATGTAAGCATGACCAACTGTGACGTCGAATTTTAAAGATAATCCATTCAATTCGTGACAACTGTATGTAAACGTTGCTTAACTTTGCCGATCTATTATGAATCCGTTACAAAATAATAACAAAAATATATGATAAAAGAACCGCGGGCCAAGGTGTAATTTTTGGGCTTCGAATAACGTAAAAGAAATAACGTTTTACTATTGAGATGCATATTATTTCAAATATTTCGTCACTTAGCTGCTTATTTCAGAAGCTCATGACATTTTGGAGACATATTTGATTCACAAAATTATTGTTTTTAATACTAAATTTAAAGTCAAAAGTCAGACATACATAATATTCATCCCAGCAAGCAATCTGCAAAGATACCTGCAACGAGACTTTTATTCACTTACCAGACGCCTTCATACAGCACATAAGTATGATTCATACCTAGAATACGAGTACGAAACGTGCTTCCAACGCAAGGTAAAAGAGTTATACAGTGCAGTGCATTCAATTGCACCGATTGGATCAAGTCATACAATATACAGCTACAATTGCGGCGGGGCGTTTACAGCTGTGCGGTAATAATAGCAACTCGGATTGAAACCCGTGTTGCAGGAACAGGTTAACAGATTATTCAGGTGTTTGTTACTAATAACTTGTATGGATTCGTTTTAAATGGAGCTAAATATACGTCCCAGGTGTTAAGAAATCTGCGATGATGTTAATGGGTTGATAAGTTAGAAAATATTACTACATAGTTTTCAATGAGTTTAATTTTTTATCTTGTATGCTGATAATTAATTTAGACATGATTTTGATTTTTACAGAAAAACTACAGGAATCAATCCGAATACAGCAAATTTTATACAAAGTATTTGAAGACTGGAAACTGATTTATGCAGTTAGACAATTGATTGTAGCAACCTGTAATCGTCGTAGCGCTAGGCAAACTCACGCTTTTATTTTTAGAAATATTGTACCTCGGCAAAAATTACAAGCGTCTTATGCGATTAGGTACCAATATTTGAAACTTTAAAATGGTAATGTATACGACATGTAAAACATTTATACCACATTTTTTAATGTTTTGAATAGTCTTTTTAATCTATATTATTTGTAAACTTATATCTCAATTTACATCAACGTTGAATGATTTAAGAAAATTACTTCCCCTTAGAAGCGCCACATCAAATGACAAAATCTGTACAGTGTTAACACGTGAGAGCATATCACACAGGCAGAGTTGCATTTGCATTTATTTGGAGACTTTATAAAACGGTTTACATGACACGCAAAAAAGTTTACTTGTTCATACAAAACCTTCTGGGTTCCTATGAGACATTTATTCGTGCAATTTCGGCCGTCAATAAAATTTCACTTTCTTTGATCCGGTACCCTCATCCATTTAAATCTGGGCTATCGTTTTCCCATCTTAGTACGAAGCCTCTTCTTTGGCAATCAAGTAAAGATTGAAAGATTACAAGTTTGATAAATAATGACGTCCCCTTCAATCTTGTTTACTCTGTGTTTTTTACAAATAACGATGTTCAGGTAAATATTTGTTTCACCAAAATTTGATATTGCTGGTGATTTTATTTTTATCAGGGTGTAGATACGTTTCATAATATTTTAATTTTAGGTTTGAATTACTTGAAGAAATATGCACATAATCATATATACTGAACCGACAAAAATCGAAACATTAGTTAGACGACCATTATTAACGACATGTCAAATCTCATTGGTTAGGTACCATAATATCGTACTACCTATATGATATTTGAAACATTCTCAAGCCCCTTATAGTTGTCGACTAGAAAATATCATATACACGGCAACTATATTACACCTAGTATAAAAATTAACAAGTGCCATGCGGATAAATTGTGTAGACGGTGTGAAATCGGTCTCGGCGCGAGTGCCGCCGATAGCGAGACACTGGGGGCGACTGCGATGTGCGGAAAGAACGGCTGTCACACCGATGCGATGCGACGCGGCGTGATACGACGCGAACTGTGACGACGACATGCGACGATTTACGACAAGCGGTGATACTCAGAACGTAGTGAGAGTGCATCTAGCGCGTGTTTTGTTAATTAAGCTTTCAAGTACCGCGCCCTCTAAAACGACAATTTGGCTATACGACCGCGCCGTACGACATCATCGCGCGCGCGGTACTAGACATTGAATGTTATCGCTCTGAGAGGTCTTTGTTTATGTTTTCAAGAGTTCGAGTTATAATTTCTTGAAACCCACTTATATAGCCAATATTAAAAAATTATAATAATAACATTTGAGTGTATATTTAGTTTTGTATAGGTCTCTGTTTTGAACGGATCTTAGAATACCGGTTCTATCGACAATTGTAGTGTATTACAATCAAAAAAAAAAAAATTTTTGGTTATTTTTGTATTTTTATATTCTGTATAATATGAGTTTTCCAATTAAAACTAAAAATATGCATGTATCCATTATAATAATTCCCCCTTTTCAATAGCAAACATTTGCTAAAATTCACAGTTTCGCGCGCATTGAAATGAAATGTCCTTTTACTTTTTAATTTGACATCAAATTGGATCAGAAGAAGGTTTTATAGCTGTCTATGATTCGTAAAAATTGAGACGGGGGATCTCAGGTAGGATGTCGGGGTTCGAGAGAAACACTGCTAGGCTGAACAGGTTCTTTATTATGTCTCACTACCGCTTACATACAGTATGACCGAACTAGGTAAGCACTGGCCTGAGCTGGCTGGAGCGTAGACTCCTGCTGCTCTCCGACGCTCGCAGGGTAGCTGCTCGTAGGGTCGCCGATGAGCTGGCCAAGGTGCGCTGCGCAGGCAGCTCTGTGGTCGAGGTTCAGGCTGAGCGGGGTCTCAGGCGGTGCAGCCGATGTGGGCCGAGCGGTCAGGCTCAGGCGTCCGTGGCCTGGCTGTAGGAGCTCGTAGGCAGGAACGGAGGCTTGGGTGGCAGCTGGCTAGTAGCGGCACGGCACCAGCAGCTCGTGGCTTGTAGCCCGTAGGAAGAACGTAGCCCGTAGGAAGAACGTCAGGTGCAGTGAGCCCGTAGGAAGAACTGGAAACAGCATAGAGAATACACAACAACCGGTCAGGAACAGGCTGTCCCTAGATCGGCTGTTATGCTTAGGAGACACAGATACTACAGACAGAACATATAGGCACACAGACAACTAGAATATGCTTACCCCCAGCGGGACAGTAGATAGGAAGTAGAATGTAGAATAATCGCGAGGTGTAGCGGCAGCGTTCCGATGTCTAGGGAAAGTGACCATTCTACAACGCGCACCCATCTTATATAGGCATAAACCTATGACTCACAACTGCCTTTGGCTAGTGAATATGACCATATTTGGTAATATTGCGAACGATGTCTGGCTAAGCTGGCGTTAAGCGCCTGCGAGATATTATATCGCAATACGTGTAGTATTACGTTACAAAATGCAATGCCATTTGAAATAATTGATAAAATGTACTAGGCCAGTGTAAAAAACGTCATAGATTGAAGGACGGAATCTGGACATGAATTCATGTCGTCGGTAAACAAGGGGACTTTTTTGTAGGACATGAATTCATGTCCTCGGTCGTCGAAAGGTTAAATAAGTCTTTTACAGACTTTTTATTTTCAATATGTTGTATATTTTTGACGCCAGTGATAAAAAATACATTGAATTTGTCTTAACATCTTCTAAAACAAGACCCAGTCTTTTATCTTGAGACCTTGCAGTACCATAAGGTAAAATTTTCACTCATACCAACAACCCTGGGCAACTGAAGTTGATAGTCTGCCCAGCCAGAGGATCCAGCAATTTGTTCTGTAGTGCCTAAATGTTCTGGCGACACTTGCAGGAAAATTATTGAAGATATCAAAATTCAACATAACATAAATTCACGTCTGTATCCCCGAAGGGGAAGGCAGAGGTGTATTACACATCCATACTTCGCCAGTTATGTTTCGGTCCCAATGTAATAGGGAGCGAACCTATTGCCATATACCGGGCACATTTTTAAGCGTGCGAAATTTAGCATTTTAATTCACACATAACTTCGAAAAGTCAGAGGTATGCGCCCGAGATACCTGGGCATCGAACCCGAGACCATCGGCTTGGCAGTCCGTTATGCACACCATTGGACTATCGCCGCTTTTTGAAAATGCATTGAGGAAAATGATGAATTCCGACGTAAATGCGACTTTTCTCCAAACTTCTTCATCAACACTTTAAAACCGGCGTTTGAGCAGACACTGTGCCAAAGCCTGATTCGTCTCAAAGGCTGGGGACACAAATATAATGGAGAAAACGTTAAATTGCCAAAATACAACAATTATGAAGATATCACTAGACTTTTAGCTTTATGCGAATAGCTTCAGGACCAAAAGTGGAGAGAATTTAATTTGCTACAAAAACTCTTTCACATATTCTTTCCGCGGCTAATAGTAAACTATTACTATACAGATCATTAAGAAAAACCATCTGCAACTGAACTCTTTCCAAGATGGCGGCCGAGTGACAAGAGGTACAACCCCATAAATTTGGATCTAGCTTTACACTACTCCTCCTTAGACATATGTAAAATAAAATTGCGTCCTCTGATAAATCCAACTCCAAATGAAACTTTTCAATGGACTAGTCTGTCATTGTCTTATTGATGGACAGATCTAAATGTCTTTGGTAGCTAGACTAGAGTAAAAAGAAATAATATGAGCGATTTGCAAGCTCGACAGCTTATTGGCCCAGCCACGTACCTACCCAAGCAGTACTTCATTAAATAACAAGTTTTATCTATTTCAGCATAGGTATATTTAACCGTCTTTAGACCGCATGTTTGTTACCCGGAATGGGTTGTACCTACTATTGGGCTTGTCTGCCAGATCAACCTCAGAATATAATGTAGATTCCATAGATGCTATGTAGCCCTCAAATACGTAGAACTCGAAAGCTGACGTATGGGCGAATAACACACGTAAGCAAGATATTTTGTATGTAAATCCAATCTACTATACTACAACTCCTACGGTTTATTGCCGCAGTTTACCTAA
This sequence comes from Euclidia mi, assembly GCA_944739405.2. Classification (NCBI taxonomy): domain Eukaryota; kingdom Metazoa; phylum Arthropoda; class Insecta; order Lepidoptera; family Erebidae; genus Euclidia; species Euclidia mi. Next base: position 39,230,682 of record OX123198.2, read on the forward strand.
CTTTATGAATTCATTACGTATTCCCTGAAAATAATCACACAATCAAGAATTCGATCGTTCCCGATAACGTCTATTTATGTTCGTTCATTTCATGCTGCGAATATTTTCTATACATAGTTTCTAGTCTACATAGTTCGCCTTCAAAGATTTTCTCAAACCAATATTGTTAGAAGAATTCTGCAAGAACTATTTTCTCAGCACTTCTTTGTATATTCGATCTAGATTTTCTCGTAAGTTTAGTATTAAAATAGAGCAAATTCTTAACGCAATTTATTTAAACACGGGAGGTGGAGTTAATTATATAATTAAGTTGTGTCCGTCTAGAAAAGATATCGTATAATCTTGGTAAAATTCCTAGCCCTTCAGTGTGCAATTAATGAACAAAGTTAGCAGTGCCTCGAATGCGGTATTGTGATTTATGCAAAGAGTTTAGTCGGGAACGCCACCACATACAGTTTGCATCCGCTTTCTCACTACATTTACAGCTGAATACGAACCGTTGCCGTTATCTTGTAGAACCGGTTAGCTTATACTGTACTAAACACTACGGTCTCCCGTCTCATGAAATTAATCCGATTTCAAAAAATGACCCAATTCCGTATAGTGTCGGCCACCTTCGTGAATAGCGTACGTCTATCAAACGTCTGTTAATACAATCTATTTAATTTATGACGTCAGTGGATCGCAATTGAAATACATTTATTTTTGGTCCAAATGTAAATTGATTATCAATTGTTTGTGTATCGATGTACCAACTGTTACGAGTGTAAATGTGTACTGGTGTGGTCTCATTCCCGGGGGAGTAGGGGCTAAATAAATGGCTGCTGCAAGGATTGATCGATGTTGTTCAGTAGCAGCAGTCCGTCTTGCCATGTTCCTACATTCTATCCGTGAATTTAAGAAACAGTATCCATTACTATCCTTTCCTTGGTGTGTACATTTGTAAATATTCATTAATTTTTCGGTATTAACTGTAACTTTTCTGATAGTAAATAAACGGGCAGTAAAATTAATTGATATTGTTTGTTAATTTACAGCATAAGCAATAGCTATTTAATCACACTGAAATCTTTTTACATTTCTATTTAACAAAGATACATACACATATTTTGAATGATATACATATAGCTATAACATTCAGGAACATTTTCAAATGGCACATTAAGTATCGATCACAAATAGTATCGTATCGTATTAAGGAGAAAATGACAACACATGGCGCATAAGCAGGATCAAATTGAATCACAAACACATCTGCGCTTATTTATATACGTAGTATTACAGAGCGATTGATGAATTATTTGAGACGAAAATAATCAGAAAAGCCCTGCTCTTATAATAGCTACCTTAGTCGAGAGCAAAACAAAATCTGTTAATTCCATGTGTGTATTGTATGTTCTTAATTTTGATTGTATGTTTGTGTATGTACTGTAAATTAATATTCTCAAATAATATTAATGCACAGTCACAGTGCCTAATTCCTTTATGTTTCTTTGGTCTCCTTTTATTCGTGTACACCGACAGCATAGGTACTAGAGATGGCCCCTCATTTTTTTTATTTTTTTTTTATTCTTATAAGGAAAACTAACAGCTAACAGAATATTATATAATACAATATTAGCAGAAGGCCAATTACAAGTTTTCACCTATGAGCAGTCCAATATTGCAACATGCACGTACACAGTGATATTATAATAATTATACAAATATTAAGTACATAAGATACATACACTAGGCTATTATTCATAACTTAAAAAACATACAAAAAAAAAGAACAAAATAAATGGAGGTAGGAACTAAGATTCAAAGAAATGTATGTTTATAGATTTTTTTAAATGGGCAATGCCAGATGCAAACAGGTCAAGGTCAATTCTCCGACACTCCCCGTTAAACGTACGACATGCTCTAACAAGAAATGAATTTTGCCTGTACGTTGTTCTCACTAGAGGTATATCGAAAAGATTTGTTCTTCTTAAGTTTGCAGTAGGTACGCGTAGTCCAATCTTGTTAAACAAATCCGGAACGTCGACTAGACCATTCATAACGCCGTATATGAATGTTAAATCAGCTGCTTTTCTGCGTTCATATAGAGGGAGAATGTGAAACTTTCTGCAACGACTAAGGTAGTCCGGCAAGTAGGTATTGGATCGGTATTGAATGTATCTTAAAAATTTCCTTTGGATACCTTCAATGCGGTCAATGTATACATTATAGATTGGATTCCAAACCTGCGATGCATATTCAAGATGACTACGAACAAACGTACAGTATAGTATTTTCTTTGTTTTGACATTCCTAAATTCAGATGATAATCTAAATATAAAACCTAACGCTTTGGATGCTTTGTTTACAATACTATTTATATGCGAATCAAATAACAGCTTTGCATCAAATGTACCAAGATCTCTGATAGTGTCGACTCTTTCCAACGGTGTGTTACAGAGCTTATATGTGGTTTTAATAGGGTTTAGTTTGTGGGTAAAGGTACACGTGTAACATTTAGCGACATTTGAATCTAATTTATTCCTAGAGCAATAGTGTAGGAAGCGGTTCAAATCATCCTGCAAGGATTGAGCATCTTCGGCTTTTGTCACCTGTCTCAATATTTTCATATCGTCGGCGTACAATATGACTTTAGCATCCTGAAAGCATGTGTCGACGTCATTTATGAAAATATTGAACAAGAGTGGACCTAATAAGGATCCCTGAGGGATTCCCGACGGGATTACCACTGCTCGAGAGGTGTAACCATTGAGAGCTACTGTTTGACACCTATTCTGTACATAGGACGTGAACCAACGGAACAAGTTACCTCTGATTCCAATCGCGAAAAGCTTGCGTAATAGTAAGACATGATCTATACGATCGAAACATTTGCTGAAATCAGTGTATATAACGTATTTTGCAAGCAACATAGTGATTATAGTCCATTTCAATGCTTGAAATTGTATATACCATCTGTATATATAAAATTCTTGAGTGACTGACAGACAACGTACAGCCGAAACAACTGGGCACAAGAAGTTGAACTTTGACATGTATGTTCTTTGGGGAGTGTAGGAGAGTATTCAGAGAGGATTTGATATTCACCCTCTAAGAGGGTATAGAGGTTCTAAGTTTGTATGAAACATTCACGCAGACAAAGGAGCGGTCAAAAACTACTTTCAGTAATGGTTATAATAATACTGTAAAAAACATCTACAACTAGTGTTCTTAAATTTAAGAATAAGCCTAGTCCTTATTACGTAAAATATTCTCCAAATAATTAAATTCGAGGTATTGAGATAATTTATAAACACGATTCCTTTGTGAAATTGTTGGTAGCAGTAGTATCTTTTAATAAAATCATAGCTGTGTATTTCGTTTGCGTGCGTAACGTAACACGGCTGATATTATCATAATATTATGTATATTATGATAGTATCCCGCCGTCTCTTTGTTTATTCATGTTGTAAGATATTATGAGATTTTGATTTTATTCATAGACGGGAACACTAGGTACGAGTTTGCGGTGCCTACGTACAAACGCTATTGTTTCTGATATTCCGGGATAAAAATTATATATAAAAGGACTTGCGCAGACGTAACATTATTCCAATTTTAGCTCAAAAAAATTCCAGTACCTATCAGAAATGAAGCGTTAAGCAATGGATTTACTTTGATTCTAGTCATTTGTAACTGAAATGTTTAGTAATCCTAACATGTTGATGTGTCTCATATAATGTTTTGTAGCCTGGAGTTTTCAGTTTGTTATAGAAGAATAACATTAACATAACAATATTTTAATCAAAATTGTAGTATTAGGTTATTTAAGTCACTAAGCAGCTTTGTAATTCGACTGCAGGGTCAACGAGATCTTTTTAGACCTACGACGGTATCGATTTGGCAATTTTTCTCTAGGTTATAATGCTATGGGACGAAAGAAAAGAAATTAAACATGAGCGCTAGTTTGCATTTCACCAGCTAAGCTCAGAGCTTGGGGCGTTACCCATACGATCGGTTACCGTACTTAAGTGCATCAAACTACTTTTAAATTTAGGTATTTTATTAGACTCCTTTTAAAACATATATCTTTTGACGCTTGTTTAGGATCAGAGAGGTTGGACTAGGTTTAGACTAGAGAGAACATGCCCGCTATATTTCCTTATACCGAACGTGTAACATGTAATGTCAGTTGGTCTTAGTTGGTTAATCATAACGTCAAATTATGCGCCTCATTTAAAGAGACATAGACTCCTTACAGACTCATATCTTTGACTGCATTCTCTAAATAGCAGTGCTGTCATCAGTCATCAGTGTAAAATTTGTTGGACGGTTGTGTTTACATTTTTCATAACTTTTTTGCATTTAAATAGTGAGTAAGCTTAAAATAATCAAATAGTATAGTCATGAATTAATACACATTGTATATGTGATATCGGGATGTGGATTCCACTAGTCTTGGAACGGAAATAACTGGAGAAACTTTATCTTCTAGCAGTGAGTCGGCATTTTTCTTAGTTTTCTCGTATTAATGCTATAATAAGTGTTAAGTTTACACAATATCATTGTATTGCAAATCAAAGGAACAGCTTGCATGCGTATGTGATATGAATTTATCTCACAAATTGATATTTTGTACATTTATTGATTTAATTGCCTTAGTGATGGGATTTGACAGTGAAAGGAGATACCGATGTTTTTTGAATGAGGGATAAATACAGAAACTAACTATCGGACATGAATGTGAACTGTAGCTGAAAGCGACAGCGGGTAGCCGCGGTTGCTAAGTTGGCAATAAACAAAGACGTCCAGCGGTCTAATTTTCTATCGCGCGTTTGATAGTAAGCGCAGCTTAATATACAATGTACATAATTTACTTAGATACCTACCGTAAACTTTGAAAGAAGCGTCTATTACGGCCTACCTACGGCCTTGTACGGACCATACGTTTCAGTGTACGCGCGAGTGTGTAGGCTTACATTTTTGCATCTTTATAATAGTAGATGGATTAAAGATGTGAGTCGCATTTTTAATTATTAAGAAGGTGTTTTTTTATTACAGGTTGTCTATTAATGAGGTCACAAGAAAACTTTGGATAAATGCCGTTGGACTGCCTAGTTTGATTTAGCAGAAGTACCATCCTATTTGTTCACGTCATTTTGAAAAAGACTGTTTTTTTAAAGACAGAAAGCACCTGGCGTCGTTTAAAACCGAATGCTGTGCCTACATTACATTTATGCCCGGATATTGCACACCCGGTAGAATTATTTATCTAAAGCTAAACAAAAAGAGTGTAATTTTAGTTTGAAAATATTAATAAAATATAATAATTACAACGATTTCTATTAATCTACCTACTTTTATATTATTTATAATATTAGTGCTATCCTGACTGATCAAAGATGTCTTGCCTTGTAGTCAACTATATGATATTCTACCATATAATATAATATTCTTCCACATTCACACAACACCATCTGGTCCCAAACTAAGCATATCTTGTACTACGGGTACTAGACAATCCATAAACATACATAGGTATATACTTTTTTGTAAATATATTACATATTATATATAGTACCACCCAGACCAAGACAAACATCCATATTCATGCACACAAATGTTTGACTTGAACGGGAATTGAACCCGCAAACTTCGGCGTGGCAGTCGATTACACTCACGCCAACTGGGTCGTCAAAGTATAGCACTTCAGCAGTACACTGCTGTACTAATAGGTACATAAAGGCAAATCATTTGTGCTGGCGCATCACAAATCGGATTACCTACAACTCTAAAAAAATCGAACAGTGTCCAACGTAAGCGATAGCAAGCAACGTAATCTGATGTGACGCAAACAAATTGCCAAAGCCTGCCGCATTAGCCAATCTGGTATAATTCGTATAATACATAACCTAAGTGTCAGTTTCTTAGTACTGTCTGTCTGGCAAGTCTTTGCAAAGCACTGTCAGGCGTCGACAGCAAAAACTATAATTTCAATATTTTAGTTGTTTGCTTCTACGGCTTAAATATATCGACACATACTAAATTCATACTAAAGACATTTGACCAAAAATATTTATCGATAAATCATCACTTTTACGAACAACACTCGGTTACCTAACTCTATGTTTTGTCTACTGTCTGCCTACCACAAGACTGCTATAAGATCGTGCTGCTATACCTATCGATAGCTCTTTCTATCATACTACATTTGTCATTAGAAAGAAGATATCAATCATAGCAACCGCTGTTGTTATTTTAGTGTTACTTCTAAGACTTAATAAGGTTATATTTCTTTGTTTAGGATGACATAATATCATGCCCGTACTAATCTGTTCTGTACATTGTAACGTTATAGTGTTTGTGGACACTTATATGCCTATAGAGTTACTTAGTAGGTATGTGTTCTGGAGAGATAAATTAAATAGTTATTGTTCATTACAAAATATATTTACTAGGAAGCGTTACACAATAGAAACCCGGTAGCTAGAGGTAAGAGCTAAGACTCAGGGCCGAGTAGGCAGGCAGGCTGACGAGGCTGCGGTGCTACTGGACAGAAGCAGCACTTATCTTCAGCGGTGGTGTCCGGGATACGAAAACGGGCCGCTGTTCACGTCGGACCTGAATATATACTCGACGGCGAGCGTGGATGTGTGCGTCGAATAGGTGGGGCAGCACTGTGTGTGCATCGCTCGATGTGACGTCACACACTCGCCCCTTTAGGCCGGAATTTTTGCTAGGGAAAAATTGCCTGACCACGCAGCCATCGTCAGCCCTGGAACAGAGAAGGAAAATTGGTGTCAGTCCTTTAAGTGTTAAACACCACTCAAAAGAAATTTGGTTATGTATTACCCTCCAACCTTTTATACATCACGCATTCAATGGACCCCTTTTAATAATAAAAAAAATCCTTCATATCTCGTATACATGCTAGATACATGCCAACACACAACAACCAGTGTACCAGCTATCATACAAATCAAGACGGTTTCTGCTTGAATGCAAAACACGTCAAGGATTACATATAACTGAGATAGTCTAGAATAGTAGATAAATAGTTAACATTTATTAGTGACACTCTTCAAAACAATTGTTTAGAATTTATATACATAAGTTAAGTTAAATAGAATACAAATGAGCTGATCAGTTTATGAAGTAACTAGTTAACTACTAATTTATACGACATGTAAAACATCTATACCGCATCCTTTAATGTTTTGAAAATACTTTTTTTATCTATATTATTTGTAAACTTATATCTCAATTTACATCAACGTTGAATAATTTAAGAAAATTTACTTCCCCTTAGAAGCGCCACATCAAATGACAAAATCTGTATAGTGTTAACTCGTGAAAGCATATCACACAGGCAGAGTTGCATTTGCATTTATTTGGAGACTTTATAAAACGGTTTACATGACACGCAAAAAAGTTTACTTGTTCATACAAAACCTTCTGGGTTCCTATGAGACATATTTATTCGTGCAAACGTTTCGGCCGTCAATAAAATTTCACTTTCTTTGATCCGGTACCCTCATCCATTTAAATCTGGGCTATCGTTTTCCCATCTTAGTACGAAGCCTCTTCTTTGGCAGTCAAGTACAGATTGAAAGATTACAAGTTTGGTAAATAATTACGTCCCCTTCAATCTTGTTTACTCTATGTTTTTTACAAATAACGATGTTCAGCTAAATATTTGTTTCACCAAAATTTGATATTGCTGGTGATTTTATTTTTATAAGGGTGTAGATACGTTTCATAAAACTTTTATTTCAGGTTTGAATTACTTGAAGAAATATGCATCGACAAAAATCGAAGCATTAGTAAGACGACCATTATTTACGACATGTCAAATCTCATAGTGGATAGGTACCATAATATCGTACTATCTATACAATCTTTGAAACATCTTCAAGCCCCTTATAGTTGTGGACTAGAAAATATCACATCCACGGCAACTATATTACGCCTATATTAGTATAAAAATTAACAAGTGCCATGCAGATAAATTGTGTAGACGGTGTGTGTTCGGTATCGGCGTGAGTGTCGCCGTTAACTAGACACTCGGGGACGGCTGCGATGTGCGGAAAGGACGGCTGTCACACCGATGCGATGCGACGCGGCGTGATACGACGCGAACCGTGACGACGACATGCGACGATTTATGACAAGCGGCGATACTCAGGACGCAGTGAGAGTGCATCTAGCGCGTGTTTTGTTAATTAAGTAAGTCTTTTACGGCTTACTTTTTCTTTTCAATATATTGTATATTTTTCTTGACCAGTGATAAAAAAATACATTAAATCTGTCTTAACATCTTCCAAAACAAGACCCAGTCTTCAATCTTGAGACCCTGCAGTACCATGAGATAAAATTTTGACTCATATTAACGACCCTGGGCAACTGAATTTGATTGTCTGCCCAGCCAGAGGATGCAGCAATTTGTTCTGCAGTGCCTAAATGTTCTGGGCCACCTGCAGGAAAATTTTTGAAGATATCTTCATCATCATCATTTCAGCCAAACGACGTCCACTGCTGGACATAGGCCTCCCCCAAGGTTCTCCACAGAGACCGGTCTTGAGCCGCGCGCATCCAACCTCCTCCCGCGATCTTGACAAGATCGTCGGTCCACCTTGTGGGGGGCCTACCTCTGCTGCGTCGTCCGGTACGTGGCCGCCACTCCAGAACCTTTCTGCCCCAACGACCATCGGTTCTTCGAGCTATGTGCCCTGCCCACTGCCACTTCAGCTTGGCTATCCGGCGAGCTATGTCGGTGACTTTGGTTCTACTGCGGATCTCCTCATTTCTGATTCGATCTCGCAGGGAAACTCCAAGCATAGCTCTCTCCATCGCCCTCTGAGTGACCTTGAGCCTTCTGATAAGGCCCATAGTGAGCGACCACGTCTCTGATCCGTAAGTCATCACTGGCAACACACACTGGTCAAAGACTTTCGTCTTGAGACACTGCGGGATATCGGACGAGAAGATATGTCGTAGCTTCCCGAACGCTGCCCAACCGAGTTGGATTCGACGATTGACCTCCTTCTCGAAGTTGGACCTACCTAATTGGACTACTTGTCCCAGGTAGATATACTTGTCGACAACTTCGAGCGTAGAGTTCCCAACCTGAATAGGAGCAGGTACAACATGGACGTTCGACATGATTTTCGTCTTGTCCATGTTCATCTTAAGACCTACTTGTTGGGAGACTCTACAGAGGCCATCGAGCATTGTGCCTAGGTCTTCCATGGTCTCAGCCATGACTACGATATCGTCTGCGAATCGAAGGTGAGTGATGTACTCGCCGTTGATGTTGATGCCGAGTCCATTCCAGTCCAGAAGCTTGAAAACATCCTCCAGCGCAGTGATACAGTTTCGGGGATATGACATCCCCCTGTCTCACCCCTCGCTGGAGTTGAATAGGTTTCGAAATCTGATCCTGGAGGCGGACTGACATAGTGGCGTTTTCATACAAACACTTCAGCACTTCGATATATCGGTAGTCAATCCGGCACCGTTGGAGAGACTATAGCACCGCCCAGGATCGAATTGAAGGCTTTCTCATAGTCCACAAACGCCAAGCATAGGGGCTGGTTATACTCCTCGGACTTCTGTATAACCTGCCGCAGCGTATGTATGTGGTCTATGGTACTATAGCCTTTACGGAAACCGGCTTGTTCGGGAGGCTGGAAGTCGTCTAGCTTGCTCTCGAGACGATTCGTGATGACCCTCGAAAACAGCTTGTAGACGTGGCTCAGAAGTGTGATGGGTCTGTAGTTCTTCAAGAGAGTTTTATCCCCTTTCTTAAAGAAAAGCACCACCACACCTCTGTGCCACGCCTGTGGCGTTTTACCCTCGAGAATGATGGAATTAAATAGCTTTCGGAGGGCTTCTCTAGCGGGTGCAACGCCGGCCTTCAGAAGCTCGCTCGTAATTCCGTCATCACCCGGCGCCTTGTTGTTTTTGAGCTGTTTGAGAGCCACACTAATCTCGTGCATGCTGACGTCCGGGATATCTTCGGTATAGTGTTGGGTCAATCCAGCTCTAGGGTCTGACGCTGGAGTGCTTGCGGGTTGTTGCGTTGTCGTGTATAGCTGTCCATAGAACCTTTCGATCTCCTCCAAGAGCTCAGGCTTGGACGATACGATTCGGCCATCCTTCGTCTTCAGCTTAGTCAGCTGACTCTGCCCAACAGACAGATCCCTCTGGAACACTTTGGATTCCTTATTCTGCTCGATCGCCTCACGAACACATTTTGTGTTCGCCAATACATGGCGGAGATCGCGCGTCAGAGACTTAGAGATCTGTCTGTTGAGGTGCCGATATTTCGGCATGTCGTCGGAGGATAGCAGAACCATCTTGCGCCTTTCCTCTAACAGCTCGAGGGTCGGATCCGAGATCTTGTTGGTTCTCGGGCTTTTCTGGGACTTAAAAAATTTAGCCCCTGTTGTATGGACAGCATCCACGAACCCGTTACTGTACACGTCCACATCTACGCATTCACCCAGGCATTCGAAACGGTTCTTGAGTTCGAGCTGAAAGCTCTCGAGGTTTTGGATATGAACCGGTGCCGGTCGGAGCGTGGACTTTATCAACCTCGACCGTTCGAGGCTTGTACAGATTTTCAATGTGCCTCTTACCATTCGGTAATCGCTCCCCACTTTAAGTGAATTGATCACGGAGACATCATTGAATATCTGCCTCTTCGTCGACATGATAAAGTCGATCTCATTTTTGGTTGCACCGTCTGGACTTACCCAGGTCCACTTGCGGCATTCTCGATTCTTGAAGAAGGAATTCATCATATACAGTCCTTCCTTCTCCATAAAACTAGCAAGCGACCCCGGGAATTCCGATGCCCATAACCAAATTGCCCCACTCTCAGCTCATCACCGTCGAGTTTGCCCAGTTTCGCGTTAAAATCTCCCATGACCACGGTGTAATGGGTTTTGTAGCCATGTATAGCCCGAGATATGTCCTCGTACATGGCTTCCACCTCCTCATCGGGGTGCGACGAGGTCGGAGCGTATACCTGTATGACCTTCAGCGAATACCGCTTGGATATTCTGAGTATAAGGTACGCTACCCTGCTCGACACTATCTAAATTCAACATAACATAACTTCACGTCTTTATCCCCGAAGGGGAAGGCAGAGTAGTAGAAGTATTACACACCCATACATCGCAAGTTATGTTTCGGTCCCAATGAAATAGGGAGCGAGCCTATTGCCATATACCGGGTACATTTTTAAGCGAGCGAAAATTGACATTTTTAATACACACATAACTTCAAAAAGTCAGAGGTATGTGCCCGGGTTACCTGGGGATCGAACTCGAGAATATCACCTCGGCAATCCGTTACGTACACCACTGGACTATAGATTTTTGAAAATGCATTGAGGAAAATGATGAATTACGATATAGATGTGACTTTTCTCCAAACTTCTTCATCAACACTTTCATCTTTCATCAACAAAACCGGCGTTTGAGCAGACACTGTGCCAAAGCCTGATTCAAGTCAAAGGCTGGGGAAACAAATATAAATGAGAAAACGTTAAAATTGCCAAAATACAACAATAATGAAAATATCACTACACTTTTGGCTTTATGAGAATAGCTTGAGTACCAAAAGTGCAGAGAATTTAATTTGCAACAAAAAACTCTTTCACATATTCTTTGTGTGGCCAATAGTTTAACAGATAATCAAGAAAAACCATCTGCACCCTCACTCATTTCAAGATGGCGGCCGAAGGACAAGAGGTGCTACCCCACAAATATGGATCAAGCTTTACACTACTCCTTCTTAGACATCTGTAAAATAAAATTGCATCCTCTGATAAATGCAACTCCAAATGTAATTTTTCAATGGACTACTCTGTCATTGTCTTATTGAGGGACAGATCTGAATGTCTTTGGTAGCTAGACTAGAGAAAAAAGAAATAATATGAGCAATTTGCAAGCTCGACAGCTTATTGGCCCAGCCACGTACCTACCCAAGAAGTACTTAATTAAATAACAAGTTTTATCTATTTCAGCATAGGTATATTTAACGGTCTTTAGATCGCATGTTTGTTACCCAGAATGGGTTGTACCTACTATTGGGCTTGTCTGCCAGATCAAGCTCAGAATATAATGTAGATTCCATAGATGGTACGTAGTCCTCAAATACGTAGAACTCGAAAGCGTTACGTATGAGCGAATAACACACGTAAGCAAGGATTTTTTGTATGTAAATCCAATCTACTATACTACAACTGCTACGGTTTATTGCCGCAGTTTACCTAACTTTATGAATTCATTGACAGCTTGAATAAATAATCGTATTCCCTGAACATAATCGCACAATCAAGAATTCGATCGTTCCCAATAACATCTATTTATGTTCGTTCATTTCGTGCTGCGAATATTTTCTATACATAGTTTCTAGTCTACATAGTTTGCCCTCAAAGATTTTCTCAACCCAATATTGTTAGAAGAATTCTTCAAGAACATTTTTTTTAGATTTTCTCGTAAGTTTAGTATTAAAATAGAGCAAAATGGTGGACTTAATTATATAGTTAAGGTTTGTCCGTCTAGAATAGATATCATATAATCTTGGCAATATTCCTTCAGTAGGCTTAGCGCTTCAGTAGGCAATTAATGAACAAAGTTAGTAGTGCCTCGAATGCGGTATTGTGATTTATGCAAAGAGTTTAGTCGGGAACGCCACCACATACAGTTTGCATCCGCTTTCTCACTACATTTACAGCTGAATACGAACCGTTGCCGTTATCTTGTAGAACCGGTTAGCTTATACTGTACAAAAAAAAATGGTGGCCACGTTTGTCTCCAAAACCGGCCACGTTACGACTATTCCTCTTGAGGGACAAAGAACGGTTAATGCAGAGTGGTATGCTAGCATTTGTTTGCCACAGGTCGTTTCTGAACTCCGTAAAGAGAACTGCAACCGCCGCATCATCCTCCATCACGACAATGCGAGTTCTCACACCGCGCACAGAACAAAACAGTTTTTAGAGCAAGAAAACATAGAATTATTAGACCATCCGCCGTACAGCCTCGACCTAAGCCCTAATGATTTCTATACTTTCCCTAAAATAAAGAATAAATTGCGTGGACAGAGATTTTCATCACCTGAAGAAGCTGCGGACGCCTACAAAACGGCCATTTTGGAGACCCCAACTTCCGAATGGAATGGTTGCTTCAATGATTGGTTCCATTGTATGGAAAAATGTGTCAAATTTCGCGGAGAATACTTTGAAAAGCAATAAATACATTTTTAAATAGTAATGTTGTGTCATTTCCTTGATTCTCGAAATTTTCAGTAGTGTCGGCCAGCTTCGTGAATGGCGTACGTCTATCAAACGTCTGTTAATACAACCGATTTAATTTATGACGTCAGTGGATAGCAATTGAAATACATTCATTCTTGGTTCTAATGTAAATTGATTATCGATTGTTTGTCTATAGATGTACCGTCTGATACGAGTGTAAATGGCATTTAGGCAATTTATTGTTCGATATAATAAATACAAGAAAGCCAACATACTTATTCCAGAAACTGAGTTGGAGGCAGGACCATTACCAGTATCCCGCTCGCTCGTCGTCGAGGCCACTCTCAATACCCAAATACAGAACCACAGCCTTCCGGGGATGTTTCAGATATGCTGCCACTCATTGCTGGAACGATATAACGCCTCCCATAAGATCTCTAAAAACAAAAAATACTTTTAAATTCGCCTTCAAAAGATATCTTTTGGAGGAACAGAATAATATAACAAATTAACACTTACGCAACGTTTATGACCTACAGGCAAATAGGGTATACTGAATTCTCAGCTGATTGGTTCTGGGTATTTGTTTGAAGATGCTTCTTCCAAAATCCACAATAACATAGGGAGGCACGCGAGCTGTGGGTATAGAAAAATCACCTAAATTATGATGTTTGCTGTTTTATTTGGTTTTTGATATGAATTGAGCAAATAGATTTTGGTTTGATTGATAATTTGTGTTCTTAAATGAAAATGTAATAAGTATATTAAAAAAAATATATACCTATAATATTATTGTCATTATATAATTACTTACCTATTATTACGCTCGGTTCGGTGGACTAGTTGCTGTTGATATCCACACATAACCCTGGTATTTAATCAGCATTATGTATCAAACTGTGGGTGTATGTTTGATAAAAATGATGCAATGTTTAGTTGTTTACATCACGTGACCACACTGAGCTATAAACTTGGTTATTATACGCTCGCTGGCGCACGCTGCTGCTGCAGCGCCACCACCGGCCAACACGAGTACCCAAGTGGTCGGTTTTATGTAGATACAATTTGTAAACAAAGCACTGTGACTTTAGGTATATTAACAACTCGTACCTTTATAACTTATTACTTATTAAGTACTAACGTTTTTGTATTTCTTTATTGTGTACGTGTATAAGCTGCTTTTATTTTATTTTTTAATCACTAGTTAAGTTTATAATTATGTACTTTACGTTTATTGCGTCACTGACGTCACTTGGGGCAGGCATTGAAAACCAGCAAGTCGTATCGCGGCTAACGTCACGGACGACGCATCGCTCATAGAGAGAACATGCTCGCCATATTTCCTTATACCGAACGTGCAACATGTAATGTCAGTTGGTCTTAGTTGGTTAATCATAACGTCAAATTACGCGTCTCATTTAAAGAGGCATAAACTCCTTACAGACTCATACCTTTGACTGCATTCTCTAAATAGCCGTGCTGTCAAATCCCATCATTAAGGAGTGATGGGATTTGACAGTGAAAGGAGATATCGATGTTTTTTGAATGAGGGATAAATACGGAAACAAACTATCGGACATTAATGTAAAACTGAATCGTACCCGCAAGCTTCAGCGTGGCAGTCGGAAGCATTGCACGCACGCCAACTGGGTTGTCAAAGTAGTTCACTGCTGTACCAATATTTACATAAAGGCGAATGCGGTGTAATATTACACCTCTGCCTACTCCTTCGGGGATACAAGCGTGAGTCTATAAAAAAAAAACTATTAAACACGTGAATTTTTTTAGTACTGTCTGTCTGGCAAGTCTTTGCAAAGCACTGTCCGGCGTAGACAGCAAAAACTACAATTTCAATATTTTAGTTGTTTACTTCTATACGGCTTAAATATATCGACACATACTAAAGTTAGACATTTGACCAAAAATATTTATCGATAAATCATCAATCACTGTTACGAACAACACTCGTTTGCCTAAATCTATGTTTTGTCTACTGTTTGGCTACCACGAGGCTGCTATATGAGCATGCTGCTATACCTATCGATAGCTCTTTCTGTCATACTGCATGTGCCATTAGAAAGAAGATATCAATCATAGCAACCGCTGTTGTTATTTTGGGTGTTACTTCTATGACTTAAGGTTATATTTCTTTGGCATCGCTGAATGTCTGCCTTATTGTCACATCGGCGGCGTACAGTTATATTTTGTAATGTGGGTATGGCTCAATATTGTCGTGGGTGATGTTAATGTACCTATTAAATGCCATTATGTATCTACCTACCTACTGTATTTATATGCACCTGTCTGTTTATGTAACTAATAATTGTACCTTGTTATGATGTGAGAATAAATGAATTACTTACTTACTTACTTACTTACTTAAATGTGTACTGGTGTGGGATCAATAACGGTAAGATGCATAGCTGGATTCATTCCCTAGGGAGTAGGGGCTAAATAAATGGCTGCTGCAAGGATTGATTGATGTTGTTTAGCAGGAAGTCCGTCTTGCCATGGTCTTACATTCTATCCGGGAATTGAAGAAAGTGTTATCCATTATTATCCTTTACATGTACAGGTGTGTACATTTGTAAATATTCATTGATTTGTTGGTATTAACTGTAACTTTTCTAAAAGTAAAGAAACGGACAATAAAATTAATTAGTATTGTTTGTTCATTTACAGCAACAACTATTTAATCACACTGAAATCTTTTTCATTTCTATTTAAAAAGATACATACACATATTTTGAATGATATAAATATAGCTATAACATTTAGGAAAATTTTCAAATGTACATTACATTAGGTATCAATCACAAATAGTATCGTATCGTATTAAGGAGAAAATGACAACACATGGCGCATTAGCTGGATCAAATTGAATCACAAACACATCTGCGCTATTTTTAAACGTAGTAATTACAGAGCGATTGATGAATTATTTAAAACGAAAATAAGCAGAAAAATCCTCCTCATTCAATATATACCGTAGCAGAGAGCAAAACAAAACCTATTCATTCCATGTGTGTATTATGTGTTCTTTACTTTGATTGAATGTTTGTAGAGCGCAAACTATTATCAAATCAAATTAATACGCTCTCATAATTTTAATGCAAAGTAACAGTGTCCAATGTCAACTTTGTATGGTTCATAAATTGTTGTCTGGGTGTTCATTGTCTCCGTTAGTTGTATGCTTGTAAAGTCCCCCGCGTCACAGGATTTAGTCCAGCAGGACTAAATCCTTTATAATAGTTTATAACCATTACTGAAACTAGTAAGATTTTAAAAACATGATTCATCTTTAGTTTAAGAAGAGCATAGTCCTTATTACGTAAAATATTAATCGATTTTAAAGTTTGGCGATTTGTATACATCATACAATTTTATTGAAACGGGTCTTAATCGCGATATTGAATTAATTTAAGCTATAATTACCTCTGTTTTACCGACGTTTCGGCCGTCTTACAACAGCCATGGTCGCGGCAGGACTGATGTCATCTCAGCGTCGTCCTTGTGAAGCGCGGGTTTCGGCAGCTACCCTCACTTGTTTATTATACGAACTGTCGGTACGTCGACACACAACACTTATGACGTCTACACACTGGTGAGCTGTGTTACTGCGGCGGGGTTTATATTTGTTGATTTCTGGATTTCAAGTTGTAGACAGTCTGTATCCATCCTCCCGGTTGAAATTTTTATGCTTTTAAATTTAATTATTATTTAAACTCTTCACGTAATACCCTGGAGTAATAGTGACGATCGGTAGATAAGACCTTTGGTTGATGTAATTCGATCCAGGGTTTGGTCCAGACTCAAACAAATGCTCAGCTATGGCAGACTTGTTAATTTGCCGGTTTTTTACAGCTGCGATATGTTCCTTGATCCTTTCAGCGATGGTTCGTTTGGTCTGTCCGATATAGGAACTACCACAACTGCAGTCGACCTTGTAGACGCCAGGTGTTTGTAGAGGAATGACACCCTGCAGGGTGCGCAGATTGTGTGCTACCTTGGAGAGTGGACTATATACAGTCTTTATGGAGTATTTCTTTAGTACTGTTCCAACTTTGTCCATCACTCCCTTTATGTAAGGCATGAAAGCCGGTACTCTGCTTACTTCCGGAGGTATTTATACCTTAAATTAACTAAATATCGCGAATAAGACCCGTTTCAATAAAATTGTATGACGTAAAGTATTCATCAAATTACTAAAACAGACGTATAGAGATAATTTATAAACACAATTCCGTTGTGAAGTAGTGGGTAGCAAAAGTATCTTTAAATAAAATCATAGCTGTGTATTTCGTTTGCGTGCGTAACGTAACACGGCTGCTATTATCATAATATTATGTATATCTGTATCCCGCCGTCTCTTTGTTTATTCATGTTATAAGATATTATGTGATTTCTATTTTATTCAGAGACGGGAACACTAGGTACGGTTTGCTATGTCTACGTACAAACGCTATTGTTTTTGATATTCCCGGCTGAAAATGTTATATAAAAGGACTTGACGAGACGTACAATTTTATTAATCATCACAATTTTAGCTCGAACAAATTCCAATATCGAAATGAAACGTCTATGGATTTACTTTGATTGTAGTAGTTTGAAATTGAAATGTTTAGGTATCCTAACATATTTGGATGTGTCTCATATTTTTTTTTGTAGCCTGGAGTTTTTAGTTTGTTATAGAAGAATAAATGTAACTTAACAATATTTTAATCAAAATTTGTAGTATTCGGTTATTTAAGTCGCTAAGCAGGTTTGTAAATCGACTGCATGGTCAACGAGATCTTTTTAGACCTACGACAGTATCGGTTTGGCTATTTTTCTCTAGGTTATAATAATAAATCCTCTTTCATATCTTCTTAATAATAGTAATCTCGGATATCAATTAATTGCTTCTGAAAGCAGATTCTCGCTTACGCATTTATTTTATATGGATGACATAAAGCTTTATGCTAGTAATAAAAATGACCTTTTTCATCTCGCAGACCTAACGCAACAGTTCTCCGACGATATTGGCATGCAATTTGGGGTTGACAAATGTAAAATTTTATCGATAACCAACGGCAAACTTGACAATAATAGATATGTCTTAGAGACTGGTGAAACGATTGAACCGTTGGATAATTCTACAGGGTACAAATATTTAGGAGTTAGACAATCTCGAAAAATTCTTCAAAAGGAAACTTAAGCAGATCTCACAAAGAAATTCAAGATCCGATTAAATCTTTTATTAAAATCTCACCTCAACTCTAAGAATTTGGTCAAAGCCATTAACACATATGCTATCCCTATACTCACTTACTCATTTGGAATAATTAACTGGTCACAAACAGACCTCAAAACCCTACAGCGAACAATAAACACGCTCATGACAAAACACCGTAAACACCATCCAAAATCTTCAATAGAACGACTCACTTTGCCACGTAAGGAGGGAGGAAGAGGACTTATACACATAGAAAACCTACACAATAAACAAATATCTACACTCAGACACTACTTCCATTCTAAGTCACAGCTGTCATTATTACACAAACACATAAACGAATTAGACAAGAAACTCACCCCTTTAAATTTACAAAACCGTAATTTGCAACCTAATGAAAAAATCACTAGTGCAGAGCTAAATATTACTAAATGGGCAGCAAAAAGTCTTCATGGTAGACACCGTAACGATCTGGGTCAAAACTACGTCGATAAATTAAAATCGAACGAATGGCTTACAAGAGGGGAACTATTTCCAGAAACAGAAGGTTTTATGCTTGCTATACAAGACCAAATTATAGCTACCCGAAATTTTAAGAAATTTATTATTAAAGACCCAAACCAAGTCTCCGACCTATGTAGACACTGTCACTCAGCCTCCGAAACCATACAGCATATAACTGGCGCATGTAAATTTCTTGTTCAGTCTGACTATAAACACCGCCATGATCAAGTAGCTGCAATAGTACATCAACACCTTGCTCATCAAAATAATTTCATTAATAGGAAAACGCCATATTATAAATATAAACCAGCGACTCTACTCGAAAATCCATCGTGTAAAATATATTGGGATCGGACAATAATTACAGATAAAACAATACACTACAATAGACCTGACATAACTCTACATGATAAAACCAACAACACAGTTTATATTATTGACATAGCGATTCCCAACAGTCACAACATCCAGTCAACAATATCTGAAAAACTATCAAAATATCAAGACCTAGCCATTGAACTTAAAACGCAATGGCGAGCCGGTACTGTCCATATCGTACCAATAGTTTTATCATCAACTGGTTTAATACCCAAAACCCTGAATCAAAGTTTGAACACCCTTCACATGCCCGCACACTCGATACAGTTACTACAAAAAGCCACCATACTTAACACATGTCGCATCACTCGCAAGTTTTTAACATCATCATCCATAACATCAGCTTATTCTATCTAACGTGACACGCTTGGCTGCGGCCCGCATGGCACATATTTTATCCCTACAAAAAGGGAGTTGTTTAAAAACAAAATAAAATAAAATAATAATAATAATAATCATCTTTATTGCACCAAAGAAATTTACAATTATGAACCTTAACATAAATTATAGATAGTACAATTGGCGGCCTTATCACTATTAAGTAATCTCTTACAGGCAACCTTTGGAGAAACAACATGGATTCAGGTTGATTTCTTTTCTTTGGTCCTATAATGCTATAGGACCAAAGAAAAGAAATCAACTATGAGCGGAAGTTTGCATTTCACCAGCTAAGCTCAGAGCTTGGGGCGTTACCCATAAGATTTTATTAGGTTCCCTTAAAAAACGTCTATCTTTTTACGCATGTTTAGGATGACATCATATCATGCTCGTACTAATCAGTTCTGTACATCTGGTAAGAAACGCACTCACGACCTCTTGATAGCGAGACCTATAATATAAAGTCTAGGTACCCTACTTGCTGCCATCAACCATAGCTTAAGCTTTGCTTTGAAGATTATGTGGGCGTGATGTTACGTTATTAATGAGTTTACTGAACTATGGCTGCTTTTATTATTTATTATGTTCATTAGCAACCGCCTACTACAAATTGATTATATTTCGTTTTTCGATTAACCTTTTTGTTGCGTGACGTATTTCGAAACGTTTTGTTTTTAATTAATTAAAGAACCTTTGACACAGTTAATTAAATACAATGCTTGAAACTGCAAGTCAGCATTACTCACCTTAATTAATTTTCAGTACAGCCCAACATGGAATATTAATACTCGCTGATAAATTTAAAAAAGTAATTATATTTGCGTAATTTATTCTAATATATTTATTATTCTATCTGTTGCTATTAGTTTTGTAGAACAGAATTCTTATTTAAATGGAAACGCAATAGTGAAACAGTAGCGATAGTCTGAAAGCAATGTAAGGAAAATATAGAGTGTAAACAATTGTAGTGATGTCCCTTGGGTCATTTGATAGTGGAGATAGAGTTGACGAAGGACGGAGTGGTTTACTGGCCACCGGTGGTGGCTCGGTGGCGAATCGGGATACGGGGCGTGGACGAGAAGGGAACGACGAGTGGGTGACCGCGTCCAGTCCCTCGCGTTCCGATTTTCATAATAAAACCATCTCGCTAAATGGACCCGCACAAAATGTCGCCATTTCGCGTTCTCCCATAGCCCTTGCCAATTTGTTTTATATATTTCTATGTTGTTATTCTCCGCGGAAAATCATTGATTTCCGTCCACGTATAGAAAACGAGCAGATAGTACTAATGTGACTGTGTTGTTATGGAAGGATTTTTTTTACTAAACCGAAAGATCAGGTACCGATAGAATTGTCTTTGCCTAAGAAATTGGTAGACTCTCAAATATTGAAATATTTGAGTAGGTATCTGTCATCTCTATTAGTCTTGTAGTTACTAAATCTTAGTTTCTAATTGTATTTTTGTTAAACCATATCTGTATTTACTAAATTATACGTAATATTAAACATAGTAATTAAACCACTACCCTTAGAACACACCTGACACATCCCAAAGTTGACCGGGAGAAGATGCCTTCTGCATTAAGTCCGCCTTGGCCGATGTTATTCGCAAGAAATGAAACTATTTTTTTAACCTATGTTGTCCCACTGCAAGGTAAAGGTCTCCTTTACTCTTATTTAATTGTCTCTCTCTCTGTTGCCAGGTACAGTCGAAGTTATAATAAATCAAAATAAATAAATCTAAATCATCATGCCATCGTTTTCTTGGTCCGCCTCTATTCCGCCGTCCGCCTTGCGGCAGCCATTGCGCGACGATCTTTACCCATCGGCTAGGACGCATCCGGAATACGTGGCCCGCCCAATCCCACTTTAAGTTGACAGTCTATATAAAATACATAAAATAAATCAAAATTGCGTAGTTAGTCCAATGGTAAATTATAAACCTTCATCGCTTCAATAGCGATAAGCTTTAACGTCCCATACAGCTAAGATGCGCCTAGTTAAATACTAGTTACAAGTAAATACTTACCTTATGACATACGGTTTAAGGTCGTATCGGTTTGGAAAAGTGTGTCTCCGGTGATTGACCACGTACGTATTACAAAAAATTAGAAAGCATTCACCACAAAAACTTTTTCAAAAATTTTGTGACTATGAAAAGTAATGGACAATATTTACTCGAGATGGTACGCAACAAAATATTCCTTTGAAATTGTCAATGAATAAAAAAATTGTCCTGTACCATTTTCTTTTACAACAGTATTCATTAGGTATACTTTATGTTAAGCTCGATTTCCATTATAAAGAGTTTGGAAGACGGCAATCCGAATGGTTAGACTTCCTGAGTATAGAATATAAAAAACAAAATATATTTGAGAATCAATTTGGTACAGTGAATGGCATTTGTTTAATCATATGAAAAACTAGCTATTCTGCATCTACTTCGGGTGAGATTTTTTAAATTCTTATTTCTGTAATCAGTTCTCAAGAAACTTTTGCTGAAATTTAAAGATTTCAGACCCGAAAATCTGGGATGCGCATGTCAAATAATTATGGAGAAGATATTAAAATAATTTCTCATTTTAAGTTCTCACGGAAACTCTCTGCATGATTCGAAGATTCTAGATGCGGTTTGGACCATGCTACATAGGCCATTTAAGTTGCAATATAGACGCAGCATTTTGTATTGTGTTTCATACGTCAGCCAAGCAATAAACTGCAAGTCACAAAAAGAAAACTGATCAAGGCAATAATGGAATCCAAGTAGGTATGCTTTACGCATAAGCAATCTTATTTTCTCAAAACAAAAACAAAATGCCGACAAAATTTCGAAGTAGCAATACAAAACAAGTACGTTCACAAATAGCTGTACGAAAACCATTCGAAAATTCGTGATCGTTATTTTGTTTGAAACATATCAACTTAAAAGTAGATAGGGGATATCCTTGTCGCGGCAAAGTTACCTGTCAGAGAGAGGATAAAGAAAGTCTTGGTTATTGAGGCCACGCCAGAGAACCCTCGAGTTTTGAACGAGATCGCCCCGGGCATAAAGAACTAAGGTTTGTTTAACTTATGACGGCATATTATATAAACTTATCGTTCGTGTATATATTTTATAATTTTTTGAGAGTGTGTATGACACCGAAGAATCTTATGCGGCTGGGCTGACTGTGATGAATTTGCGTGCGTTTAAACTGATCGTCGTATAATAGATTCACACATGCATTTCTTCCGGCACTGATTTGGCTAGTATATTTATTTTGATCTGTACAACCGTCTCACTCAAGTTTTAAATTATTTCACTATCTGGGAAATCACATTATTATAAATTATTTTTAATATTCTTTGCTTCGCAGTCTGAATATTACAAAAAGACTAATCAATTCGCTTACCAGAGCTGTTTCATAGTTGCCTTTATATCAAAATTCAATTCCCACAAGAAGCTGCGGCATATAAATGAAGGGACCAATGTTATAAGCCCTACTTGCCATCGATCTGGCTCCTGTTAATTAATACTTTCCACTGTTGTGTAAGCTTATAGGGCGAGCGCAGGGCATATTAAAAAGAAGGCAACTCCCCAAGGATTCCTAATTACGCAGTGGATACTCACAGAATACCAAACAAATTAAGTACAGTACCAACACTGGCTGTTATGAAAAACATACAAGTGCTATTTCTGTCTGACTGACCTGTTGTTCTAGTGTCCTACTTAATACTTTGATTGCTAAAGCCGCGGTCGTGGATTCGGTTTCCACCCGGGACAAATCTTTATGTGACGAGCTTGACTATAATCTGTTCTGTATCTGTGTGTAATTATCTAATAAATGTTTGTATTTAAGAATATGTAAACTTGTTTATTAATTAATATGGTTGCCATAGTACAAGCTCTGCTTAGTTGGAGATCAGATGAGCGTGTGTGAGTTATCCTAGGATATTATTATTTGTTTAACCCAAGCTTTACTTGATTTTAATGATATTCAAAACTAAACCAAAGTAAGAAAGCCCATTGTTTTTATTAAGAAATAAAAAAAACGAAAATTGGTGTTTAAATTCTTTATTAAGTTTCCTGGTTTTGAATAGATATGCAAGTATGTATTTACACTGTTGTTATGTAGTTAAATTTGGACGATTGCTTATCGTGCTATACGTTTTTATGTCTATGATAATATATTTTGCTTTTCATTTGATATATTTGTAAAATTAGATTTTGGCACTACATCGCGAAGGAGTAGGCAGGTTTGTATAAAATCCAGGATTTGCTAGTCAAACATCTTATGTTTTGTGTTTTATGGGATATATTTTTATATAATTAGTAACTGAAATACAGCACAGACAATGTTACTTGATCCTACATTTGGTTTCTAAATGTAGCGAATTTATATGTACCTATGCATTCTCGTAACTGAAACCGCAAAAATATGATGTAGGTAAGTATGTCTGAATAAGGCCATATAGGCACCGAAAGCCCAGTGAAGAGACTGCTATGTAGGAGATCTCGGATTCAAACCCACGCTACGGCGCGCACCGCCGACTTTCTGCGTATTAAATTTTTAATCATAACGCCAAACGGCGAAAGCAAGCTAAATGTGAAAACATAACTAATCTTGAGTAAATCAACATATCCGCGAGTTCTCTATAATGTTTTCGAGTGTAATGTGGAGTCTGTCAACTTACTGTTCCAACATAGTGGGCTATAGTCTAACCTTCTTCATAATGGGTATAGGTTAGGACTGTGCCTGGCTGTGGAACAGGTTATAAACAAGGCTTATGATGAAGGCTATATATGAAGTTAATGACCACCTATCGATCGCCGTGATAAGTTCACGTAACTTTGACTTAATTAATTAAATGCATATTATATTATGTTCTATTCATTCAAGAATATCCATGACGTTACTAACTTTATTGTTTCTTTCCAAGAAAGTAGCTATTTGCTGTGATTTAAACAACAAGCCGCTGAAAGAGTCTGCGCTCACATAGAACATATTCATTTTGCATATTGTATGTAGCAGATAAATATGCGCGTAATATTAAGTTATCCGGTGTTCCTCACATATATGAAAATGTCATATATATAGGTAATGCCAGAGATAATAGACAAATATTTAAGTAAATTGATAAATAAAAATTGCTGTAGTATGTAAACGAATCCCGAATTATTTTAAATATCTGAGTGACTCAAGTATCTGATTGTATGCTAAAGTCATTTATAAACAATTCAACAATCAGCACGATTCGGCACAACAGATAATTATCTCGCTCAGAAATCGAAAGCACAACACACATGCAGCGACATTGACGAAGCACTCAAACCAATGACCTATCGGTGCACTTACACAAACAAGCCGCATTCCAAACTCATGCATGTATAACGTCAAGCAAAACACAAACACTGGCACGTCTGCGTAATGAGCAACCCTACGGCAGACGTATGAATCAGGGACGGACCAAATAAACGGTCAAAATGTTCTGTCAATACGAGACCGGGCGCCTATTTAACACCGTCGGTATCTGTATTTATTTTGCGAGCACATATGTAGTTTCCTACACAGTATACAAAACCACATTTTATGAGCAACATTCGACGACAGATTGCCATTTTAAGTGCGTATCTCCACTATGAATAATTCACGATTGCGTGTAGGGTATTCAGACACGGAAATAAAATGTTTGCTGAAAGCATCGTCTCGTAATTCGTATCCGGAGTTCATAGTAAAATGATTAAAAGCCACACATTGCGTTGGTAGTAGCCAGCGGCGTCTCACTGTAGGGCAAAGGCCTCCCTCTCCTCTTTCCACACATGTCTACTTTGTGCCAGCACACGCCAGTCCTCCCTGTATGCGTCCAGTTCGTCCCGCCATCGTCGTCTCGGCCTTCCGCGTTGTCACCTAGCACCTTCGGGGACCCAATTAGTGGCAATTTATAGTAAATTATAAATGTCTCTAAAATCCAACACTTATGGCTCCTAGAGGTAAGAACCATTTGTTATAAGGCTGTGTAACGTTATATTTAGTTAGTTATTCACTACATATGGATATAACGCCCTGTTTGAAGTTAGGTATTGCCAATGAAATCCATGTAGGTCAGCACTTAGACACTTGCTATGATAGTTAAACGTCTAATCAATCTGTCTCATGCTTCACGTGCCTAAGAGTTAAAGTAATTGGTTTACGTTTGTTTTTAATTTGAATGTATTTGCTTATAGAAGGAAAAGCGCTAAGCTCGAGACACAAAAGTTTTACTGGGGATTTCGCTTAAATTGGAACAGAGTACGGACGGGAAAACTTAGAATGTAGTTACTTCCTCTTCACAAACGAATGCAACTGATAACCTTGCATTATATTCCTGCTGTTAGTAAAGTTTTTAGTCATGGGATAGATGATATTTGTATTACCGGTTTAGTGATATTTCGATATTTATTTTGTATTTTACTTCAGCGTAAATAAACTTCGAGCCATTGAATAGTAAAACAACAGCTACAGAATTCATTATAATTTTTGAACTTGATTTGTTATTATACCTAAACACAAGCACACATAAGACTCCGAGAACAGGATTAAGAAAATTTATTGGGAGATCCGACCCTCAATGACAATAAGGCCATAAGCAAACTTGGTGTTTATTTAAACCCAAGATTTTTCGATATGGCCATATTGACGAATAGTTGGTAGGTGTGTAGTAGAGGTCAACTCACCAACTGTCTCTAGTCACAAGTCTCGTAAGATCAATAAGATGATCAGAAAGAAGACGTTTTGTCATAAGGTGACAACTGTCTGAGTATCTTTATATGTATGAAATATAGCCTGACAACTATTTTTACTAAAGGCTCGTGCCTGAAGGGTTCAAAAGGAAACCGTTGTTATTGCCGCGCTGTCTATATATCTGTCCCTCTATCAAAGGTTCGCGAAACTTACTGAAAAACTCGTAGGTAGAATGTTGACATTATGTATCTTCAATTATTAGTAGCTAAACCTACTTATGTATTCCTTTTGTACAGTCTAGATTGAAAAAAAAAGGCAGTTTAATGAAAATATATTTTTATTTTGATTTCAAGTAAAAAATTACCAATCTGAATTCAATGAAATTGTGCAATTGCAATAGATTTGACTTTTGGGACGGCCATAGGCTACCTTAACTTCTTAAAAAAAACCTTTAGTGATGGAAGCAGGGGTTAATTTTATTACGGGAAAACCTTCATTTTAAGTTGGGTATACAAATATCTGCTGTGCAAAGCTGCGAGTCAAAGCTAGAGTACAATACGACGGCACCTCATTTAAAACGTAAAAAATATATAAGTATATATATTATGCTCCTTCAAAGGTAAATCTACCATGCAATAAAAGAAAATATAAACTGTAGAGGACCTGCTTAGAATTTAATAAAATTGCTAGATGTAATAAATTTATTCGATCTTGATGAGCGAGTGAATGGAACAATTCCTTTACTTTATTTTTAGAACGTTAGAGGCGTTGTGTAGTTTAAATTATTTATTAGACGGCCGTTTAGGAAGTCCGAGGTCAGGTGCGCGGTAAATAATTTTGAACAATAATGTCTTCTCAACGAATATAATGTATACCTTTACTTCATATTTACTGTTATATCCATGTTCGCTGAAGAAAAAATATGATTGATTCTAGTAGCTAATAAATGTGAAATATTTTAATGACATCGTGATTATACGATGGCATTAATATATTTTCATCGTGGTACAATCACGATATGTTTTGAATTTCTTCAATCTTCAAATTAAAATTGATTGTTAAATCTTGTAACTACAATAAGTAAATAAAATCGCTGACCTAGAAGCACTTTTGAAGAAACTTTTGATACACTTTGCTTTTATCTTGGTGGTTCCACCGAGATAAAGAAAATGTTACGATATTATATTCACTGTTGCACTCAATATTGTGCAATAAGTTTTAAATCATTTAAATAAGAAAGGCCATAGGCTGAGAATTCAACATCACCATTGTGAACTATGACTTTGGAACAGAAGTTTATATTATAAAATAATTATCAGCAAATTAATTCGTTGAAGGCGGCAATAAACTTGTACATAACTATCTACGAGACCCTCGCAATCCAAACTTAACTTTGTATGTCATTGTAAATGGCAAGTTAAAAACATCGACCTCCGTATTAATAGTAAATTTAAGTTTTAATGTGGGTTACCCTCGGTAGGTGGAGCCACTAAAACTTTGTAGCTAAATTGAGAAATTTACTGTCAGATAGTTGTCGACATTGTTTCATCTCTTGTGTATTTTCATTAACGTGTTTTGTAATGAAAACGTTGCTATTAGACACGCACAGCCATACACGCAGATACTCTCATTCATCATAGTTATTTTTGAGGGGATCTACGACCTCGCCACTGCTCGGTTTGTAGATGATCATATATCCCGGAGAAAATATCAAAAAGCAAGTCCTAGCTGTCATTACCCTTTTTACAGTCGTTACGCTACATCAATACCCGTAAATATTTTGATTTGTTGAGAACTAAATAATTTTGCTGTTCAGATGACAGCCGTTCTGTGGTAAGGTTGATATTCTGTCAAGTCTGCTTAGAATTGAAAAATGACGACGAGCCTCATGGTGACAGTCGTAGACCGCAACCAGGATACCCCTAGGATAATGATGACGCTATCAGTTACAATAAATTGTTTAGTTTTTCGTTGGTGACATAATAGCAGACAAATTGTACTTAGTAACGGATTCCATGACTAATAAATTATCTTATACAAAATCCTAATGCTTTAGAATATTCATAGCATATATTATGTATCATTAGACTTAGAACGTATCACGGTATTCCATATAAGGGATATATTATATCATTGGTACCTTTCACTTTATGTACTCAGAAAAAGTACCCATTAAAAATACTTGAAGCGTACTCATATAAACAAATCATGTAAAGCTTTCATCTTACACAATGCCATTGAGAGAGCAGCCTGATTAAATTGACGATAAACTTTATGAATACGAATACCAGCAGTAAGTGAGTATTGAGATAAATATGAATACATATTAACGATGAGTTTCAACTTATTTTATCTTCTTGTTTATGTTCTTTTCATTTCAGATTTGGTGCCGTCAGCTGTATAGTTTTACATATCAGATATGGAAGAGTAGTTTTAGACTTAATCCAGAAATAGAATCTGCGCTGGACACATTGTACTTTATTCTAACTGAGATTCTCTAGAATCATATGTTTTATATTTTATACTTCTTTCTCTTAGCGTTATCCCAGTTTCAATCTGGGGTCCGCTTACTAGTCTAACCGGATTTGGCTGAATATTAGCTTTTCCGCAGAGCGACTGCCTGTCTGACCTCCGCAACCCGAAGGGATAGCGATATTCCATGGTTTAGACTAGTGTCAGTTTATGTAGAAGGTACTGACACCCTATAACGACTGTCAAAGATCTTCATGACAACCGGGACCGACGGCTTAACGTGCTCTCCGAGGCACGGGACAAGCGATAATTAACAATTCAATACGCACATAACTCCGAAAAGTCATTGGTGCGCGCCGTGGATTCGAACCCGGTACCCTCTGCATGGCAGTCTGTTGGTATATCCACTCGGCTATCGCTGCCTTCATATATTTTATACAAAACATAATATAACTTTAGTATATTATGTAGATAAAAATATACAGCAATCTTAATTTGCTCGATGATTTCCAAACCCCAAGATCGAATCTTGGTTCTCAACCTCCAATTGCCTGTTTTATGTGTAACTAGACCGGATGAAAATAATGTGAGAAATGTGTCTTCCGCATCGCTGTCACTGTAGTGAGGCTGTCGATAACCTTGGTCGCCATGGTCTGTCATGCGGCAGGAGCGCAGGTCGTATTTCACGACACGCCAATCTCAATGACATACTGCACCGTGCTCTTGTCACCGCTGGCATTCCAACCCAACTTGAACTTCAGGGCTTTGCACGCGACGATGGCAAAAGATCGGACGGGATGTCTTTACTGCCGTAGAAACTGGGTAGGCAGCGGAGACCCTCAAACGGCGCAAATACGTAAATCTAGTAGGAGATTATGTATTTGAGTCGTTTGGGGTCGAAACCTTGGGGTCATGGGGTACAAAGCGACTGATCGATGCCTCGGGTGACCAGAGGGCTGGCACGTATTTCGCACAAAAGATAAGCATTGCTATACAACGAGGCGATGCTGCCAGTCTTCTGGGCAAAAGAAGAAGAAAAAATAATTTTGAGAAATTACAGTTATTATTATGAGCCAAGGAAAATTATTGTGTCTACAGTTAGGTTATATGCAGGGACCTGGTAGTATGTTTGCCAGGGACAGAAATAGAAACACAAATGTATGAATGCACGGCAAAAGCGGTAAATAAAAATAATGTTATAATGGTACGCACTACGGCGCTTGTTATACTATAATTTTATCTTTGAATGAAATGATAACATGAACTTGGTTGTTTCCTTTTTAGTTAAGAGATTTCAGTGACCAGGATAACAAAAGGTTGAAATCATTAAGTTTATGAAAATGATATCTATAATTCTTTTGACGATCTTATGGTTTTAATATTTTTATCCGATCTTATTTAATAATATTTGAGAAACATAAATTTTGCTTTATTTGTGAACTCAAATACTTATACAACAAAGATATAATAACTTAAATATTTAAAGTCTTAAAATTAAAATAAGCATCATAATATATACAAGAATCCAAAATTAAAATTAAAGGACAATGGGCAAATTTGTATGGAGCTTGGGCGGTCCGCAGCCAAAAATGATTTTGTTATTAATTGGTGTGCTGTAGTCCTACAATTACTGTGGACAAGTTTTATCACTGTGGTGTACTTCTAAAACGGATAAAAGACATTTTTGTTTTTGAAAATTTTTATCGTTTGACTTACTATATCCAATGCAAAAATATAAAAAGAAAGTGAAACAACTAATCTAGATAGTCATTCTATAATAAATCACATGTTATTGTATCGTTATCCGTTTTAAGTATTTAGATAATTCACCAGCTAATATTGGCCAATTTTAGATCTGTGTGTGTTTCTAACTTGGCTCCAGGCCTGACATCCAGTGAAGATTTGGTAAGTAAATTAATATTGTTATCTTGTAATTCACTGTGCAACACAGTACAGTTATGTCGGAGATTTGTTGTGGCTGACAGAGACTGATGAATATAATCACGCTTCCACCAATCTCTGCAGACAATCCCAGTCCCTTCTAGCCAAACTCTAGACATATTTCTGGTATGCAGAGCTGTAGTTGAAACCTAGCCGTTGATTGTATCTAAACTCAGATTGGTATTGTATGAGCTATATATCTCACTTGTTAACAGTGTTGTGGTGTTCTCAGGTCAGCTTTGCCTAAAATACATAATATTTTTGACCTTCATGAATTGAAACACATTGTCATACATAACCTCAATCAGTAATTGTTTGACTTGTATTTTTGAAATCTAGCAATAATTTGTTGTTGTTAGTATTAATAAGTCAGATTGTTTGGATACATAAGTTAATGGTTAATTAACCAATATTGAGTTTAAATCATTATAACATTCAAACTTGACCTTGCATCTTGGGCGGTCACATTGATAAACCTTTGTTTGTTATAATATATTGATAATATTATTAGGTAACACAAACTGGTGTCTACCGTTGTAATATATAACACGCTTAGTCTGTTTGTTGCAGTAATTAATTAATTAATTTAAGGTTCAACTTTTAATTTGCTGTAAGTTATAACTTTGATAACTTTTGTCCTCATGTCAATATATTGAACGCAGCAGATTTTGAGCTTGTTATTATTTTGTTGGGCAGTAAATACCTGTCACTTTCTTGTACCAGCAGTAAACAGGCTAATACTTTGTTGGTTTCAAAGAATTAACAAATATTAAGTTTTAATTGATACTATTGTTTAACGCTTGTCAGAGCTCTTTTGAAACTTAATTATGTCAGCTATCAAGGACTTGCGTGCGGCTGCTGGTGCTATTGCATCAGATTTGCGCTGATTTGCCTCAGCCAGTGCCTTGGTGAACCGGCCTGATCGCCAGCAGGCCTTACTACAAAGATATAAGCGGATCGATGATCGCCTGGCAAGTGTGGAACAGCAATTTCGCACTTTCAGCGCTTGCTGTCTCGAAGTGTCAGTTAATGACTTCACCGCTGACCAGCGAAATAAATTCAGCGAGGATTATGCCCAGGTCTTAGACCTGTATGATGCTGTCTCCAACTGTGCGAGACAGTTAATTGCCGAGAAGGACGGGCAACCCGGCTTGAAGCAGGAGCTTCCTAGAACAGCACCGGGACTGGGACTGGTGAGTAGGCTTCCCACTTTAGACCTCCCGCATTTTGATGGCTGCCTAGGAAGCTACCTGGTCTTTATTAATTTATTTGACAGCCTGGTCGATGACAGGGCTGACCTTCGGCCGGCACAAAAATTGGCCTATTTGATGTCGGTTCTGGATGGGGAGGCCAAGAGCTGAGGAAGAGAGGCAGATGCTGGATGAGGCCTCATCCAGCATCTGCCCGTGTCTGACGAGGCGTACCAGACGGCTTGGGACTTAATTACCCGTACACGCATATTGAACAGATTTTGGGTTTGCCCACGCTCACCCGGGTCTTTGGGTTGCGCACCCAACTTTTGAACCCGCTTTTGGTGGCAACCAACGCACTTAAGTGCTTGGACCTGCCCGTGGACCAATGGTCCTACCTATTGGTGCACATTGTTCTCAGAAAGCTGCCTGCCGACCTGAGGTCGCGTTTTGAACAGCGCTTTGGTGGGGATAGCGCGACCCATCTGTCCCCCTTTGCAGACTTGGAGAGGTTTCTCGAGGATGAGTGCCGGGTCTTGGATAACTCCGGTGGTGACACGCCGGCTAAGTCGCAGCCGCCCAAGGTCAAGGAGCAGGCTCGCGTTTACACCCGAGCCAATGTTGATCGGCGCCCTCCTCGCTTTGCAGTCACGCAGAGCCTGCAAGGTCACGGGGCACAGAACGGCCAGTTGTAGCGCATTCTTGGACCTGCATGTCGCCTCTCGTAGGCGCACCGCGAATGCCCGCCGCCTTTGCTTCTTTTGTTTGGGGTACCACTACCAGCGAGACTGCCCAAACTCTCGTCCCTGTCCTCACTGTGGAGGACAGCATTTGGACATTCTCTGCATGAATGCTAGAGAGTTAGGCGGCTTGTCCAACCAGCCGACGCCGCGCACGGGCGGGTGTTTTGAAGGTGGCAGCCGAGGCTCACCGGCGCGCAGCCGAGAGTCGCCTCGCTCAATTGATCGCCGCTCACCCCGCTTGGAGAACCGTAGCGTGCGCACGCCTCCTCTTTCTCGCCCACCAGATTGTGCGACCGCTCAATGACACCAGCACCATGAATGCTGCCCCAGGTATTCCCGACCTTTGGCGGAGCGTCCTCGCCTTGACTCGCGCCCACCTCGTTTTGGGCGGGTGCGTCATTATGACCCCCCACAGATGGCGCGCAGATCGAGTCATCGCGCCTTTGACGACTTCAAGCCGCACCCTCATTTTAATTTGCCTGGTCCTGGCCAACGGTCGCCGCTCAGGCAACAATAGGTCATTGACTCTTGCCCTATAACGCCAACCATTCCCATTGAGACCGTTATCCTACCAACGGTTGCTGTTAGGGTCTGGGGACCCAAGGGGATCTCTGTAGTTGTCCATGCTATATTGGACACAGGTTCACAAGGTTGCATTGTTTCCACTTATTTGGTAGGGCAGGTTAAATTAAATATGGGTTCTTTTCCAAATTGTATACGGGGAATAGGTGACGTAGCATCTAATGTTGAAGGGCAAGTTAAGGTTTTGTTTGACCCTGTTGAATCTTCACACCCGAGGATTAAAACCTCGGCTATTGTGTTGAAGAATATTTGGGTATGCATCCACAGAAACAGCTACCTGCTGCTGTGGTGAATTTGACATCAGGATTGGAACTGGCAGACCCTAAATTTGACACACCGGGACAAATCGACTTGTTGATTGGCTCTGATGTGCTCGGTGGAATTTTGATTGGTGGGAAACGGGTGTTGGTGCCAAATGGTTTGACTGCCATCCCGACCATATTTGGATTTGCTTTGATGGGACCTGTACCTAGGGAACCCCCTCCACCTGAACTTGATAATTTGTTGGCTGTAGGCTCCGCTCTCTCTGATGCAGTTCAGAGGTTTTGGGAGGTAGAGGAGCCCCCTCAAGCTGCCCGTTTGAATCCAGAACATGAGGAGTGCGAGCTGTTCTTCCAGAACAACACTGGTCAACTCCGTTCTGGTCGGATCATTACGAAGCTACCTTTTCAGTCTGTTCGGCCTCCGCATGGTGAGGCACGACCTTTAGCCGAAAAGAGGTTGTTGGCTATGGGGCGCCGCATGGGTCTTGATCCGGAGCATATTGAGAAGTATATTGAGTTCATGAGAGAATATGAACAACTAGGACACATGTCGGTGTCAAATTTGGATTGGCGTTCGGTGGAGCACTACTTTCTCCCGCATCATGCGGTATTGAACCATCAACTGGCAAGCTGCGCATGGTGTTTGATGGTTCTGCGCAGACTTCAACCGGCGTATCCTTGAACCAGTGCTTGCATTCTGGTCCCAAGTTGGTCAAAGACCTTTGTGACGTCATCACCAGCCTCCGACGACATCAGGTTGTCTTTGTGGCCGATATAAAAATGATGTTCAGGCAGACGATTATCCAGCCTGATGACCGTCGCTTCCAGCTGATCCTTTGGAGAGAGAATCCTCGAGATCCCATGATCGTCTACGAGCTCAATACCAATACGTACGGGTTAAGGTCGAGCCCCTACTTGACAATACGTTCTCTTTGGGAGCTCGCAGACTGCGAAGGCTTACGTTTCCCACGAGCCTCCGCCATCTTGAAAGACGATATTTACGTGGATGAAATTTGGTCAGGCGCCTCCACAGCGGACGAGGCGATCCTCCTGCGGGACGAATTGATAGGTATTTTGGCCTCCGCTGGTTATGAGTTGCGCAAATGGATTTCCAACTCACCAGCGCTTTTGGAAGGCTTGCCAGAGGATCATTAGCAGGATCCACATTTGTTTGAGATTGTTGACAACCCCGCCATGATGGCTGTTCTCGGCGTTCAGTACAGACCAGTCCAATACATCTTTACGTACAACGTAGACTTGAAATTGCCTTGTTCTTGGACTAAACGTCTCGTGTTGTCTACTGTCGCCAGAACCTTTGGTCCTAACGGTTGGATTTGTCCTGTTATATTTTGGGCAAAATGCTTCTTGCAGAAGCTTTGGACAGCAGGATTGTCCTGGGACGAGCCTCTACGCGATACTCTTGTTGAGGAATGGACCTCTTTTGTATTCTCACTAGCTGCAGTCAACGAGTTCTCCTTGCCTCGTCCCATTCTTCCTCCCGGGAAGTACAAAGCAACCCTTCACGGGTTTTGTGATGACTCGGAGCGTGGTCACGCGGCCGTAGTGTACTTGCGTACAGTCAGTGCCTCAGGTCAGATGAAGGTTTCCCTGATCATGGCGAAGAGCAAAGTTGCACCCCTTCGTACATCTTTGACCATCCCGAAATTGGAGCTCTCGGGAGCAGCCCTACTCGTACGATTATTGAATCACGTGTTTAACACTTTGGGTAAAGCATTTTATATTAATGGAACCTACGCCTGGACAGACAACCAAATTGTTCTTTGTTGGTTGAAGGCGTCTGTCCACACCTTGAAGGTATTTGTCGCTAATCGCGTTTCCCAAATACAAAAATCTGAAGTCAAGTTTGTTTGGAGACACGTGCCAGGTGAGCTCAACCCGGCTGATTGTGCCTCGCGCGGATGCTTGACGCCTAGTTTGATAGGTCATTCGCTGTGGTTGGGTCCGGAATGATTGAGTCGACCAGAAATTGATTGGCCTCGAACGCCAGTTTTGAAGACTTCTAATTTGCCGGACGAACGCTCGCTCTTGAGAAGGTGGAATGCGCATTCACCCCCATTTTTTGTTGAATCGTTACAGCTTCCTCGATAAGTTGTTAGGTGTAACTGCTTGGATAAAGCGTTTTGTTTTTAATAAAATAATGAATGAATGATGAAATAATGAAATAACTGACACCGTTTCTCTTACCACAGGAACGACAGGAGTCCCTCACCTTTTGGATTCGTTCTGTGCAATTGGCGCATTTTGAGAAGGAGATTGCTATCCTTAAGTCAGGGAGATCGAAATGATCGGGAGCTGTATCTAAATTGAACCCCTTTTTGGACGATACGGGTCTCTTGCGCGTTGGAGGGCGTCTCAACAACGCCAACCTCCCCTACGGGGCACGTCACCCCCTGTTGTTACCTAAGGACGGTCATTTGGTACGCTTGTTGGTAACTGACCGTCATCTCAAAAATTCGCATGCTGGTTGTAATGCTTTGTTGGCCATTTTGCAACGCGAGTTTTGGATTTTGTCGGCCCGAAGAATAATTCGGAGTGTGGTCTTTCGCTGCATCCCTTGCCATAAGCTCAAGGCTTCTACCATGCAGCCGTTGATGGGAGACTTACCTGCAGATCGCGTAACTGAGAGCAGGACGTTTGACGGTGTTGGCACGGACTTCGCTGGTCCCTTTTTGGTGAAAACGTCGACACTTCGAAACAGCAAAACTGTTAAGGCCTACTTGTGTGTTTTTGTTTGTCTCTCGACAAAGGCCGTACACTTAGAACTGGTCTCCTCGCTTACGACCAAGGCGTTTGTAGCCACATTTGACAGATTTGCATCCCGCAGGGGGCTGCCTTCCTTGTTTCGTTCTGATTGCGGCACTAACTTCAAGAGCACACATAATTATTTGAATGACGTTGTTAATTTCCTTGAAACCAACAAGGCTGATATAGGCAATAGGCTTGCCCGACGTGGGATAAATTGGTTGTTTTCCCCATCAAATTGTCCACACTGGGGTGGTATTTTTGAGGCCGCTGTAAAATCGGCCAAAACACACTTGCGCAGGACAATCGGTGAATCTGTCCTTACATTTGAGGAACTCGCAACTGTGTTTTGTAAGATTGAGGCCGTTTTGAACTCTAGGCCAATGTGCCCGATCTCCTCAGATCAGATTTGGAGGCCCTTACGCCAGGCCATTTTTTGATTGGTCGCCCACTAGTCACCTTGCCTGAGTACCCCTATATTGATACGAGACCTGGTCGTCTCTCGCGTTTTGAATTGGTACGCCAGATTACTCAGAGCTTTTGGAAACGCTGGAATTTGGAATATTTGCACATACTCCAGCAACGCGTGAAGTGGACCGACAAGACCGATCCACCCAAGATTGGAGACATCGTTTTGATCAAGGAGGCTAACCTTCCGCCACTCAGATGGCGCAGGGGGCGCATCCTTCGTTTGGTAACTGGGACTGATGGAGTTCCCCGATTTGCTGAGGTCTTGGTGGACGGTTCGATTCTGAGGAGAGCGGTTGCAACGTTGTCACGTCTACCAACTGATTAGCGGACCGGTAGGCCGGTCCGGGGCGGGTGGAGGTTTGAAATAGAAATATTATTTATGATAAGTGAAATCGATTATATCAGTTTAGTTGCGTGTTACTTTGTCCATCGAAAATTTCTGACTATGGTCACACTATGAACTGTCATTCCATTCGTTCATTGTTGGTTTTCCCGCCCACGCCGTATCTTGTAATCTCGCGTGCTTTGTGATATAAAAGAAAATTTGGAACCCGAGTGAATGCCGCTTCTTTGATCTATAACCGGCACCGGTATATTGTGATAAAAGTCAAACTTGTGAACTATTGAACATTTGTAACATACTGAACATTGTAAAAATTGTGTGAATCCGGTATCGACGTCCACGTGCCATCGTGTCTTGAAGACGTCGTGTTTGCAGCCTAATAGCTAAGTATTTAGATAATTCACCAGCTAATATTGGCCAATTTTAGATCTGTGTGTTTCTAACTTAGCTCCAAGCCTGACATCCAGTGAAGATTTGGTAAGTTAATCAATATTGTAATCTTGTAATTCACTGTGCAACACAGTACAGTTATGTCGGAGATTTGTTGTGGCTGACAGGGACTGATGAATATAATCACGCTTCCACCAATCTCTGCAGACAATCCCCGTCCCTTTTAGCCAAACTCTAGACAACTAGTATTAACCATAAAATACACAAACGGAACGGTATAATATAGTGAACAACTTTTTGTTGCTATAGAAAACTTTAACAATAAATAAACTTGCAGGTTACCCTCTGATGTGGGTTGGAACACTTCATCAAAAGGATACCGAAGTATCGAATGAAAGGACACATTGAAATGTTAATATGTTAGTTTCACAAACTCACGGGTGCCATAAGAAATAACATGTCATCCGGGGACACGTCAAGTTAATTAAAATTTCACCGTTGAGTCCTTTATTTGTATATTTTAAAAAAGATTTTGGGGTTTATAGGTTTCGGAACGATAGAATATTTGACTCTAAAGTATGCATAGATCAGATGAGTATATATGTTTGTCCTAAGGATATTTCTGTTTGTTGGTTGTAAAGAGAAAAATATATGATAAGGTCACAATACAAAGGTCACTGTTTATCTACTAGCGATTCAGGTTGTAAGTTACAACCGACATTTACAGCGAATATTTTAAAGTCAAGTCAAGTCAAAATCATTTATTCATCTAGGTCACAAGGTGACGCTTATGAACGTCAAATTTTAAAGTAAATTACCTAATGCTTCTACATTTACATTTACTGCCTCGTTCGCAAAGCAATAGGTAGAACCACGAGAAAGAACGGGCAATAAAACTCGTGGCCACTCTTTTTAATCGCCAGTGTTATGGTACATATTTTGTTTTTGTAAGGAGCTGCAACTGTTTCACATTGTAATTAATTACTTGTAAATAGTAATTAGGAACATACATAATACTTTAATAATTAATGCAGTTACCAATTTAAGTGCTGTAGTAGCCTTCCAGTGTGAATCTTGTTAAATATTGTGTAACAGGAGCATCCACTTACGTCTTATAATGTAGGCA
Organism: Euclidia mi; assembly: GCA_944739405.2. Taxonomy (NCBI): domain Eukaryota; kingdom Metazoa; phylum Arthropoda; class Insecta; order Lepidoptera; family Erebidae; genus Euclidia; species Euclidia mi. The sequence goes on from OX123198.2 coordinate 39,269,394, forward strand.
ACTCGCGATCATGTTCAGAACTATGATGGAAATGTATGTTGCAGAAAGTGACGGTAGGTATATGAATATACAAAATTTACAAATACCTTAGTGTACAGCCCATGATCACGAGTTATCTTCATCTAACACAGTTGTAACGTAAAAAGAACCTTTCGGGTGTGTGCTGTTACGGTATCCCTACTAGGGTGCGTTTAAATGAGAAGCGTGGTTAAATGTTACAATAAAAATTGATTTAATTGTCAATTAGTTTTTATACATCATTTAGCAAGCGTTACCTTAATGAAAAAAATTACTATTTATGTGATATTAAGAAAAATTTATACAGGGTCGCGTAGTTCGGCGAGGGGTTGGGGTTTTTGTGGAGAATCCTGCTGCCGATGGTCCAGGAGAGGTGGTCAACTTATCTCGGAGCTGTAGCCGCCGCAAAAAGGGCCGAACGCAGCTAGCACCTCAGCTTTTATAGCAGCGGGAGGCCGGAGGCGTCGATGACATGAGTGGGAGGAGTGAGCGCGACGTCACAGTGACGTCACACACTCCCCCCATTAGGCCAGAATTTTCCATCCGGGAAAATTCTGTGGCTGGTGGACGGCAGCAGCATTCCGGGACCCTGTAACAGATGAGTGGTAGTGGTGTCAGTAGGTTAAATACGAGGCAACTATTAACCCTGAAAGAGGAAAAAAAAACAAGTATAACCCTCGGCCATTCATACGTCACCAAGCATTGAACGTTCCTATAACCTGGCATTCATCACATTCAAAAAGGCTTACACACAATCATACGCATGAACAAGCCAACATTCATTCACGATGCGAGTCGCATTCATTATAATACACGACGCGCGAAGAGGTATTATACGTGAGTTTTATAGCAAATAGTCACCCAGTCTATGTTGGTAGGCACCACCTGACCACCCATATTCGATAAGTGAAATTAATTGAAAGAGTATAAGTCGTAAACCAATATTCGATCTTACTATATTACGATACTACAATCATACGATTAGTTGGCAGTATCACAAACAAATTGCTCATTAACAAGGTAGATGCAATATTGCAAGGACAATTTGTATTCATTTAAAATGAAATAACAATGAAGGTTCGAACCAGTGAACACGTGAGTCATCACTGCGCGCTTGGCGCCGGCCGCATTCCATTCTCGCGGATAAATAACTGGTTTCTGATTATGATACAAAATCGACAACGGCAAATACACAATTCGGAATAGGTTGCAATGTATAGTACATCACCGCAGGAGACAATCGATGACATAGTGTACACAACCATAGCCAAAAACATAAAAAATATTCACGGCAAGATGTAATGTATAGTACATCGTCGAAGGAGACTGTCGACGACATAGTACACACTACCATAGTTAAAAACACAAAAAAAATCGCTGCAAGATGTAATGTATAGTACATCGTCGAAGGAGACTGTCGACGACATAGTATACACTACCATAGTTAAAAACACAAAAAAAAACACAATCGAGAATCGAACCACAGACCGATCCGACAACCTTTCAGCCACTGAGCCATAAGGGAAAAAAATATTTTATTATATTTCGATCAGTTATTACCAAGGCTATAAGTAACAAGATATATGGGTACATGATTTAGCTGTAATTAGGAGTTAAAGATTTTTATATTATATGTAACGAAGTGTTATGGCAATCACCAAGAGAAACACATCTGACATTTATATAGTTAGATAGTTATCAGATAGTTGGATAATTAGTTAGATAAATAACAGATTCTTTGTAACATTATTACATTTAATAAACTGTATTACAATTTATAACTGAAATATTTATTCATTTTATGTTAGCATGTTTACATAAATCATTAACACAACACAATGCATTATCTTCGACTCGGAAACAAAAGAACCATTGTTGGCCTTCACAAATAATTATGTAGGTAATTATAACTTTGCATACATATGCGTCTTACATTGTTGTTAATGACACTGTACCCAATCGTTTATAAACACATTTATGCTGTAATAGAATAAGATTCAGTTATTTTATTCAGCTTTTAGGTTTAAAATAGTTGATTGTAAAATACGAAAGGGTATTCTTAAACTTGTACATCAATTAATTCGCTTTAGTTATTAAAGTATATAAATTATTGATTCATGTATAAGTACCCACATTAGTTATTTAAGTATTGAAATTATTTATTAATTTGTGTGTAAACAGCCACTTTAGTTATTTAATGAGGCATAAGTATTATTTATTTGATTCATATGTAAATAGGCACTTATTTATTCAAGAAAAGAAGTTATTGATTCAATTTATGTGCAAATACCCACTTTAGTTAAAGTTAGTTTCAATTCAATTAAATTTGATAAATTCAGTTTGATATAATAACATTTGCGTAAACACAAGAACACATTATAGCCAGCACTATTTAAGATGGTTTAGTAAAACCCGATGCACAGCATTTTGTATAAAGGAAACAAGTTACATATTGATAATTAAGTATTTATCCGGCTGTCAGCGGTTTAATTTAATCTTTTTTATTTATCATTATATGTTTTATATATTTCAATAGAAACCAGACATTGAAAGAACAATCACAAAATATTACAAAAAGAACATAATTCAATAATTGCGACGCAGGAATTTTATGCTTGAGTTCACAATGAACAGTAAATGCATAAATAGATGCATTCTCAAATAACATACCGATAGGCAGTAACAAGGAGATAAAATCGAAGACCAAAGACAACGATTGTAGCATAATAAACATTTGAAAAAACGAACAACTAATAATTCTACGATGATATTCGTATTTCTATACCAAACAGACAAGGATTAAAGTTTTTCATTATAGTTAGTGAGCAACCTGCATGTGACACGTGTACATTTTATTAATAAATGAACGCAGAATTCTAGCTAGATACCTAGTATATAATACGCTAGCATCTTTGGTACGTTCATTCTCAGCCAGTCCAACTATGTTAGGTACACGTGGTATAATAAAGATGCAACTTTCTTAGTAAGAAAGAAAAGAATAGTTAATATTAAAAGATAAACGCCGTAGTAGGCGGTAAAAGTATTAAATAATACCGACTTTATAGAAATATATCGCCGTACAAAATCACTAGCAGAAGGTTATAGTAGAAAATAGAAAGAAATGAAAAAGAGAAGGGTGTGAATTCGTTCCATAAGTCAGCCAAAGCAGATTATTAGCAATAATTACTAGTAGCACTTAATTACCTTAGTGGCATTTAAAAAAACTAATCGCGAAGCAATACGATCAAGGTGACCTTAGCACGTCGTTAGTGGACGTGAGGCCATAAATCGCAATACAAAGAATGTGACCTTAGCGCGTCTTTAGAGGACACGTGGCCGCAGTCGAACGATTATAACTCGTTACTTATGCGGTTGATACAATATAATTATCACACGCGGTAACAGAAATAGTTATAATATAGAAATGCTTACCAAGCGTAGTAAGACAAAATTTGTCTGTTGTGACCGGCGCAACACAATACCGACCTTCCGAGCACAACAGGACAAAAAGAGAAAATGTCTATTGTGATCAGCACAACACCACCGACTTCCCGAGCACAATAGAACAAGCAAAAAGAAACGATAAATGCCACTAAAATAATTACACACTGCTTAGGAACGATTTCACACATACACAAAAAATTTAAAAAAAAGACTCACCGGCAGCGGATTCTCAACAAAACCCTACCTATAATATTCCCGTGGGCGCCACTGTAACGTAAAAAGAACCTTTCGGGTGTGTGCTGTTACGGTATCCCTACTAGGGTGCGTTTAAATGAGAAGCGTGGTTAAATGTTACAATAAAAATTGATTTAATTGTCAATTAGTTTTTATATATCATTTAGCAAGCGTTACCTTAATGAAAAAAATTACTATTTATGTGATATTAAGAAAAATTTACACAGGGTCGCGTAGTTCGGCGAGGGGTTGGGGTTTTTGTGGAGAATCCTGCTGCCGATGGTCCAGGAGAGGTGGTCAACCTATCTCGGAGCTGTAGCCACTGCAAAAAGGACCGAACGCAGCTAGCACCTCAGCTTTTATAGCAGCGGGAGGCCGGAGGCGTCGATGACATGAGTGGGAGGAGTGAGCGCGACGTCACAGTGACGTCACACAGTAGCAATTTTTTTTTAATAAAATTAGTGGAACAACAATGCAAATGTAAATTTAGTAAGTTGAATGACCTAATAATACATGAATAGTTATTTAAAAGAACTAGAGATATTATATAAAAGAAACTGAAAAACAAGGTATCTATATAAATTCTGAATAAGTACAAAGTTGTACACAGTTGGCTAGTGTAAGTGACCATCTATCCTTATCACTGAAATAATCATTAATGGTATAGTAACCTTTCCTAATAAGGCAGTCTTCTGTTTTACTTTTAAACGTACTAAATGGTAATTCTAAAAGACTAATTGGTATTTTATTGTATATACGAATACCTAGCCCTACAAAATAATTATTAACTTTATGTAAACGATGATATGGGGCATATAAATTATGCCTGTTTCGAGTATTAATGTTATGTATGTCACTTTTTGTAGTAAATAAACCTATATTTTGCTTAATATACAATATATTAGCAAATAAAAATTGCGAGGCTACTGTAAGAATCCCTATAGACTTAAAGCATTCCCTAAGAGTATCTTTTGCACCTAACATGTATATTGCTCGTACCGCTCGTTTCTGTAGAACGAAAATATTCTGAATATCCGCAGCTTTGCCCCATAATAAAATGCCGTAGGACATGACACTATGAAAATACCTAAAATACACTAAACTTATTATCCAACTAGAGGACGCCAGCAGCTACGCCTGCATTTTTTTAAATTTACCCGTTTTGCTCGATCCCGTGGGAATTTCGGGTAATCCCTTCTTAGTGCACCCCTGCGGACCCCAAGGAACAAACATGGCAAATTTCAGCTTCCTGCGTACAATAGTTTCGGCTGTAGCGTGTCTGTCAGTCAGTCAGTAACGCAAGGATTTTATATATTAAGATGTAATGCCTAGAAACACTGTCGAGTGAACTGTGTCAAGTTCCTCCCTATCTAGCATAATATTAGCTCCCAGTTGTCTAACGTTAGGTAAAGCAAATTTAACGCATTAAGTTTTTTTAGAATTAAGTACTAGGTTGTTTGCTGTTAACCATTGTGAAACCTGTATAAGTGCATTATTTACATCATCAAATTGATTCCTATTCCTGTCTGCTTTAAAAATAAGTGACGTATAATCTGCAAAAATCACTGATTTTTTTTAAATAAAAAGGTAAGTCATTTATATATATAGAAAAGGGCCTAAAATTGACCTTGTGGAACGCCTAATTGTATAGGTAATTTAGAGGATGTAGTCCCATTTACATCGACGCACTGAAATCTCTGCCGCAGGTACGACTCGACAACACTAAGTGCGGTTTCCTCTACGCCGTAGCAGCGGAGCTTACGCAATAAGGTGTCGTGATGAACGCAATCGACGCTAACGCTTTTGAGAGGTCACAGAATACTCTGACAGCATTTTTAGATGACTCCCAAGCATCATAAACGTGTTTTATGAGAGCAACACCCGCATCAGTAGTGGATCTACCTTAAGTAAATCTGTATTGATCTTTGTGTAGCAGACTATTTAAATTAAAGTGTCTTAATAGCTGCTTTAATAAAATCTTTTCAAATATTTTACTAAATGCCGGCAAGATAGAGATGGGCCTAAAATTATTTATGTCATTTTTACTGCCAGATTTGAATAAAGGTATGATTTTACTTAATTTCATCAAATCCGGAAATACGCCTAGGTCAAAACATTGGTTAAAAATTATAGAGAGGTAAGGCGCAACAGTCTCAATAGGCTAGTTGACAAAAAAAAATTATAAGTCCGTCCTTTAGATTATTCAAAAAGAAGCGATACGTATTTTTTAATTTGTAAATTAAACCAAAAATGACCAAGACATAGCTTATTAAAGTTACGTATAACGTCACGCCGTGCTGCATTTTATCGCACTAGATGACGTCACACGTAACTTTAATGGGCTATATCTTTGTTATTTTTTATTTAATCGAAAAAAGAAAAAATACGTGTCCAATATTTTTTTATAATCTAAAATACGGACTAAATAAAATGTAATTATTTTGACCCTGGAAACTACCCTATTATAGTAGCTAAAATTTTTATTGAAATGCCCCAAAGTCACCGGTATTTTTAATACTAATTGAATTATATGCGATCAATATATCTCGCGGAGTAACGTGCTCAAATCTAAACACGCTCTTGCATTCAGGTACACTGCTGAGCAAACAAATTCCAGCGTCTAAAGATGATGATTGTAAAGAGCTAGTAGTAGTTAAAGGTATGTTCGCTAAGAAACTATTGAAAAACGTACAAACATTTGAAACGCAAATGGACGAAAAGGCTTACCGCTGCTCATTCATTACTTTTGGTTTACAAAGGATCATCTCAACATTCATCTCCATGCATAAAGTTTTTCACTCGGAACGATTTTATTATCTTAATCTTAATATATAAAAACCTTGCGTTACTGACTGACTGACTGACAAGCTACAGCCGAAACTACTAGGCGCAAGAAGTTGAAATTTAGCATGTATGTTCCTTGGGGACCGTAGAGGTGCACTAAGACGGGATTTCCCGAAATTCCCACGGGATCGGGCAAAACGGGAAATTCTAAAGTGCGAAGCCGCTGGCGTCGGCTAGTTAATATAATTATACGAGTGAACAGGTACTGAGCGGGCGTCGTGATGAATGCCGAACATAAAGAAATGGCCTGTAAAGAGCGTGCTTACGGGGAATTTGAAAGGGACTTTAACTACTGCCGCGCTTACGAACAAACATTCGACGGAAAGCAAACGCGTTGACCCTATTCGACACAAAATAGGTAAATTATAAACATTGTTTCCTAGATTTCTCTCCTCTATCTGTATCAGATTACGAACAAATAAATATTCATTGCACCGCTCGTAGTATATTTTCACCAAATTTAATCTGTTACATCCACCTGTTAGGAATGAATGAGACGTTTTTGAGTCGCTTGAAATACATTGCATTATTCTCAACATAATTGACTGCCAGTAGAAATGTAGAAAAATAATGCTATTCGTACAATTTGTATTTTTTTTTTGTTTGTATTCTCTTTATGTGCGAATGTCTTTGTTTAGTAGAGTGTCGTTGACCTTGCTCTGTCAGCTGCGTTGCTTATCTACTGAAGACAAACTAAATTGGAGACTGTTTAGAATAGAAGAAAATGCAGAGATTTTGGGTGCACGAAAAGAAATGATGATAAATTGAACGAAAGTATTGGTTATTTTTTTTCTTGCGTGCAACATACGCGAATTTGTTTATATGAATATTTAAAGCTTGTAAAGCTGTTATATATCTAGGCAGCGATAGCCTAGTGGAGATACCAACAGACTGCCATGCAGAGGGTATCGGGTTCGAATCCACGGCGCGCACCAATGACTTTTCGGACTTATGTGCGTATTGGATTGTTAATTATCGCTTGTCCCATGCCTCGGAGAGCACGTGAAGCCATCGGTCCGGGTTGTCATGAAGATCTTTGACAATCGTTACAGGGCGTCAGTACCTTCTAAAATAAACTGACACTGGTCTAAACCATGGAATATCGCTATCCCTTCGGGTTGCGGAGGTCAGACAGGCAGTCGCTCCGTGGAAAAGCTAATATTCAGCCAAATCCGGTTAGACTAGTAAGCAGACCCCAGATTAGAAACTGGGATAACGCTAAGAGGATGATGATGAAAGATGTTATATATCTACCTGTATGACTTATTTGGTTATAATATGTGATCGAGAATAGAATAACATAGTAGGTACTGGTACAAGGTTGTTTTTAGATAGGCAGATTTACTCAGTATAAGACCTTGAGGGCAAGCTTATAAGATTGTCAATTAGATGTATATTAAAAATAACAGGCATGCAAGGATCTTACTTAGTGCTTTAGCTTGAACTCTGTCTAAAAAGACTGGAATACTTCTACCATAAGAGTGTGTGTGTGTAAATAATAATACGTAGATCGTTTTTTACAGGTTTTTAGAAGGTATATACATAAAGTCCTAGAACAATTATCTGATCGCAAACTAAGCAAGCAAAAACAATTGATAAATATACTTACACGTTACCCGTTGTGTATAGTTTCGACTTTTAAGTTTCGATCTCTTGTTTGAATTTCGAAAAATTACTTCTTGGAAAACCCCAAGCAGAGGCCCAATTCTCCTAATTATATTTATTAAAAATTCAATTTTATATTTAATTAGATTAATGTTTGTGTCAGACTCATTTCAAACTCAACTGATATTTGAACTTTTTGCGAACTCAACTGATATTTGAACTTTATTGAAATGTTATCCTGACTTGATCGTGAAATTGAACAATGTTTCAACTTCGAACTATATTATGTAGATGTCAAATTAGACGATGACATTAAATTAGCAGAATACCCATTCTGAGTCAATTCGAAATATAATCTCGTTTCGTAAAAATATATTTTCGATGTCATATAAAATAGGAGTATTGGCCTTCAGAACAAACATAACAAATATAAAATTTTACACCTAATAGTTTTCCCTGTTCCCCCGTCTGGTGTCTGCCAGTCAGGCAGCAACGTAAGGATTTTATTTGTATTGATATTCTTAAATTATACACACTGCACCAACTGAACAGGCCAGTCAAGGTTAAGATCTTACGCCATCATCATCATTATCAGCCTTTTATACTGTCCCACTGCTGGGTACTGGCCTCTTCTCACTATGAGAAGGGTAAGGCCATAGTCCACCACCCTGGCCAAGTGCGGGTTGGTATACTTCACATGTCTCTCGAGAACATAGTAATAGAATTTTAATGTTTAGCATTTTAAGTCATTATCATCATCGTCCTAGCGTTATCCCGGTTACATCCGAAACTTACACGCCTCGGAGCCCAGGGTCCGCTTACTCCGATTTGACACAAATGTAGCATTTTGAGTAAATTGATTAATAAAGATTAATAGGTCCATCTAAAAAGTGAAAAGTATTAACTATTTCAATTATAGAAATAGTTCTGTCTCAACGTAGAGATAAGTGAAGGTTACATGTAAACTATACGGCGACCAACGCTGAATAACTATTGCATATCGACGGGTTCGGCAATCCAATACGGACGGGGGAGTAAAGAAAATTACGTATTTGTTTTTTAATGGAATGCAATGCTGTGTTGTTGCATGTGGTGACACGTACATAATACACATGAAACAGAAATATATCTTTTTAAAAGGCACCAGTCATGTCATCATGATCTTAGCGCTATTAAAATTGCATCGAAGTCTTTCGCTTTTGAGCCCGGCATCCGCACAGTAACCTAAACAGATTTGACAGAATATTAAATTATCAAAAGAGTAATTGCCATCTGATTGTATCACAAAGTTATAGCGATATTGTATGGCTCTAACCCAGACGTTCTTTGTTCATGAAGAAAGAATGAATGAATGAATTATTGTAATAATCGCTATTTATACATACATACGCGTCATGTATTTGCTGTGTCTTGGCTTCGAATCCATGATACTAAGTAGGTGTTATGTCTTTATATTTTTGTCACTACTAAATACTTGACTATTTTTGTTCTATAATGACATATAGTTACATCTGTATCTAAGGTTAATAATATAATGTTATTGAAAGTACCTACTTTCAATAACAATAACAATAGCAAAGTAGGGCGAATACCTATACGCCCTACTTTGCAAAACACACGGGCAAGTGAATAACGTAGCAGATTACGAACTCTATGATCAGGCAACCGAACATATTTTATTATAAATATAAACGAAATAGAGGCTACCGTTATGTCACCAATGTCATAAAAATAATATAAGTTTGGTAGCTTACAACTTCTTACAAAAGCTCAGTTTTAAAGGCGAGGTGCGGCTGATTGTGATATGTGTGCGCCAACCATAAGGCATAAAATATTTAAATAATAACTGCCTGCTTTAGTCTGCTGTAACGTAAAATTAAAATAGTATGCCTTTTCTATTTACAATATAAAAACAAAAGCGTTCCGGAATCCAATACTTATTATCGCAGCTTGTACGTAAAACATTCTATTAGAAAGAAGAATATCGAACTTTTTCCAATTTCTCATATCAGATTTTCTTGTCATGGCGGAATACACGTGAAGTTTGAGTCATAAGAGATGAAATTAAACTCATATTTCAAAGCTCAGACGATAGCGGGCGGGGCGCAATGAGCGAACCTAGTAATGCACATTTACGTAAAAACGCGATGCTGACATCGGCACAACACCTGGCTCTCCAATGAACTCAATAAATCCCCGTTCACACTATTATCAGCAATATTGTCGTTATCAACCAACAAGCAAGTGGCAGTGAATTTGCTATTCAGAATGACCAACAAGTAGGTATTATCGGCAGTTTCTTTTAAAAAAAAAACACAAAATCTTTTACTTAAAATAGTTATTGAGTTCCTTATAATGTGTAGCTATAGAAGCGTCAATTTACGTACATGACCAACACAGTTATTACCCATCCTTATCGCTTATTAAAGTAATCGAAAGACAACATTAATTGAGATAATAACTTTAAGAACGGTATAGGAACAATTTGCAAATATACTAACCTAGCCTAACCTAACCAGCAAAAACTTAAGATGGCCGCCTTATCTTTAACGTAAACCTTTCTCAAAAGGACCACTCAATATATTAGCAACAACTAGCGGTAGTTCTACATATTTTCCGACGACACAAAATTAAAAATCACTCTGTACCATTTAAAATGCAATAATATCATTACGATGTAGTTTCGTGTGTTTAGTGTTACAATCCGGTAACCGCTTGCCACCTGCCATCAGTCCAGACGCTTGTTAACTGTCGTACTTAGTTCTACAACACGAAGAACATTTCTGATTACCCAATTGTAAAAACCGCGACGTCTGTTGTTCTCTTTTTATTCTGTTCTAAAGAAGTAGAAACACAAATAATAAAGTTATGAAAGAAAGTTTTCGCTAATTAACAGGAGTATGGATAATTTTTGATTAGTGGAACGTTTTACAAACACGGAACATCGGAGAAAACGAACAAGAAACAACTGGTTGTTTTGAACTTACGTGATCTAATGTGACGTGGTGAGGATGTGTGCATCTTGAACATTTCAAATTTTTGCAATTTGTACACGTACCAATATTTATGAAACTATGGCCTAGTTGACCAACAGACTGTCATGCAATCAGGAAATGTCATGGATATTGGGTTCAAACTCACATTGATCATTTGAAGTTATGTGCATATTCAAAAACCAATTATCGCTTGCTCCGTTCGTCTGGGACCACGTTAAACCTTCAGTCGTATAGATTTTTGACATTCTTCGAGAGGCGTCAGTACCTTTGAATAAACCGACACGTGTTTAAGCAATGGCATATCCCTGCCACTGGGTTTTGAAGGTCAGAAAAAAGTCATTTTGTGGAAAAGCTGTCTTTCATATTATCTCGTTAAGGTTAGTAAGCAGACCGCGGACTCTAAGGCAAGCCTCTTGGATGCAATCGGGATAATGCCAGTACGATCAAGACTAACATTTATGTGACCAGTCAAAGCAAATATAGGAATAGATAATAATGTCACCAAATTTATTTTTCAAAAAATAAGTACGCCGTTGTTATTAGACATCTCTTGCCCTAGGCATAAATGGTCCGTGTCGCGGGGGACTTTACACAACCAACGGACGCAACATACATTCAGACATGAAACAACAATGAATGCATCACACAATGTGTTGTCTCGTGTAGGAATCGGACCCACAACGTTCAGCACAGTGTGTGACGGGTTAAACCAGTACGCCAGTCGTGCAGATAAATTAATATACGTGGTCTTCAAAATGCATTACAATCCTTTTCCGACTGTGATACGACTTAAACTTCGGTTTTGTTGCTATCCCGTTGCATCACTTGCGTCGTCCATATAGGAGGCTAGGTGAAATTGAATATGGCTGCTATAATAACGTAGACTGTTGTGCAACCACTCGTGCGTATAATTATGTTAATATTGGGTATGGTTTTGTGGAGTTTTCTCCACTTTTAATGTTGCTACCATGAGTTGGCGGACCATTCCTTTAATGTGATCACAACTTTGCCAATAATAACCTGCCGCGGAACATTTGTTTAATGAGTGCTCTTTTATTTACTTCTATAATACTTTAATAAGGTGAGATGAAAAGGAAAATAAGTAAGTAGTAAAGTAATAATACGGCTAAAGTAGTAAAGTAATAGTAAGGCTACGTACATAATCTGTACGTAGCCTTAAGCGTAGCTTTAGCGTACTTTTCAAGATTTTTGAACGTCTGAAAGTCCCATGAACTATGATATTTTTAATGAATAAAAATAAAAGTATAAAAGTTGAACATATCTTCTAGTAAATCGTAAAGATAGAAACACGATTTGGAATAATTGGCTCGATAAAAAAAATGTCAAACATGGCACTAAATCACAATTTTAAACGTGTACTGCTTAGAGATTCCATAATGAATTTATATGAAAGTATTATCAATAGAAACAGCTCTTTATTTCAAAATAAATGGTAAAAACAGATTTCGTAATTTCGTTATCATTTTTCTCCAAGAAAAAAAATAGTCAAAATGTTGACATTATATCGCTCGCCGGCCGTCCATCAGTGCCTGTCTAGGCGTGATTGAGGGCGGACGTACGTCGTTTCTCCGCAAAATCCCCCTCCACCCCTGCATGTACGTTTTCGCAAAAGTACAAAGTAATTCGTATTCCAAACTCAATCGTTCAACCCATAGACATACTAGTAAGAAACCGTAGACAGGTTACTGACAAGGTAACATGACGGAGCTTACGAGTGGCACGCATCGCGAAAAGTGTACGCACACTAATATAAATATATGTCAAAACGACACACTAAGAATTAGATAAGAAGTGTAAGTGAGATAGCACATCTAATCGCAAGCGCGAAATAGAGATAAACATAATTATACTCTCTGGACCGACGCGCATTGTGACATCATGCTGACCGTTTCACAAACAATAATTTGACTCAGATGCGTCATAATCACTTTGTCTGTCTTGAGTAAATTCAATTCGCCTCAAAGTAAATTTGATTAATTAATTTAAGGTAGGGAAATAAAAAGTCGATGTGATTTATTTATAACATTTATTAAAAAAGTATTCAATGGAAACCTAAAACAGTACGTTAATATAAAAACTGTGCGCTGCGGACCCACCCTAGCCCTGGCAATACTCCTGGGGGTATGGCTTTTAAAGTTTAACCGTACTCCTGGCTGAAATGCTCGTAGTGTTATACCACCGTGCTACGTGGACATTAAACTGAACAGTGTTATCTCTCGTATGATAATGACTTACTACTTACGTTTTTGAATTTTTAGAAAAGCGAAGACAAGCGCTAGTACGATGATATAGTGCAACAAGGAGATAAATTAGATAATTAAATGTTTAGGTATTACTGCTAATGGTTATAATGCTTTGTATATTTTAGATATAATCTGTGGTACTGTTGAAGACCCGTCATCATCATCATCCTAGCGCTGTCGGATCATTCCCACTAGTTCTATTGAACAGTTCTATGATAGAACTAGAGATACTTTTTTCCCACTAGTTCTATTAACACAACTTGATGAGAAGAATAGAACTAATGGGAAACAGTTATAGGAAATTTACCACTAGTTCTATGTATGTTTTACAAGGGTAGTGTCACAACATCGCGCTCACATATCCGAATAAATATTATGTATGTATAAAAATGTGTTAAACGAATGAACGTCTACAAAACAAATGAACGTCTACAAAACAAATGAACGTCTACAAAACAAATGAACGTCTACAAAACAAATGACTACCAGAAAGTGATCAGCTATCGATAGTGATTGCAAAAAACAGGTGCATGCGATTTTCGACCTTATTGACAATTCATGACAAACTTTTTTATTGTTTTTTCTCGCTGTCTGGCAATATTAGGGTAATAAAATAATAAATTCTGTCTAATGTCAATTAGGTTGAAAATCGCATGCACCTGTTTTCTGCAATCACTATCGATAGCTGATCACTTTCTGTAAGTCATTTGTTTTGTAGACGTTCATTTGTTTTGTAGGCGTTCATTTGTTTTGTAGACGTTCATTTGTTTTACACATTAAACGAATGAACGTTACTACAAAACATATTCATTCGCATATATGAGCGCGATGTCGTGACACTACGGATCATTCCCAGTAGTTCTATTGAATACCCTTGCAAAAACATACATAGAACTAGGCTGGGACATTTCCTATTACTTATCCCATTAGTTCTGTTCTCTGAATTAGGACAGTTCTATCATAGAATTGTTCAATACTACTACTATACTGGGATGATCCCACAAAATAGTAGAACTTGAAATTAACGAACTGAAATTAAGAAACTAATTACACAACAATATTATCTGGGAGTACGGTTAAGCTTTGAAAGATCCACCATACCCCCAGGGGTACTGCCAGGGGTACGGTGGGTCGGCAGCGAAAACTGTGCAGTACAATCTACTTAGTTGTTTAATACTAAAAGGAGAAAAACAAGAACAAGTGGATGGACTTTGATCATCCGTCAATGTTTGTAACTTACGTATGATTTTGTATTTCTATAATAATAATATATTGTGTTGATTCAGCCTCAAATCACTTTTATTACTTGACAAAAACACACATCAGTATTTTATTATTACGAATGTCCCATCTGGATACTTTGTTTTTCAGTCTTTGAACACGCCAAATACTGCTTCTGTTTTACACTCGCTAAATGCCAATTTTTTTATTCACTCTATTATTTGTGATACTGAATTTATTATAATTTGTAAATAAAACGTTGTAATATTGTAATACCCATGAATGAGAAGTGATTTCATAACTTTTAGTCATTTTCCTACTATAGTTTGTGCAAAATCTCATTACACACGACGGCATTTTCAAATGTAACGTACACACACGCGAGTAAAAGAGCGAGCGCTTCCGACGGCAGCGCGTACGCGACTAAAGCCAAATGAGACATTTTGCCTGTTTTCAATGTGCCACTTTTGAAGTTCGCATAACTCATCTACGGTTTTTTTACGCTGCACTGTGGCACACGAACACACGAAACCCCCCCCTCCCCTATCCCCGCTCACTCGCTGACGCCACCGCCGTGTTTTTGTTTTTGCGGGGGGTGAGGTCGAGCTACGCACTGTACTGCAACCTCGCCTTAAAATACAATTTTTTTTGTATGATATATAAAATTCTTGCGTTACTGACTGATAGACAACCTACAGCCGAAACTACTGGGCGCAAGAAGCTGAAATTTGGCGTAAATGTTGCTTGGGGAGTGTAGGGGACCACTAAGAAAATATTTTTCGAAATTCTCACGGGATCGATCAGAAACGGATAATAAAAGAAAGTGCGGGCGTAACTGCGGGTATATATGAGATAAAGATTTGTACTAACATACATAAATAACCCGAAGTCGGTTAAAAATTAAAGGATGTACTACTTACTTTTATACTCCTTATTTTAAACATTTTTCAAGCTAATATTCTAAGGGAAGAAGTCCTAACGTTATACAGCTAAGTATATCGCTCTGAAGAGACCAATAGTTTAAGATTTCCAACCTCTTAAGTTCAAAAGACAACATTGTTATTTTCGGAGTACCTTTATCATGTAGGCACTAAATAGTATCATAAAGAATAAATTCGGGTCTTTATTTTGTTACTCATTTATAATGGCTATCATAATTTCCATGGTTTGGTAATAATATGATGAATTTTGGAGTTTAACCACGATCTGTACCTAGTGAGCGCCTAAGCCTAGATTTAGATTGCAGTGAACCCGTACTGCGCTCGGAGGAGAGTAAAGTGCCCTCTGGCCCTCCGCGTCTGAAGCGGCTGCTCAGTTTACCATATGGACGTTACGGCCCTGTCTGTAACACCAGCACAAGTAAAAAGCATCTATACAGTTAGTATAATGCAAGGCGCAAGATTTCGTTACAGACAACGGCACAGGTGAAAGTAAATCATCATCATCATCATCATCATCATATCAGCCAAAAGACGTCCACTGCTGGACATAGGCCTCCCCCAAGGCTCTCCACATAGACCGATCCTGAGCCACCCGCATCCATCCGCTGCCCGCGACCCCAACAAGATCGTCAGTCCTCACTCACAGTCACTCTAGAACCTTTCTGCTCCAACGGCCATCGGTTCTTCTATTTTAGGCTATGTGCCCTGCCCACTGCCAATTCAGCCTGACTATTCGGAGAGCTATGTCGGTGACTTTGGTTCGCCTGCGGATCTCCTCATTTTTGATTCGATCTCGCAAGGAAACTCCGAGCATAGCTCTCTCCGACGCCCTCTGAGTGACCCTGAGCTTCCGGATAAGGCACATAGTTAGCGAGCACGTTGCAGCTCCGTAGATCATCACTGGCAGCACACACTGGTCAAAGACTTTCGTCTTGAGACACTGCGGGATATCGGACGTGAAGATATGCCGTAACTTCCCGAACGCCGCCCAACCGAGTCGGATTCGACGAATGACCTCTTTTTCGAAGTTGGACCTATCCAATTGGATCATTTGACTCAGGTAAACTTATTTGTCGAAAACGTCGAATGTAGAGTTCCCAACCTGAATAGGAGCAGGTACAACATGGACGTTAGACATGATCTTCGTCTTGTCCATGTTCATCTTAAGACCTACTTGTTGGGAGACACTACAGAGGCCACCGAGCATTGTACCGAGGTCTTCCATGGTCTCAGCCATGACTACGATATCGTCAGCAAATCGAAGGTAAGTGATATACTCACAGTTGAAGTTGATGCCGAGTCCTTTCCAGTCCACAAGCTTGAAGACGTCTTCCAGCGCAGCGGTGAACAGTCTCGGAGATATGACATCTCCGAAACTGTTCACCGCTGTAGTAAATAAAAGCTTGTAAAAATGAATTGCTCCTTTTGCGTATATAGCATTTGTAGTTGATTTTACCAAAATTTCAAATAATTGTAATAATTTACACTGACTAACTCATAAACTTAAAAATAGAACGAATTACTCCAATATTTTTATTATTCAATTAGTTCCGAGTATTCTAGTAGTACTTTGAGTGTATGAAAGATACAACGAGTGACAACAAGAAAACAACTGCACTCAGCACACACGTACAAGTCACTAATTAGTTCTCATCACTATGTTACATCCCACGATGTTGCTTTCTTAGAGAAGATGAGATCATAGTAGTTTTTAAAGAGCTAGTTTTCTTATTAATCCTAGCTGAATTGTAAACTAAATTTACTCTGTAGTTTTCCCTATCATTTATCCGTGTGGTGACGGAGTAAGAATACGATAGGTCACCATCCCACTCTGTCCCGAGGGTGTCGTACGAGGTGACTATGGGAAAACGCGAGCAGTGTAACAGCTCCAGCCAAGGTGTGCTTTCGCTCTACACATCTGTCCGATTGTAGTGAAGAAGCATCGAGTACGCGACCCCAGCTTCCTCGAGCTGCCGCAATTATTACCAATATCCCTTCCGTGATTGCGGTATCCTTTGTTACCTTTGACTTCCTTTCCAAACATCAACCTCCTGTAACCCTCCCTTACCCTATCCTAAAATTCCTTTCCCTTCCCAATCCGAAGTACACGTGGAGAAGATGGCAGTATGAGTTTTAGGGGATTAAATGTTACTGTACCCCAGGAGGGTACCGGATCTACCGGAGAATCCCTCTCTAAGCATCGTCGCTCAGACTGCCCCATCGTATGTGGGGAGGGGGGGGGGGGGGCAAATTCCCAACGGCGACGCGCTTTGCCACAAATCACGTTTTGTCTCCCCGTCAAACAGAGGCAAAAGGAGGGCTAGGGAATGCCTGTTTGCAACGGTGAATGTTTGTGGAGGAGTGGATGGTAAGATTGATGAATTGTGTGATATGATGGATGTAAGGGAAATTGATATACTAGGAGTGAGTGAAACTAAGAAGAAAGGTTGTACAACAACTACTCATGGCCAATATAGTGCATATTGGTCTGGAGTTGTTGATTCTGAGAGAGCTAGCCAAGGAGTTGTAATAATTCTATCAGATAGGATGAATGATCGTGTGAAAGAATATGAATTTGTTAACTCCAGGCTTATTTGGGTGCGACTGAAACTCGGCTTAACTAAAGTCTTTGTTTTGTCTGTTTATGTTCCAAACATATCCAAACCGTCAAATGTAAGTCAGGAATTCTGGGATAATGTAAGAGATGTGCTTGCTAGGTGTGAGAATAATGAAAGGATAATTATGTTAGGTGACTTTAATGGTTGGGTAGGTGTGTGTCGTGATGGCTATGAAAGGGTTCTAGGGCGATTTGGTGACGAGAGGGTGAATGAAAATGGTGAAAGTTTACTGGATATATGTATGGAGAGAAAGCTTGTGGTGACAAACACGATGTTTAGTCACAAGATGATTCATATGTATACATGGCAAAGGCAGACAGACCGAAGTATGATAGATTTTGTTGTGATAGACGAACGATTGAAAGCAAAAGTGAAAGATACTAGAGTGTACCGAGGCTTAAATGTGGGAACTGACCATTTTTTGGTAGTTAGCTGCATAGCGGGACTAATCACAAAATGGCGCCATCGTCCTCGCATACACTCACCTGCCATAGAAAGAGTGAAAGTTGAAAGATTTGAAGAAGAGAATGTACGCAGTCAGTATAAAGAGGCATTGGAAGAAAGATTTAAATAATTGTTTGAGGAAGATGATTGCAAGATAGAAGAATTTTGGAAAGAGTTTAAGAATGGATTAATAGAGACAGCTACACAAGTATCTGGCTTAGCAAGAGGAAGCATGTTAAGAAGATATGTAATGAATGGTGGGATCAAGAAATAAGAAGTGTGGTCGCGGAAAAGCGCAAAGCATGGATGGACTTGCTGGCCATAAGAGCCAACAAAAGGATACAAGGTAGTCTTAATTGTAGCATCTATCATACTTTTCTTTTACTATCCTTTCATTGGAAAGGATAGTAAAAGAAAAGTATGACAGATTGAAATATAAAGTAAAAGAGACAGTGAGAAGAAAGAAAGAAGAATGTAAGGATAAAGTTGATAAAAAGTTTTCGCAGCATTTTCGGGCCAATATCAAATTCTAGCACTTGGTTAGAACAGCCCAAGGCAAAGCAGGAGACTCAAAAGTTGGTGTGATCCGAGCGATCCTTTTCATAAATCCCCTCCCGAAACGCCTCGCTATTGGCCGCCCTGATCAACGGCGACAGAAGATTCGAGACGCTGAGAACGTGTCCGCCATACCGTACCACACCGCACCGCATCGCTATGTATAATTATTACCGCTTACAACCAAAGAAAACCTAACAAACCCGCTCGCGAGTGAAAGTGAAACGAATAGTGTAGTGTAGTGATTCAAGCAGCTTCATCTCGAAAACACCAGGAGACTGCCCTTCTGAGAAGAAGAAGATTGCCGTGCAAGGTAAGATGTTCCTTTCTACACCATACTTTCTCTCCCTCTCCAATCCTAGGCGATCAGAACTCGCCATCCTTTAAATACAGTCCATTTTTTCCCAAATCGCCTAGGAACCTTCGGTTTCGGTGTAACGCCGAACCATTTTTTTGATCCATACGAGTCGGATTCATTTACGTTTTTATACGTTATATCTCTATACCTAGGCAGTTATAGCACCGAGCTATACTCCTAGTCCATTCACATAACCGTCACATGGTTGTTTCCGCCCGCATCAGTAGGTAAACTTTTATGTAGCTACCTACTTACTCAATTATTATTTCTGGAACTATCATAGTTGTCTTGTAAATCTCATATTTCGAGCAACTTTTAATTCCACAGCTCTAAAGTGTTGCCTACTTAGGTAAAATAATAGGTACATTAGATATTCTTATTTTGTTTCGGTCTCATTAGCTTATACTTACGTAAGCATGTCACAACAAAAGAAGTCACGCGTGTCGGAAGACAAAGAGATGACAATCTTAGAAGCAAAACGCAATATTTTATTTGAGCGTATTCAAAACATTTATGAGCGCTCAAAAATAATAAATCGCTATTTCCGATAGTAACAAGGAATCATTCCTCAGCTATTGTATGACAGTAGATAGTATTCGAACAGATTTTCATAAGTTGTTAGACGATTATAACGCAAGATTGCTTTCTATCAATCCTGATGAACAACCGAATTATCAGGCGTAAACCTCATTCGAAGATCTTTATTGTATTATTAAGTGTATACAATCGCAATTGGAGGGTAAATATTCGGCACAGCCCGTTGCAGCGGCCCGCAAACCGAGATTACCGCCAATCGAGATTATGTCGTTTGACGGAGATATACGAAATTGGCCGTTATTCTATGCGAGTTTTAAGTCTACAGTGCACGATAATGGTTCTCTGACAGATGCTGACAGGTTGTACTATTTAATAGGTAAACTGTCACCGAAGGCCCAGTCCGTATTTGCAGGTGTCACACCCAGTGCTGAGAATTATCAGGTCATATTTCAGTCACTACTTGACAGATATCAAGACACGCGCGTCCTAGCGTCTACGTACTTTGACCAAGCTTTAAATCTCAAACTGTCCAGCAACGCGTCTGTCTCGAATTTCCAGCTGTTTATTAATAACTTCGTAACCGCAGTTAATTCTCTTAAAAGCTTAAAAATAGAAGATCTTTCCGACTTTATGTTGCTTCAACTCGCTTTAAAATAGTTTGACACTGATACAATTCGCGCATTCGAGATGACGGAACGCAATAATAAAATACCTACACTAGATAGTTTTATTTCGTTCATCAAAGATCAGTGTCGAATATTTCATAATACGCAGTCGGGTTCACCTGGCCCGTCTAACACTAACAGCAACAAACAAAGGTTGAATAAATGGCGAAATAGTAATAATAACTCGGTCCCTAATCCACAATCTTACGTAACATGTTCGGAATCTAATAGTAATAATTCACAGAAGTGTCTGTGCAGTAATATAGTGCACGACCATTTCTATAAGTGTCCCGCCTTCAATGGTCTAAATCCAACTGCTCGTTACAAGTGCGTAAAAGACAACAAAGCATGTATTAATTGCTTAAGTATAAAGCATAAAACTAGTGATTGTTCTAGTAAGACGAGATGATTTAATTTTATTAGATTCCGAGCATGTTTACGTTCATGTAATCAACGACACCACGCTTTATTACACTTTGATAAAAGTTATCCGTCGTCGAGCCAAGCCGGTAACCTTGACACGCTTACGTCACAGGTGCCACGGTGACTTCCCCCTCCACGCCTCAGGGCGAAGTATCGTTGTGTACGACATCCATCGCGCGGGCGACGCGCACGCGAGGACGGCACTCGCGCATCTATAATGATCCGCGCAGGGCCAAAACGCAGTGTACGGCGTCTAAGACGGTACTGTTAGCGACAGCGCAAGTTATCGTTTATGATGTTAATGGGTCGCCGCACATGGTACGTTGTCTACTCGATAGCGCGTCTCAGACCAATCTAATTACATTGGAATGTTTCAAACGTCTCGGATTGTGGAATAAGTTTAGAAATACTAGTTCAGTGGTCAAAGGAATCGGCGGGTCAGAAAAACATTGCAAGGGTTCCGTAGATATTAAAATACATTCGCGTTTTGATAGGGATATTAATTTTAACATTTCTTCGCTTATCGTGGAGCGTATCACGGACGCATTGCCGAACGCTAATGTAGACGTAGCATCACTCACTCACCTCGAGTCATTGCCGCTGGCAGACGCGGAGTTTGCGAATCCGGCAGGCATTGATCTTTTGATCGGAGCTTCAATATTTCCGCACTTGCTACTAACTAAAATAGTACGTAGTGAGCGATATGATTTACTGCCCGCTATTGAGACGGTATTTGGGTATGTGATTATGGGTACCGTACCTACGTTACATACTTCTCATTGTATTACGTCTTGTTGTTATTCTGTTCTTCAAGAGATCAAGGTGGGTGCTAAGACTGTGTGTAAGATAAAGCACTAATTAGCTATGCTATGCTATATTACGCTATGCTATGCTATGCCATGCTATGCTATGCTATGCTACGCTATGCTATGCCATACTATGCTACGCTATGCTATGCTAAGCTATGCTATGCTATGCTACGCTATGCCATGCTACGCTATGCTAAGGCAACATAGCTAAGTTCAATTCTATTTCTTTTAAAGGCAACCCTTTAGGGCCGGGGGGATATGGTAGCGCCATCTACCTTTCCATCGAGAACTAAGCACGTCAACGTCAATGGTTCGTCGCTGCTCGGCCAATCCGAGCGATCCTTTTCATAAATCCCCTCCCGAAACGCCTCGCTATTGGCCGCCCTGATCAACGGCGACAGAAGATTCGAGACGCTAAGAACGTGTCCGCCATACCGTACCGCACCGCACCGCTATATATAATTATTACCGCTTACAACCAAAGAAAACCTAACAAACCCGCTCGCGAGTGAAAGTGAAACGAATAGTGTAGTGTAGTGATTCAAGCAGCTTCATCTCGAAAACACCAGGAGACTGCCCTTCTGAGAAGAAGAAGATTGCCGTGCAAGGTAAGAGGTTCCTTTCTACACCATACTTTCTCTCCCTCTCCAATCCTAGGCGATCACAACTCGCCATCCTTTAGATACAGTCCATTTTTTCCCAAACCGCCTAGGAACCTTCAGTTTCGGTGTAACGCCGAACCAGAAATATTATAAGAGAGTATAGGGAAGTTTTGGATCAGTGAAAGTTGTATTTTGAGAATTTGTTTGAACGAGGAGAAAGTGAATAATATAAGTATGGAAGAGATACGATATGCAATGAAAAGTATGAAAACGGGTAAAGCTGCGGGATACGACAGGATATCTGCTGAAATGCTCAAGGTAGGCGAAGGCGTCACTGCAAGCCTGCTTTACCTACTTTTTAATAAATGTTGGCGGTCCGGTCGTGTACCACGCCAACATTTATTAAAAGGATTAGGTGACTGGAACAAGGCCGTAATTGTGCCACTGTACAAGGGAAAAGGGTCACAGCAGGAATGCAAAAATTATCGCGGTATAAGCCTCCTGAGTGTTGTTGGCAAACTGTATGCAAAGATACTGATTGAAAGAGTGATCTCTGAAACGGACAGTAAGATTTGGGATGTGCAAACGGGATTTAGAAAGGGAATGGGATGTACGGATCAAGTCTTTTCCTTAAGGTGCATTTCAGAGAAAATCTTAAGTAAACAACTGACGATTTTCTGCGCCTTTATTGACCTGGAAAAGGCTTACGATCGAGTGGTGAGGGATGAACTTTGGTCAACACTTTCTGTATATGGAGTGTGCAGCAGTCTGATACGAGCACTTAAATCCTTATACAGGAATTCAAGTGCCTGTGTCGGAATAAACGGGGCCTACACGGACTGGTTTAACATTGATCGTGGTGTTAGACAGGGATGTGTAGCGTCTCCTTGGCTGTTCAATCTATTCATGGACAGTTGTTTGACCGATCTGAAAGAGTCTGAATGTGGATTAAGAATGGGTAAATCTGTGTTTAAGACCCTGTTATACGCTGACGATCAGGTTCTTTTTGCGTCGTCAGCGTCTGATTTACAGCAGATGGTCACCGTAATGAATGAGGCGTATAAGAAGAAGAGCATGAAAGTGAATGTAAACAAGACTAAGGTCATGGTCATAGAGAGGCAAGACAGTATAACTGAATGCAACATAATGAAAGGAGATGAAAAAATGGAACAAGTGAATGAGTTTGTGTATTTAGGATCTATGTTTACGAGAGATGGTAAATGTGAGGGAGATGTTGAAAGGAGAGTAAAAGCAGGTAATAGTGTGAATGGCGCCTTACAGTCAATCATCAGTAGCGATATTATCCCAATTAAGGCTCGCCTAGCTGTGCTGCAGGGAGTTTTGGGGCCAACCCTGATGTATGGTAGCGAATCATGGGTATGGCAGAAGAAGCATGAAAGTAGAATCAATGCTGTGGAGATGAGAGCTTTGAGGAGTATGTGCGGAGTAAGGCTGATAGATAAAGTGAAAAACAGTGTGATACAAGAGAAGTGTGGTCTGAAAGAAGATGTAGTGATAAAGATTGAAAAAGGAATGTTGCGATGGTTTGGACATTTGGTACGGATGGATGAAAGAAGAAATACGAAAGAAGTATATCGTGTAAGAATGAATGGAGCTGCGGTAGGGGACGCCCAAGACGGACGTACGCCGACCAAATAGGTGACGTACTAAAAAAGGGCCAAATTAAAAGTACCCATAATCGGCGAGCATATATGATGAGGTTAATGAATGTCGAGGAAGCGAAAGAGGTGTGTTTGAACCGGAGCATTTGGCGTTCCATAGTCTCTGCCTACCCCAAGGCGTGACGATAGAGACTTTCCCTATCATTTAATGGAATAAGCTTATTTCCCGTCGTTTCCCTTGAATACGCCTTTTTTCTATGACACGGGACAGGGATAGACAGTCGCTCTGCGGAAAAGCTTATATTTCTATCAAACTAGGTAAGATTAAAAACTGACCTCGGGTTCCAAGTCTTGGATGCAACCGGGATAGCGCTAAAACGATAATGATGTGAATTCGTAGGACCAAAATTTTACTTAAAATCCATATTTAATGAAGCTACTGTTTCTTCATGATGCGTTTCCAAAACTTGATTGTATAGAGATGCTAGCTTTTTTATGGTAAAATATTTACACATATTCATAATTTTTGGAATATCTGATATTTACTTATCGTCATAATTCAAATCTAGTGGATTTTATTCTAAACTTTTAAATTAATTTATAAAACGTTCTTTCAACTTTTCGGTGAAATAACGGTTAGTAGACAATCGTCAAGGTCACATTACAGTGAAATAGGTATACTAGCAGTTACCTGGGCTATTAGAAGTAAGTTATGCGTTGGAAAAAGTGGTAGCCAGTTAGCCAGTGCAAAAACACCAGTTGAGCGCGCGCGTATTCACCAGAGACCTGTTTAGAAGCTAAGCTGGAGGAATATGAAAAACATTGCGACTGTTTCCACTGATGCTAATCGAGCTGCGAGGTACCTGTGTGAAGAAAATGCCTACTTAGCTCTATCGAACTTTCGGTGATAATCGCGCGCCAACTGTACGCGTACGGCATACGCGACCATCCAAAGCATCTGTGCTTTGAATGATCGTGTACGCGCTGATTTTGATTTGACTTTCATGAGTGGATAACTGTCTGTATAAGCGTATTTATTATCGTAAAGTGGGATGTTTACCGCTTTACGCTTCCCTTTTTTCCCACTAATCGGATTCGATGTAAGCCCATATTTCAGCTAGTAGGGTAGGTTATTTTAGTTTATTATTATTTTACTTAGTATTATATTACAGCAATAAAAAACTTAGACATTTAAAATACATCTCAATTCGTTATACGACTAACTAATATATTTTAATGTACCATTGCCGGTTTGTCTTAAAACTGGGGACAGAAGAAGGTTATTTTAACGATCGTATTTTACATAAAGTCTTCCTTAAATGAAATATCAGAATTTAAATAGATTCTTTATTCCGGGCTTTGAGAAGTAGGTACATGTATTTTATCGCCATTTTGTTTGATAATGATTTACTGCTGTTTTTATGAGTCTTTAGCCATATAACATTTACTTTAGTTTAGATATTTATTGATTATTTTGTTTTTAATAAAAAACTTAGACATTTAAAATACATCTCAATTCGTTTATACGACTAACTAATATATTTTAATGTTCCATTGCTGGGTTGTCTTAAAACTGGGGACAGAAGAAGGTTATTTTAACGATCGTATTTTACATAAAGTGTTCCTTAAATTAAATATCAGAATTTAAATAGATTCTTTATTCCGGGCTTTGAGAAGTAGGTACATGTATTTTATCGCCATTTTGTTTGATAATGATTTACTGCTGTTTTTATGAGTCTTTAGCCATAAAACATTTTTAGATATTTATGAGTTTAATCTTAGTGTTAAAGGGTATTATTGTTTGCTCCTTGAAACAGATAGCCAAATTGGGTTGCCCCTATAAATTAGAAATGCAGAAGTGGGTATCATCCTCATCAAGATCATCAGCCTGCCATAGAAAGGAGACATGAGAATTGTGTATGCACGTTCGGCTTTTATGTCTAGTCTGATAAGTATTTGCATGTAAATAGATTACAGGGGAGCAATAGGCTAAATTTAATTACAAAAATAAAAATTAAAGATTTTAAAATAGAGTCAAACAGAATTCGAGTACGAAAAGTTTCCTAAAAATTCGTGCTTCGAAACCATATATAAAAAAAATGGTACAACGTATTATGTTGATTCATAAAAGTCGCTCTGTGAGGGAAGGGCCGAATGCAGTAATGTCATATTGGCCTCACGAGGAAAATATACGCAAACCAATTGAGCCATTTGTCCATTTTTGATATCCAGCGGTTTCCCTTTTATGAACCGAGGACTGAGAAATGTTTTTATGTACATGGGATTTTTTAGTAGTTGGAAACGGAGGAGTGGGTATTAATATATCACATAGTAGCACAGGCAGCGATAACCTAGTGAAGAGATCAATTGACTGCTACGGAAAGCGAATGACTTTCGAATTTATTAGCGGCTTTCATTATTAATAAAATTATCGCTTGCTTAAGCGGTGAAGGATAACATTGTAAGGAAAACTGCATGTCTAAGAGTTCTACATATTGTTCTTGAGAGACACACTGGTAGACAGGGGCGTCGCCAGCCGATTGCCTAGGGAGTGGGGGGTAAAGTCGCCAGCCGATGGCCTATGGGAGGGGCAAGTTGATATGGAAAATGAGAAAGTACTGAGAAAAGTATGAATTGTAGGGTTTTTTGAGTCTCTAGCGAGGCGAGGGGGGGGGGGAGACAGCTGCCCCCCTCTGCGTCCCGTTGGCGACGCCCTTGCTGGTAGAAGCAACAAAATTACTGCATGCGCACTTATTACCTGTGTAGAATCAACTAGGTATCATTGGCGTAATTTCTGGATGTCAACGATGGTGCTCTCCATTGCATCCAATTTTGAATCTAAACTATCCGGAGAGCTATTTATTATTTAGTTAAAGTTCAGTGATTTTAGAAGGCCAATTCTCGTATTTTATATGACATCGAAACTGTATTTGGAACTAAATAAGATTAGATAAGATTAAACATCTTGAGGTGGCACATGAGACTTGAATTAAAAAAATGTGCTATATTTGCTAAAGTCTCAACCAGAGCTATATTTTAACAAATATTATTAATTATAACACTTCATTTTATTTGTACTATCCTTAGCTTTGATATGAAAATATTTAATCACTATCTTTTCAGAGGTTTAATGTATACATCAGTAGTTTTAGAATCCTTTTCCTGGTGAAAATAATTAGATTTGGCGTGTGGTCGTTTAGTCCCTAATCATATGCAATGGTTGCTATTGACGTAGAAAAGTATAGACTAGGACATCTACTTCAACAATAGGACATTGAAAATGTTCTTCAAATTGATTTAATAATAGGTACAATAAGTGTTCCAAAAACAACGTTTTAAAATATTCAAGGCTCGTGCGCCACCTCAAGATGTTTAGTAAGAAAGCTGAAATTTTACATGAATGCTCCTGCAACTATTGGGCAGTAATTGACAATATAGGAAAATTTTTTTTCGCTCCACTATAATCAAAACCTAAAACTGTATCTACCCGAACGTGTCCACATTGAATCTGTCTATTTAAACTATGTCCTGTGTTATGTGCTCGCCGAACAGGACATAGTACAGTGCGCACATAATCGCCGATATGCAAATCGTGCTTTGCATTACACTCAGGTCATCAAGTATCCGTTAAGGCTAGCCGCCCAGAATTCGTTCTAGAGGACATTATCACTAACGCTAAGGAAACCTAAGAGCACGTTCTACTTCACTTACATTTGTATAAGTTGATCGCAACACGCTGCAGTATTCAGGTAACCCATATTTACGAGTGTGCCGTCGCACCCGCTGATGTCTCGCGCATCGATGCAATATTGAACAGCTTTGCACCGCACGTGACCAATTTCATTAACTTACAACACTGTAATGGCACATGTATTGACAATACATGTATTGTACATATATTATTGTGTAGAATATGTAACTTACTGTTCTTACACTTGAATGCAGTGATAGCGCAGTAGAGAGACCAGTAAAAGTCCAGGGTTTGGAGTCCAAACTCACGCGGTACTAACCAATCTGAGTGATTCCTCTACAGGACTCGTGGTCACGGAAAGACTGCAAATATTCTGCCATATCTGGTGACCTAGAAAAGCGTGTCCCAGGCTCCAAGACGAAGTGTTTGGTTTCTAACCTGCAGAATAAGGATAATGAAGATTGGAGTATTTTTTTACTATTTGCCTGGTAGGCATGTAAGCCTTGCTTTTTTTAGGTTTCGATCACTTTTACATATGTCAGTCTTTTTTTAAGCTTTTACATTTTCTTTAATCCAAGAAAACTCATTTCCAACCCTTGTTATTAATCCACAGCGATGGAATTCTACGAATTTATGCAAAGAATTAAAGTGGAATTAAAACTTTTCACTACTAACGTCATATAGATGAAATCAAAAATGCAGCTGCTTTATGTTTAGTTTTAGATCCGTTTGTAAAATATTAATTAATTTAAAGTTTGTTTTCAAAGTCAAAGTCAAAGTCAAAATACTTTATTCATGTGGGTCACAATGTGACACTTATGAACGTCAAAATAATAAATTCATAAAATAATTACTTAAAGACTCTACATTTACATTTACTGTCACGTTCGCAAAGCAAGGGCGTAGAATCATGAGAAAGAACGGACAATAAAACTCACGGTCACTCTTTTGCAACGCCAGGTTTTGCATAATACACATAATTTACATTTTGTAAGGTGCTGCAACTGTTACACCTTCTATATCACTTGTATATATTTACTGTACATAATAATAGTTAAGAATAATTCTTAATTTTAATTTTGATGTTTAGTAAATACATAATAATATATGCTAATTAAAACGTTGTAATAGGGTATATGAGAGGTTTATTTAGTAGTTCGCTTTATTAATAGAAATTTAGCAGTTCATTTCGTTTCGGTTTTACCGCTTCATTCTCACAAAAACGCATTTTATTATCTCGCTCTCTTTTAATATTATTTTGCATGTCACTGTAATTTTTTGAGTGTATAATATAAACAAATTACTTTAGAATAAAAATGAAGATTTATTCCAAGTATAAGAGCAATGCCTGCGATAGCTGTATAAAATAAAAACGCAATGAATAGTTGAATACTAAAAATGCATTTTAAACGTATATTTTCATTTCACTTTTTTTCACACCCACGGCCACGTGCATAATTTGTTTACGGTACTTGTTATTTGATTATTTTTTTATGGAATGTTTTTATTTGTTCAACGCAAAATAGACCATACAGCTGCGTTTTCAACTTTGTTAATTGTATTACCCCTAACAACGCCATAACTAGAAATATTGCCGCTGTTCGATGTTTGGCAATGTGAACGAATAACACTTGCATGAATACTAAGCCTATGATTTTTACCTTGTTCCTGCTTCATGGTTTTACAATAATATCCATAGTAAGCTTCAGTAGGAGCTTAAGTAGGACAGCGCTAGGATGATGATGATGATCCATAGTAAGCTTGTTTTATCGAGCTGCGTGGAGAGTTTTGAGGTGCTTATGTCCAGCTTTGGACGACTTTCGGTCCAGATGATGAAGCTTATTAACTTTATAATCGTGGTTGAAGCAGCTGCAGTTCAGTTGTCGTGAACTGGACTTCAAGCGACATTTTGTGTTTTCTACAAATTGTAATTGTGTGTACTTTGTGTGGACGTTTCTAAAATCCCTAGAATACGGAATTTATTTCTAGTGCTGGTGCTATTGCTCAATAAAAACGTATTAAAAGGAAAATACGCGCAGTAATATAAGGTATAAAGTAAGCCTATGCAAATATCAAAAGGCAGCATAGAGAAGGAAAAAGACACGGTGATAAAACATGCGTCCTGCTGCGTATTTCTTATACGTAGTGCGAAGACGTTTAGGGAAGTTGTTAAATACTTTTTAGCTGGCTGGTTTACTTTGCTAAGTAGTTATATATTAAAAGAGTGGCAGGATTACGAGCACACGCCGCGTAGTGATGTAACTAAGCTGTGTCTATACTAGTCTATAGGTATGCTAAGGGTTGGCTCACATGTGACACCTTGAAATAAAATTGCCTTGGCCTCAACTCAAGCTGTTGCTGTGTGTCTTTTATAAAAGTCACTTTTGCAATGATAACTTATCAACATCAGAACGGCATCGCCCCTTCTCCATATAATCCTCTCAAGTATATATGAGGCGTAAAAAAATTATCGGTGCTATAGACAACAAATCGTCAATGTTTGATTATCTTTTAATTTAATTCAGGATACATCCGCCAAGAACCTATAGCGCGGCAATACCTAGCCGTAGCTGAGGCTACATTAACGTAACGTTCTCCATTCAGTTGACACCTAATTGACCGCGCGGTGAAAGGCGAGGTGTTGTCGATCCATTTCTGATTGTGATATGTGTGCGCCAACCATAAGGCATAAAATATTTAAATAATAACTGCCTGCTTTAGTCTGCTGTAACGTAAAACCAAAATAGTATGCCTTTTTCTATTTACAATATAAAAACAAATTAAAAGCGTTTTAGAATCCAATACATATTATCGCAGTTTTTACGAAAAACATTCTATTATAAAGGTGAATATCGTTTTTTTTGTAATTAAGATTTTCTTGTCATGACGGAATACACGTGAAGTTTGAGTCACAAGAGACAAAATTAAACTCATATTTCAAAGCCAAGACGGCAGCGGGCGTGGCGCAATGAGCGAACCTTGTAATGCACCATTTACGTAAAAAACACAAAGCTGACATCAGCGCGACACCCGGCTCTCTAAGGAGCTCAATAAACTCCCGTTCACACTATTACCGGCAATATTGTCAGTATCAATCTTCAAGCAACAAGCTTCAGAATTATCTACAAGTAGTTATTTATTGGATATTTCTTCTAAAAACAACAAAAAATATTTCACTTAAAATAGCTATTGAGTTCCTACTAATGAGTAGCTATAGAAGCGTTAATTTACGTACATTACCAACACAGTTATTACACATCTTTATCGCATATCAAAGTAACCAAAACGCCAAATTAATTTACATAATAAGTATAAGAACGGTATAGGAACAATTTGTAAATTTTGCATCGCATTAATAAAGCATAGAGCTCGTGAAATATTAGCATTTATAACACATAATGTTTAAGATTTCGAGTGAAATGGTTCGGTGTGGAGGGACCGAGATGCCTTAAATATTTGTAACCTGACGCGTTACACCTGACCTAAATCAAACTCGGATCGCTTAGGTAATATAGGCGGGTACCGGGTCGATCTAAAGTTCACGAATAACACGATCGACACTTCCGAAGAGATGGGTGAAACTTGCGGTGCTGTCAGCTACTGCGATTATGTACGATAATTACTTGCTGAGACAAACTGATCGATAGAATGTACGTTTAACATTTACCTACACAAATTTTATGAAGTTCTTCTAACTTCGTCTTGAAATGTAAGTAATTGGTGTATAGATAGAGACTTAGCAATTATGGTGACGATAGACAAATAACAAGTAAATTCCAGACAGAAACTGATTTGTGAATAACTAAGTGTTGCCCTGTATGAATAATAACACAGGTAATCAACTTGCCAACCAATCAAGACTATAAATAGAATGCCATTTCTAAAACAATGAGACAACTAATGCAAAGAGTCGGTAAACTATCGTTATTGAAAATAATCTTTTGAACTTGGGACAAAGAACTATGTGCCGTTGCATGCCGCCAGACAAATATGCCATTATAAATAAGTTTTATACGAAAAAGAAAAGGTAATCAACTTGCCAACCAATCAAGACTATAAATGGCATGCCATTTATAAAATAATGAGACAACTAATGCAAAGAGTAGGAAAACTATCATTTTTGAAAATATTTTTTTGAACTTGGAACAAAGAACGATTTGCCATTGCATGCCGCCATATAAATATACTATTGTAAATAAGTTTTATACGAAAAAGATTTATAGTATTAACACAGAGGCGCGTGTCGCATGCAGGGCACTGTAATTTATGTGCTTCTTAACTTAACTGTTGAAGCAAATTATGATTCAGTCAATAGTAAACTACTTAAGGTTCAATATATCCATTATATTTGGTAGAAAACTAGCGACATTCAGTACTCAAAGAAAATATACTAATACTGGAGGTATATGGCTGATTTTCTTTATTCTTTTGACAAGTTCCAACATTCATTTAAACGAAGGTTGTTTCTGAATGAATCATGATGTTGGCAAAATATTATTTCTCAACAGCGTTCATATATTTTAAATCTTGTGAGCTTTCTGTATGCACTATCTTTCCCAGTCTCAATGGCCGCTTACGAACAAGTAGGTATGTGGGTACCCAAGGCTACTTAAATGCCTGATATGTATCGGCTTGTTGTATTTTTAATGCCAATTACATGCGCTCGCCAATGTGCACAGAGGCGCAATGCGAACTTATTAAAGTTAAATTCCACGCCTTCCCAGCATTCCTTACATCGACCTTTATAGCGGCTGCAAATTGGCCGTAGGCACCTTCTACCTACCACCCAAGAAAATAACGCACGATAAAAATATATATTTACAACGGCAATATTAAGTAAATCACCTTTTAAAAATATGATAGCAATTTTGTCACGGGTCTTCTGTTTATGGCAATTTTACTGTGGCGTTACTTTTAAATTATTCAAAGGAATAGGAAACATGTTTTCTTCGAGAGCTATTCCTTACGATGTAATCAGAAAGAATGGTGTGTTGTTTGGTACCCTTTATAAAGCTGCTTTGTAGTCAGAGGCGAAATAAAAAATAGCCAGCTTCAAAGCATTGTTGTGTAGCAGCGTAATTAAATCCACTGTAATGAAAATGCCCTTTCTGCATAAAATAAAGTGTTAGGTTAGGCACGCGAAAGGACAGCGGAGCGTGGTGTGAGTGAGCCGCTTTAAAATAATTCAACACTGCGAATGCCAAATAATATTTGTTTGTATACATTTTAACAAGGTTCACGGTATAAAATAAAAATGTAGTGGTGTCTGGGAATGTTAACTACAGTCACTTCTTTACATAAACTGTAGATATTTTAAAAAGCAAGAATTTTGAATAGTAATACGGGGTATGCATTAAATATAAACTTAAAAGAATAGGACACTCGTGATAATATTGCATATTCTCTGTCATATGTTACATTAATGTATAAAGAGTCTTTAATGTAAATCCCATACACGTTTTGAACAAGCTATTGTACTCACTATCTCTGTATATCTCTATTGGTGGTGAAAAGGTCAACCAGCCTTTATATGTTTCCGTGCGAGGTCATATCAGCATTTAAGTATACTTTTCTATAACAAAAAAGACGTTTAAAAAGGCAAAGATGATCTGCGGATACAAAGCTTATCGATAAGTTATCATTGTATAGAACACTACGTACATTTAAGAGTATATTTAATAACAGGCTGTGAGGCGGAAGCGGACTCAATATTACGAAGAGAAATAGGTATGATCCAATATTTGTACTACTGTAACGAGTACTCATAGTACAAGCTCTGCCTAGTTTGGGATAATGGTGTTGCGTATCTATTAATTGTGTCTGCTAAGATATAAAAGATACTTATTATTATTTAGAAAAGAATACTATATATTGACTGAATTTTTCATTTTTATTAATGTTTTTTTCTTTTCCTTTTAACTTTTGCTCTTTGTGTGTTTTTTTACGATTTATGTGTCCCATTTGCAAAGGAAAGTTTCCTTAACGATTTCAGTACTTCAAAGTAGTGATGTCAGCTCGGTTAGATTTAACCGCGGATACGGATATGAACCATCCGCAGCGTAATCGGCGGATACGGAAACGGATGCTATCTAATGCGAAACACGGATTGTTATATGTTGGGAAGTGAAGGCACCAAATGTTTCAAATAAATAGTGATAGCTACGTATACTTTGTTACTTTACTAGACAAGTTGGGAACGAAATGAAGCAAGGCTTAGAAATATAATGTGTAAGTACTTGTTACTAACATATTTGATATTGATCTATGGACGTAAGTGCTTAGATTTCCTAAACACAGGAAAATTCAGTTCCTCACTTTTAAAATTCAAATATTGAACACAGTTATACATAATGTGGAATACAAAAGCAAAGTGATGACAAGATATACAACTTTGTCGCCAGGGTCATTGACCTGAATGACAGCTGTGACTAACGACTTTACCTGGCACTGACAAGTCTGAACTTTTCACACCGAACACGTATGCCACCTTGGTGATAAACTACACATAAGCAAAATGTGACAATTTAAAACAGTCACCCAAAATGTCTGCATTCATAAATCATATAACTTAAATATATTTAGATCTGCAGAGCACTTCGCAGCCGCTGCAGCCGACGAAATCACCACGGTCTCTGAGTAAGTTTAAATTGTAAAGGTTTAGTTCGCGGGAACTTGCGTCTATTCCGTAAGTGCCACCTTAGAGTACTAGAATGTTCTATTATTCAATGTTCATATAAGCGCATCGCTGTTCCCTTCGAACAACTACTAGAACATATATGTTATAATCAAAAGTTGGATTGCAGTTTGCACGAGTCGATCTCAATGTGAATTAGGTTTATTTGAAAATAGTTAGAGTTGTATGTGTTTGCTTTCGTAGAAAATTATTGACATTTAAATCTATTGTAATTAATCAAAATATGAAATAAAGTAAATCTATATAGATTATAGTACTGTATCGTTTAATTTGAGAGAGGCAGTGATAGTCTAGTGGAGATACCACAGACTGTCATGCAGGGTTATATATCGGGTTCGAATCCACGGCGCGCACCACTGAATTTTAGAAGTTATGCATAAAATAGTTAGTTATCGCTTGCCCCGTGCTCGGAGCGCACGTTAAGGCAAATGTCCCGGCTGTCGACTACGTAAAAGAGGGGGCATCGTTTTATATGATCTTAAAAGGACGAAACAAGAAAATAGGTCATTCAGATAGTAATTTAGAAAAGCAGGTAGAAAAATGGTCAAGCTCGAGCTTAAAAAATAAACAATTATGAAGAAATACTAATACTCCTTTGATAAAACGTATGGGCTTGGGATGTTGGATATTATTCAGCAAGTTTGAGTCAAGCTAACTAGCAAGTTCAAACACACGTGTCCTGAATTAAAGGGGTTCTTTACACAGCTTACCTACAATGTATCTGCTACTCGTCACTCAAATATACGTCCTATATTCCTTGTTTCTGCTTGTCAGTTATTCTGAGGGTTACGTACCTCAACATTTTAATTCAGTTTTCTTGTTTGTTTGTCGGTTAAGACGATATTTTCAGAACACAGAAATTTGAATACTTATTCACTGCGCGTAGGCATGGTTTAGACACTAGTCTAAACCATGGAATATCGCTATCCCTTCGGGTTGCGGAGGTCAGACAGGCAGTCGCTCTGTGGAAAAGCTAATATCCCTTTGACTGCCCATGTCGACCACTGGTTGACATGCGATTTATTCCGTTGATTGCCCGTGTCGACTACTGGTCGACATGGCCTTGGGCGCTATTTTGCCCGTGTCGACCGCTAGTCGACATGCGTTTTAGTCCGTTGCTTGCCCGTGTCGACAACTGGTCGACATGGCACCCGCGCTCCAATTCATGTGACATTCGTCTCTGTCGTTCTAAGGTCAATTAGTATTATTTATCTCGCTTTTCCGTTAAATTTTCTACCATAATATACAAAGCCAAGTATCCAAAACCAAGGAGAAAAATATAAAAAAAGCGTTTGACAGTTGACTGCTTGAGTATTGCGTCTGTGGCGTTGCAGTTGTTTTTTGTTTACGTTTGAACATATTTTGTACAATGTGTGTGTGTTACAATATACAAGTGTGATACCTTTTTGGAAAGAGCATTACAAGCATTGTGCCACGCTAATTGCTATTTTTGTATTATATAATATGTAGAACAAAAAAATCAGAACGGCTACAGTGTGCCACGGCCACTGATATCACTGTGGGAATGGGAATTATTGTACTAATTTTCATATTTCTCAGTCGTGGTGAATGATATCGCTATTATTTTTTTTATTTTAAGAGAATATTAGACTGTTTATGTTGTTATATTTTTATTTCAAGCCTAAAAGTGGTATTTGTGCATCTTAGACTTGTGCAATTTAACAGAAATATTGGCGCCAGATTATTGTTCATAATCAAGGGTTCTGAAATAAATATTTTTGTTTGGACAAGTGTATGTTTCTATTTCTCATCTTATTACGTATTATATAAGTAACATAATTTTAAATTAAAAACCCTATGTCATCGATTTCATTTTTGAGTTATGATCCTTTAAATTCATCACAAAGTTCAAATCGCGCCATCACAAAGTTCAGCACATCATAACTCAACACAAAAGTCATTATCTGACAAACAAAATATAACATCTTATAGCTTAACTCATAGTTAAGATAAAAAACATAACACTTGGTAGTGTTAAAAAAGCAATATAGGTCTAAGAAACGATTTACGACTCCGTGCCGGCGGTCGCAGGAACGAAAATCGGCGGGGCAAGCGAGGGATATTGTACGTTCTCTTTAGCGGGCAATCGAGTTACAAAGCGCGTGATGCCGCGGGCAAGTGGCGACTGATTTACGACATCGCGCGGGCAGCCAAGCGGATATTCAAATTCAAATTCAAAATCTTTTATTCATTTGGGTCACAATGTGACGCTTATGAACGTCAAAATAATAAATTTATAAAATAATTACTTAAAGACTCTACATTTACATTTACTGCCACGTTTGCAAAGCAATAGGTAGAACCATGAGAAAGAACGGGCAATAAAACTCACGGTCACTCTTTTTCTTCGCCAGGTTTTGCATAATACACATAATTTACATTTTGTAAGGTGCTGCAACTGTTACACCTTCTATATCACTTGTATATATTTACTGTACATAATAATACTCAAGCATAATACTTTTGATGTTCATTTGGTTAGTCTCCTCAGAATAGACATGGTGAAACAGGAGCATCCACTTACATTATATATACCTAGTAATGCAGGCAATCCGCGAAAGACCCAGATCAGACCCATGATAGAAATGATGCAGTTAAATATTAAAATCTAATACCAGCCCGCAAGATCGTCATCGACCAGTCATCGCAAGTAGCACCCGTTCACGAGTATGACGCATGTGCCAGCCATCATCCCTCTCGCCATATTAGAGGGACAGGGATGACCCGACACACGACGCCACCACAAGAAATGACATTTTAGTGAGCATGACGATAACGGTATACGAACCAGCAGTAAGAAACAATCTATTGGTATACTGACCATGACCGCCAATTACCCCCATTTTCCAGATCGTTATTATTAACATAAATCAGTGGACCGCGTGAAGGAATGCAAATGTAGAAAGAAATTTGTGAAGGTGACAAGTGAATAACGATATGATCAGGAATAAATAATGTTAAACTACATTCAAAAAATCATAATAATATCCAAATCCTGCAAAAATCATGTGTTCACGAGGCACCTCCACTTAACATGTTACTAATTAAGAAGAGAGTATTTTACACATCATACAATTTAATTTAAACGGGTCTTATTCGCGATATATTTAATTAATTTAAGGTATAAATACCTATGTTTTACCGACGTTTCGGCCGTCTTACAACAGCCTTGGTCGCGGCAGGACTGATGTCATCTCAGCGTCGTCCTTGTGAAGCGCGGGTTTCGGCAGCTACCCTCACTTGTTTTTTATTTTTATTTTTATCCGAACTGTCGGTACGTCGACACACAACACTTATGACGTCTACACACTGATGAGCTGTGTTACTGCGGCGGGGTTTACATTTGTTGATTACTGGATTCCAAGTTGTAGACAGTCTGTATCCATCTTCCCGGTTGAAATTTTTATGTTTTTTTATTTCAACCGCTTCACGTACTATCCTGGAGTAATAGTGACGATCGGTAGATAAGACTTTGGGTTGATGTAATTCGATCCAGTGGTTTGTTCCAGACTCCAACAAATGCTCAGCTATGGCAGACTTGTTAATTTGTCGGTTTTTTACAGCTGCGATATGTTCCTTGACCCTTTCAGCGATGGTTCGTTTGGTCTGTCCGATGTAGGAACTAGCACAACTGCAGTCGACCTTGTAGACGCCAGGTGTTTGTAGAGGAATGACATCCTTCGGGGTGCGCAGATTGTGTGCTACCTTGGAGAGCGGACTATATACAGTCTTTATGGAGTATTTCTGTAGTACTGTTCCAACTTTGTCGTTGGAGTCTGGAACAAACCACTGGATCGAATTACATCAACCCAAGGTCTTATCTACCGATCGTCACTATTACTCCAGGATAGTACGTGAAGCGGTTGAAATAAAAAAAAACATAAAAATTTCAACCGGGAAGATGGATACAGACTGTCTACAACTTGGAATCCAGTAATCAACAAATGTAAACCCCGCCGCAGTAACACAGCTCATCAGTGTGTAGACGTCATAAGTGTTGTGTGTCGACGTACCGACAGTTCGGATAAAAATAAAAATAAAAAACAAGTGAGGGTAGCTGCCGAAACCCGCGCTTCACAAGGACGACGCTGAGATGACATCAGTCCTGCCGCGACCAAGGCTGTTGTAAGACGGCCGAAACGTCGGTAAAACATAGGTATTTATACCTTAAATTAATTAAATATATCGCGAATAAGACCCGTTTAAATTAAATTGTATGATGTATACAAATCGCGAAAGTTTAAAATCGAGTATTTTACACAGTCATAAAAATAACAATAATGGTGAATTTAAAAAAAGCAACTAGACCCATGATGTCTTGTCATCTAGAAATTCTTTAATAGTGTAATAACCCCTTTTTAAAAGAAAATTCCTAGTAGTGGTTTTAAATTTGTGCAGAGGTAAATTCATTATTTCCAGAGGTAATTTGTTGAAGAATTGTATACCGGGTCCCGCAAATGAGTTATGAACTTTATGTAGACGGTAGTTAGTGCCCACCAGTTTATGCTTATTCCTTGTGTTCACTTTGTGCAAGTCACTATTTTTACGGTAAAGAGTTAAGTTTTTCTTAACGTACATTAAATTAGCAAATATATACTGCGATGCAACTGTAAATATTTCTACTTCTTTAAATTTATCTCGTAAAGAATCTCTAGCACCTAACTTATATATTGCACGTATGGCCCTCTTTTGAATAACAAAAATTGTCTGAATATCGGCCGCCGTACCCCATAATAGTATCCCGTAAGACATTACACTGTGAAAGTAACTAAAGTAAACTAGTCTAGCAGTATCTACGTCTGTGCATTGGCGAACTTTCCTAACTGCAAATGCTGCAGAACTAAGTTTGACTGCCAGACAGGATATTTGGGCAACCCACTGAAGCTTACAATCCAAAGTTAAACCTAAAAATACAGTTGAATCAACTAGTTTAATTGTTTCGTTATTTAAAATTATATTAGTAAGAACATTTTTGACATTCGGCAAAGTGAATTTCACACATTTTGTTTTGCCAGAGTTGAGTAGCAAATTGTTTGTCGTGAACCAATGTAGTTCTTGCGCAAGAGAATTATTTACGCTGTCAGTGTTACTTGTATTACGATCAACTTTAAAAATAAGTGAAGTATCGTCAGCAAAAAGAACAATATCACATAGATTTCTAACAAAGAATGGCAAGTCATTAATATATATTAAAAAAGAAACGGACCAAGAATAGAGCCCTGTGGAACGCCCATTCCCACTGGCAAACCTTGAGACCTACTTCCATTAACATCTACATACTGAACTCTATCTCTAAGGTAACTGGCAACAAGATTGAGTGCGCTATCTCGAATACCATAATGGTTGAGTTTACGTAAAAGTGTATCATGTTCAACACAGTCAAAAGCCTTTGACAAGTCGCAAAAAACACCAATGGCATCCTTCGAATTTTCCCAAGCGTTAAAGATATGTTTTAATAGAGTTACACCGGCATCAACGGTGGAGCGACCCTTAGTGAAGCCATACTGCTCACTGTGCAATAAATTATTTGTGAGAAAGTGGCTCTCTAACTGATGCAAAATACATACATACATACATAGACTCACGCCTGTTTCCCCGAAGGGGTAGGCAGAGGCATATTAAACGCCCACTTTTCGCCAGTGTTTTGGTCCCACGTAATAGGTGGCGAGCCTATTGCCGCTTATTGGGACATTTTGTTAGCCAGAGCCTCGTCCGTTGATCGGCAGGTGCACCACTTGCAGGTGAGGTTGGCTTGGGACCCTAAGTTCTTGGTGGGAACCCTATGTACCCAAAAACCCTATGCACCCCTGATGCAAAATAACATTTTCAAAAATTTTACTGATTGCAGGCAAGATAGAAATTGGCCGAAAGTTACTAGGGTCGCTCTTGGATCCTTTTTTGAAAAGTGGTATCACCTTGCTGTGTTTCATTAAATCAGGAAATACCCCTTTATCCACGCATCTATTAAATATTGCAGCTAAATATGGAGCTATGCTAAAAATGATTTGGCGAACAAGACTAACTGAAATACCCCATAAGTCAATAGATTTCTTAATATTGATGGTCTTGAATGTCTTGAGGATGTCATTGGTGTCAATGTATTTAAAATTAAACAGCACATCACACTCATTCACATTGCCCCTAACTAACATCTCTGCTTTGCTTGGGCATGAGTCTAAACACTTGGTTGTTTTCACTGGTATGTTTATGAAGAAGATGTTAAAAGTCTGAGCAACATCAATTTTCTTTGTAACTATTTCTCCATTACATTTTAATTCATAGCTATTATCTACTAACTTAGCTCGACCAGTCTCACTGTTAATAATGTTCCAAGTTGTTTTTATTTTGTTCTTGGATTCTTTAATTTTATTACTTATAAATATAGACTTAGCTGAAGCACATGCTCTCTTAAAAACTTTTGAGTAATTTCTTACATATTCAATAAATGAAGGATTAAAATTGTATTGCTTCATACCATACAGATCATACAATCTAGATCTACTTTTGTATATTCCTACTGTTGCCCAATCACAAAATTTAACTTTAGAGCTCTTGGCAAATGTCTTCTGCTTAAAAATTTTATTGTACTCATTTTTAATAACATCAAATAACCACTTATATAATTCATCTGGATCATCGTGAGTTAAGTCAATGCTGGCGATCTTAGCAGCAACATCATCACTAAAGCGATTAAGGCGAGCAGAGGTCATAGGCCTACATGTGATTTTTTGTACTGTAGGGGTTGTATTAGTTGGAATTACAACCTTTTGTCCACAGTGATCCGATGTCAAGTCACTCAAAACAGCTTTACTTAAGTACAAACAATTGCAAAAAATATTATCTAAGCATGTAGAAGAATGTGAGGTAGTTCTGGTTGGTTCAGAAAATAAAACATTCAAATTAAATGACATAAATAAACTAACTAACCTAGTACAAGTTGGTGATTGTTCTAACAAGTTAACATTAAAATCACCACATACGATTATTGACTTCCTGGTGGAACTTAAGTGTTTTAAGACGTCCTCCATGATGCTTTCAAATTGGCTAAAGTCACTTTGCGGTGGTCGGTATACACAGACTATGACGTGTTGCTCAAGTTCAACACAAGATATCTCAGCGGTGCGCTCGATAGAAAGTTCGGCTATGTCCTTTCGTTCTTTACATTTAATACTATTACAAACATATATGAGAGAGCCACCACGAATAGCGTTCTTTCTTACGAATGCACTAATCACTGTATAAAATTCATTATTGAATATTAATTGGTCACCTCTTAACCAATGTTCCGTAATGCATAATACATGCAACTTATGTTTCTTTAAAAATAAATCTATCCCTAATTCTTTGCTAGATAGGCCTTGTATGTTTTGATGAGCTAAGTTTAAAACACATGAATGCCTATCTGTTTTCTCATCTAGTAGTTTAAACTAATAGATTTGTCAATACTACTATTGGTATAACTATTATCTACCAAATTCCTAAGTACTCTAGTAGTACTGCGTTTACTATGTAAATTAAATGCTAATAATTTAGCAAGTTGTCGCCTATATATAAAAGAGAGATACATAGTATCTTTTGTTAAAAAGAAATAACTAATAAAAATATTAGAGTCAAAAAATAAAATATGGTCACTATGACTACAAGTGCTATTATATAATAATAGATTCAATTTACCTATCTCAGTAATATTCAGCCAAATCCGGATAGACTAGTAAGCGGACCCCAGATTGAAACTGGGATAACGCTAAGAGAAAAAAGAAGATTTACTGCGCGTAGGCGTAGTGCTTAAAGCAGCCGCTTCACAGAGCCAAGTGTTTTCAGTTCGATCGCCACACGGGACAACATTTTGTGTGTCATACAAACCGCGTCTGGGTGTCCTTTTTGTCCCTTGGTAGAATTATTGTTACGTCTTGTAAGTATCGCGATACAGGGCTTAATATTCAGCCTCACTTTATTCGATAGATTTTTTCAAATAATAAAGTTATTTTATTTTCGCATTCCTTCTAGAAATAAACAGAACGTACTGGTCAAGTTTAAAATTTTGCCACCTACATGAACCGCTCTCTGTTGGCACTAGATGTCGGTTCACTATATTACTTTTCTCCACATTCTATTATTCCATTCGCTCAACAAATAGTTAAAACCTAAATAACTTCCTTTATCAATCAAACCGGCGTGTGTTATTTCGAGTGGACCATTATTTCGGCAGGGTCTGTCCTCTTTATGTTTGAGTTATCAGGGCCGCTTAACACTGGCGTCCTTGCGAAAAGTGCAATAACTCGAGTTTTGCACCGAATTGAGATAAGTACATATTCGGAATCAGCAGAACGAGATCTATATATACTTTTAGGACACTTTTTACGTATCTATGACGCAGCCGGTTTTAATACTAAGCCTAACTGCAATATCTAGGTCGATGCTATAAGATTTACATATCAAGACCGAAATAACTATAGATAGGAATGACTTACTCGCGTTATTAAGAAATTTTACTAACTATATCTGCAATAAGTATAGTATACTACATTTATGATTAGCGTAGTTCGTCATTTGTAGTATTCATTTACTAGTTATAAGTGCAATATGTTTGAGTTATTGCAGATATGATACGGATCCTTATTTACGGTATTAAATAATGTACTAATTATTTCTGCAATAAGTAGAGTTACTGCATTTATAATTACCATATTCCGCTACTTGTGATTCTCATTTACTAGTTATAAGTGCCTCGTTGGTCTCGCGGCATAAATGTGCGCGTGGGATTGGGAGGTCTCGGGTTCGATTCCCGGGTCGGGCAAAGTGTTATTGGGTTTTTCCGTTACGAAATTCTCAGTAACAGCACGGAGTCTAGTAATGTGCCCGGTACGGCAATAGGCTCGCCCCCTATTACGTGGGACCTAAAAATTCATGGCGAAATGTGGGTGTAATATTACACCTCTGCCTATCCCTTCGGGGATACAGGCGTGAGTCTATAAATAAAAATAAATAAGTACAATAAGCTTGAGTTATTGCAGTTATCTTAAGGGACCTTATTAAGAATTATGGGAAGGATACTTAACTTGATTCGGTATGTAGATATATATTGCATTTATTTCTAGGAAGATTAAAATATGAATAAAGTAAACCTTCGCGATATCAATTCCAATATATGGTGGCAACCCTAGCAACGTAAACACGTCTACTCACGATTAAAATTGATTAAAATTAATAAAGTATTAGATAATTGTTAAATAAGGTGCTACAAGTGTATAAAACTGACAACATAACCTCG
Source organism: Euclidia mi (assembly GCA_944739405.2). Lineage (NCBI taxonomy): Eukaryota > Metazoa > Arthropoda > Insecta > Lepidoptera > Erebidae > Euclidia > Euclidia mi. The sequence continues at coordinate 39,313,271 of OX123198.2, forward strand.
AAGTGGTGTGTGCGAATTGAACGCGTTCATTTCCTGGACAAAACTGTGAGTTATAACACAAACACTTTTGCTTACGACCGTTGTATAACATTTTGAAAACCACTCACACAAACACATCCAGCTGTTTTTGGAAGAATTTTGGAATTATCAACACACTCACTCATACGCACAAACATAAACATCCCGTTTTTACTTTGACAGCTAGATACAGTGCTACCAACAAAAAGTAATAAATAACACTGATATTCTCGATTGACCACAGACAAACCTGATCTCATAATCGACTAACGGATGATATTCTCGACAAAGAGTATAGCTCACATTAATTCTGGCTGATATTCTCGCCCAAAAATATTACAGCATATTATAAAATGGAAGACTTTGACAATATCACTCATAGACAACCCTTAAAAAATGCAAGTCCTTAGAAAATATAGACATGAGTATTTCAATAAACTCATCTTATTCAGATGAATTCCTGAGTAGGAGACTAGACGTATCCACACATATTACTGCATTGTGCCGAGATGAGATGAACGCCGAAATAAATAAATTAAGGACAGACCTACAATCCACGCAAAATGAATTAGAAAATGTCATTCTTGAAAATGTTGCTCTGAAATCTCAAATTGGTCAGCTGTCCCAGGAAATAGAAATATTAAAGAATATATGTAGAAGTCCTTTATCAACTCTTCGTCAACCATCTACGCAGAAACGTAATGTCAAACGTCGACTTACTGATTCCTTTAAAGACTCCCCACTCATAACACAAAACCAACCAAATCCACAAGAACACAATGAACAGGTGCCGAATCAAAATGAAGATATTCAAAAAACACATTCAACGGATACACTCATTGAGCAATCAGTCAACAACACTCAAGAGAACCCTTGTGCCCAACCGACACATGTAGCGTTATCAAATGACATCAATGAACATTTACAAACTACTAAATATGACAAGAACACCCGAGAGCCGAACATTTTTATTTTAGGTGACCAGCAAGTACGCGGTTTGGCAAAAGAAATTAAGACTCAGAGAGGTAGAAACAAATGGAATAACATATATTCTGTAACAGGCTTGTCAAAACCATGAGCAATCAGTACACAAATACTATGCGATATCGACCATTACACAAAATCTTTACACAGCGATGACATAATTGTATTAGGCATAGGAAGTAATGAAAAGAATCCGTACTTGTTTTTATCAGAGTTGAGTGCCGCACTTCATAAATTAAAAAAATGTCGAGTGTTTGTATTAAACATAATAAACAACAAGTATTTGAATGTTGAAAAATTAAACACTAAAATAAAGCTCTTTGTAAATAACTTTTCAAACTGTAAGTTCATAGATACAACTGAGAATATATATAGAGGCCAAAATTATAATTTTATATCTAAAAGATTCATCTCTTTCAAATTAAATATAGAAATAGATAATATTAACTACCAAAAAAAGATAGACTCAGCACTTAAGCTCAGACGCACTCGCACTTTAACAAATACTGAAAGTTCAATTATGTATGAAAAGAAAAAAGGAACGATTCCGTATTATTTCGATATTCAGAAAAAAAATAATGACCCGTGCCATATAATAAACGACGAACCTAAGTTTTTTCGAACCGAGCCGTAAATGCACTTTACTGCATCAAAATATTGCCGGTATACTAAATAAAACGGATTTACTAGAAATAACCTTACTAGAGCTAGACACAAAAGGAACAAAGGTGGATATACTGTGTTTCTGTGAAACTTTTATACGGCAAGGAACAGAATGTAATCTTAAATTGAACAATTATAAGCTGGTGTCCTCTTTCTCAAGGCCACACCAACGTAGAGGTGGAACCTGTATAATGGTTAAAAAAGATCTAGAATGTAACCCAATCCTCAACTTACCTTAGCCATTGCTGAACCATTTCGAATACTGTTCCGTTGAAATTGTCACACTTAGAGTATTTGTAGTATGTATATATCGTACACCAAATTCAGACGTAAGCTTGTTTTTAAAAAACTTATAGAACCTATTAAGGAAAGTAACCAAACGAAATAAGAACCACATTATAGTATGTGGAGATTGGAACCTCGACATGATGAAGGTAAGTAAAAATGTCAAAGAACTAGAATATATTTTGCAAAACTATGATATCCATAATCATATTACTAAACCTACTAGAAAATTATCTTGTATCGATCTTATAGCAAGCAACATACGTGATGTTCAGCCCCAAATACATATTCTTGCATTATCTGATCACGAGACTGGTCAATCAATTTGTTTCAATTCTTATGTCGATACTACAAAATGCAAAAAGCAATTTTCATTCGATAAAAGGAGAGATCTAAGCCAAGAAAATATTAAAAAGTTTGTGTCTTGTATATCAGCGCTCTCCTTTTAAGAAATATATGAGACAGATGACACTAACGTAGCCTTCGATCACTTTCATAGCATACTATCCCTTTTTTACAATTTGTGCTTTCCCGTCCTGAAAATTAAAGTAACAAATAAACCTTTAAAATGTAAATGGATTACAAAAGGTATAAAAAGATGTTGCATTAAAAAACGAAGCTTATACTTAAAATATAGATTTAATAATTCTAATAAAAATCAACATTTAAATAATTATACCAATTACGCTAAAATTGTAAGACGATGCATTATTCACGCCCATAACATTAATAATACACGTTACATAATTCAATCCAATAATAAATGTAAAGCTGCATGGAATATTATTAAAAAGAATAGCATAGAAAAAGATAATGTACCAGAAATTACTTCGATTACAATTGACCAGTGCAAATACACGCATGCTGATACAATAGCTGACAAATTTAATGACTTTTTTATTAATTTGACCAATAAATCTACTGACCGCAATACAAAAACTAACATTAACTATAAACACACTATTGATGACGTTTCTAATAGCATTTTCTTGACCCCTACGAATGACCATACAGTATGTAAAATTATCAACTCTTTAAAATCCACTAACTCAACCGGATATGATGATATTAATACAAAGGTACTTAAACGCTGTTCAGATATTTTGGCCCTTCCAATTAGTCACATAATTAATTTATCATTTACTCAAGGTATATTCCCGACAAAACTAAAATTTTCTATTATCAAACCTCTGTACAAACAAGGAGATAAAAGTGATATGAATAATTATCGCCCAATAACTCTCATTCCCGTAATTGCTAAAATTTTTGAAAGAGTCATGTATGATAAGCTGTACTCCTTTGTGACAAGTAATAAAATATTAAAAGAGGAACCGTTTGGTTTCAGAAAAAATAGAACAACAACTCTTGCATGTTTTTCGCTTATTAGACTGATTACTTCAAGTCTTAATGAAAAAAAGCCTATATTATCTATATTTCTCGACATGTCAAAGGCATTTGACTTTGTGAACCACAAACTTCTGATTTACAAATTGAATCGTTACGGAATAAGAGAAAATGCGTTAAATTGGCTGGAAAGCTACCTAAAAAATCGCGAACAATGCGTGGAGATTTCGAGACATACGGTATCTGAAAAAATGGTGCATAGATCCTCCTACCGCCGAAATACCAATGGTGTCCCTCAAGGCAGCATATTAGGCCCGTTTTTGTTCCTGCTATATATTAACGACTTGCCTAACGTCACCACACATGACTGCATACTATATGCCGACGATACCACCCTTAATATTAAATCTACAGGTAACAATATTGATGAATTCCAGAACGAAATAAACAACACATTAAATAACATAATACGATGGTTACAAGATAATAATTTACACGTCAATTTAAAAAAAATAAAGATGATACAATTTCAACCTTATAACAACAAACGTCCACAATTACAAGTCAGATACACAAATGATACCATTGAGGAAGTTGAAACTGCTAAATTCTTGGGCATAACAATTGACAAAAATTGTAATTGGAAAGCGCACATTGATGAATTGTGTGCTAAGATACAAAGGTTTGTGTACGTGCTCAGCAGAATAACCCGCGTGGCTGGTATTGATGCAGCCTTATATGCATACCATGGTTACGTTTCCTCAATTCTGCGCTATGGGATTATAATATGGGGCAATTCCATTGATATTATCAAGGCATTTCGAGCCCAAAAGAAATGTATGCGGGTGATAAATAAAGCACACCCGTTAGATAGCTGTGTTCCTTTATTTAAAAAGTTTAAAATATTGCCTCTGCCAGCCAAATATATATAAATATTTGAAATTTGTATCTTTGTACATAAACACATAAATTTATTTGAAATGCATAACGATGTTGTAATTAGGAAAAGTCGGCAAACTCATAAGCTAAATGTACCCCAACAAAGGATTTCATTATTTTCAAATAATGTATTTTGTATGGCAATACGCATTTATAATAAATTACCCAATGCGTTTAAAACATTGAATTTTATAACATTTAAAAATACATTATTTAATGTTCAGTCTGCGTAATGACGCGCGTAATCGCTATCACTTGTCTAAAATGGACAGCCACAAAGATTATTACCTTCAACTAAAACGTCAAGTCAAGGAATCTTTACATGCCGAGAAACGAGCCTATTTTAATAAGAATATTAATGAGAAAATACACAATCCCAAAAGCTTGTGGAAAAACTTAAAAACTCATGTATATCAAACTAATCAGGGGACTAATTTGCCATGTCATTTACAGGACCCACAGGTATTAAATACCGCTTTCCTGGACGTTCCCGGCAGTCCACATGTATCCATTTCTCAGCTAACCTTTTTTGAATTCCATAGTTACGGAAAATCAGAGTTCTCGCTTAAAACTGTAGATCGTGGGCTTATTTTGAAAATAATTAAAGATATTACTACAAATGCTCAGGGAATAGACGGTATCTCCATTGAGATGTTGAAGCTCACACTACCTCATAGTCTTTCTGCAATAACAGATATAATAAATACTTCTATCAGTACAAATTCGTTTCCTGAGCTTTGGCGCTGTGCAAAGGTTTTGCCATTAGCTAAAAATAATACCCCTCAGACTTACAAAGACCTTCGTCCGATAAGCATATTGCCTTGCTTATCCAAGGTTCTGGAACGGGTTGTATATTTGCAAATGATGGAATATCTTGAAGAAAACAATATTCTCCCTGAACTACAGTCTGGTTTCAGACGGGGACGCGGTACGGCAACGGCTCTAGCGGATGTGGTGGGAAATATCATTGAAGCGCGGGACAGGGGGGAGGGTACTATTCTGACGTTATTGGACTACTCCCGTGCTTTTGACGCCATAAATGTGCCACTGCTACTTTCAAAGTTAAAATATTATGGTTTTAGTGAAAGTGCAGTCAGATGGTTCAATGGCTATTTGACAAACAGATCGCAGTACGTCGAGATACAGAAGGAGGATGGTTCTTCAATATCATCCCCTCCCCAATCTGTATCCCGAGGAATTCCACAAGGATCCATCCTTGGACCTTTGCTGTTCATCATCTACACTGCTGACATTACAAAATGTTTGACAGATTGCCAGTACCATATATACGCGGATGATCTACAATTATATGTGTCATTTAAAGCGGAAGACACGACTGCTATGGCCTTCAAGATCAATAAGGTTCTGAACGAGGTGGTCAGATGGTCTGAGGTAAACTCCCTGGTTTTAAATCCACTGAAGTCTAAGTTCATGATACTAGGCAGTAAAAAACAAATCAAAGATATTTTATTAGCTAAGCCCATTATAAAAGTAAAAGGGGTTGAAATATCAAGAGTGGATTCGGCATGCAACTTAGGCTTGATAATGGACCCGGAACTTCACTTTGAAGCGTATATTAGCGATGTTGCAAAACATTGTTTTTATAGGTTAAAGTTACTTTATAGGTTTAGAAATTATTTAAGTGTTGCATTGCGAAAGAGGTTAGTAGACAGCCTGGTGCCAGCAAAATTTAACTATATGGATGTTGTGTATGGTCCATGTTTACTAGCTAGAACCACCCGACTAATACAACGGGTTCAAAATGCTTGTGCCAGGTTCTGTTTCGATATCCCACGTCGTAGCCATGTCACACCGTACATAAATGAAGCCAATATTTTAAAAATGGCAGCGCGACGACAGCTTCACCTGGCTACGTTATTATTTGGCATTGTAAATACACAGAAACCGTTGTACCTGTTTAATAAGTTAAGCTGAAGACAGGACCACTATTTGTACTCCACTCGTTCCACTTCCAACCCGCTCACAATGCCAAAGTATAAAACAACAGCATTTCGAGGCTGTTTCAAATATGCCGCCACACGGTGCTGGAAAGATTTGCCTCCCCCATTGAGATCACTAAAAACAAAAGTAAATTTTAAATTTTATTTAAAAAATTACTTTATATCAATACAAAAGTTATAATAATCATAAAAAACCAAGTGTTACTTACGTAATGGTTGTGATCTGCGGACGAGGTAGGTATGCACGACGTTCAGGCGTCCCGAGAGGCGGCTTTGTTTGATAAATTATTATTATTTATCACTATTATATCAATCAGGCCTGATGGTTGGAAGTGTGACGGTTTTTTATTGATGCAACAATTTGTGGTTGATGAATGTGGCACTGATAACACCGATATACTTATTTTATAAATAACAAACTGTCCATTTGTATTATGTTCTATGTAAACAATGATTACATAAGCGCACCGCGCGCGAGCCAATGCGCTGGCTGTATGCCACCTATATGCGGCGCGAGACGCGCCGCGTCCTTCGGACCGGTTCGGTTGCCCACTCCCGCGCCGCTGCATAAATACCTATTATGCGTTGAATAATATAATATAATCCATGGAATTGATATATGCGCCGACTTAATTACGAAGTAATTGAGTCAGCGTATGTATTATGCTACTCTATTTAATCTCATATTGTTTTTAATACTTTTTTTATCCTGTTTTTGTGTAAGAAATCATAATAATAATTGTTTGTTGCCTAGATACTGTAACGGAATCCTATGGACCCCAGGCTGATTAAAATTTTAGTTTTCTTACTAACTGGGCCTAAAATATCAATTTCAGCCTGGCCCCGCCAAGTAATTTGTGGCCAGGGTTCCCGCGCCCCATCGCCCGCGCAGGAACTATGGAATTCGTCCCTTCCTCTATATTCCTCTACTGACAGCATTTACCAAACGTAAACACTTATAATTGAATGAAAGGTGGACATCAAAATACTAAAGACAGCGATACATTAGTATTGGTTTGTCATCACGAAATCACTCTCCATATATTCATGCTTCACATATTGGTACTTGAGTACAAGGCAGCGTATCTCAGAGACGGCAGCTCCAGGGAGACGGAGAACATGATCCAGGTATATTAGTCATATAGTATTTTTGGCGCCGAGTATTTCAGCGATATCCAGTGTATAGTATTGAGCGTACAGTAACAGTCTGAGAACTGATGCCACAAAACGCCTCCTTGCCGCAAGTTACAACATTGAAGCCCATACAAACATAGTCAATTAAAACGTATTAAGCCATCGCGCATAGTTTGCGGGGAAGCTCTCGTTACAATCGCCGCTAGGTTAGCCGCATTAGGTCTTACTGCTACCGCGTGACCGACAGGTGGCTCTTCTTTCGCTCTTTAAAACCTTGTCAGCTGCTATGTACTGGCCTGTACGCAGGTTTAGACAGCGATTGTGAAAGTCCTGCATTCTACCACCTGATCGCAAATACGGAGACTCCCATCATACATCGCTCGTCTTTACATCCATCATCAACAAGGTACGAACCACTACTAATGGTACACGCGGTTATTAATAATATAACTATGTACAATATCTCATAGAGAACTTTATATTTTAGTCAGCCTGGTATATATATATATGGTGTGATATAGACATAGATACACAACAGAGTATTAATGTTATACAGATATTAATGTTATACAGTTCATGCAATAAATTACAGTAAAGTGAATAACAAACACTCACCGGACTTTTAGCTGCGTCGCTGCCAAACTTACCCTGTGCTGATCACCTTCTCTTCAAGCCGCTCGCCTTGTTCTTCGATATCACTAAGCACTAATTATCGACCAACACCGAACCTCTTTCGCGCTAGGCCAGGTCCGATCTCTCTCGCGCCATAAGACCGACTGTCTGAAACACCACGCTAGAGCGTTCCCGTGAACTGCCCTCTTCCGCGTCCTAAGACTGACTGTCAGTTAAACACCCCCAAGGCAACGCCTCTCGAACCCTTACTACCTGATAGGGTCAGTTTCTTATCGTTGATCCCTTTTTTTATGATCCTCAACTATACCGCATGTGAACACTACAGTGCCAATATTTTCTCATATTTCATGGCTATTTCTTTACTCTTATGCCTGTCACATAATTCTTATAAATTTGTCAAACGCTTAGAATTTATGAGTTTACTAATTGCATAACGTTGGCGCCATCGTAGCGATAAGACAAACACATGTGGAAACAAGTATGCGACCTAAGGACTATATATTATTATTTAATTTGGTGTAGCCAGCAACACCATTACATTCCCCCCTCTGAAAATCAGACGCGTAGACTATATCATAGCGTATGAGCTTTCACTAAAGATACAATAGCATATATAATAGAGTACGCCAGTTAAAACTGCATCTTGTTTTCCACCATTTAACTGCCGGCAAATATCATACAACTTCCAATCAATATACATTGCTTCATACCACTTATCCTAACTTATAGTTGATTGATAATAATAACCCTACTATACCCTTGCTAAGGCCGCACCGTACGATAGACTAACTAACTATACTCCGCCAATCTCCATATTATGACAACATTGTTGCTTATAAGAATCCTATAGCAATTGTTGCCTCAACTGTGCCTAATCAAATATGAACGTTTTACTATGCCTATGAAAATTATCAAAACTCTTATCCATCTGTATACTACTAAACTTCTCCTCAGACCTAAACTTCTTAGTAGAACTAGCGCACATAACCGAGATCACCAGTTGCCCGTAACCTATGTATTCCAATAAACCAAATGGCGGTTTAACAATAAATTCTCAAAATAGTAGTATAATCTACAAGACATCCTATCCATGCTTAGAATGGGGGTGTACATACCAGATGTCTTCTTGATAAACGGGCAGCGTGGTATGATCAAGGTACCTGATTCGCCATTGTCACTCGTCGAAATCGGGTTCAGTAGCGGGTGTACATAGCGTCAGGTAGCAGTGGCTGAAATAGTTCGCACACATTCGTATAAGAGACTAGTTTTATCAAAATTGACAGACAAGTGGTTGCAATAGTTTTATATAATGAGCTAAATAGTCGTAAACAATAGTATAGTGCAGCAGTCGGTTTCCCCAGACGATAGCTCGACAGTCCCTACAACTAAACAATTCTCAACTCGGTCCCACACTAGGAATGATTCCCATTTCGCTTGAATTGTACGCGCGGGGTTCGAACCCACAACATCCGGCGAGATGGCCGCTCCAATCAGTTCTCCATTCGCATCGTCAAGTGTATCGGCACTATGTCTACCTCATTATTAAGGCTCTGATGTTAGTTAACATAAATAACAATCACTATTATTACTCGTGTAGTTGAACGCAGTTGCCAAATATATTATGTCATAAAGAAAAGTTCTATATAATGAACGACACACATAAGGCCCTATGTAACTTAAACCTTCGTTTAATATTGTATGTATATCTGAGAGTTCGGATCAGAGGGAGTCCACTTGCTTGAAGTTAGTCGATGTTCGCGTTTATAGTTAGTAAGGATAATGAAAACTTAGCTCTGTGTAAGATGGTCCAATGCGAGATATGTCCTTCGACGCATACTGCAACTGCCTTTCACGTTACCGGAACGCCGCTACTTTGTACTCACGGCCAACGGACGCAACAACACGTGCGGTAGTTGATGTAAAAGGTGACGAAGGGTCCTGGAATTTTAAATGAAATGCCACGAGTATCAAACTTCCAAGATTAGTCATATAATATACGACTTCTATTTGAGTACTAAACCCGGATACAAACCAACAGATGATTAGAGATGTGATGCGGATCACCAATTAATATTTTTCAGTACGGATGCGTAATAAGTATTTTTGCATGAGTCTAGCGACAAAATATTATTTTTATTTGAACTTCAGAATCAAGTTAGCTGTTTACGGATATCACACGATAGGGCTAAACTATGTCTGTGAGTCTAGTATGTATCAAGACATTGTTTGCATACAGTAATACTTACAAACCTCTCGAATCTCATGAGAAATATGAATTCAATGTCAAACTCTAAGTAAACCCGGGGCTCGAACCCTGGTAAAAAACCGTGGTTAAAAGGTATGTGTAGAATATACCAGGCATAACAAATACATACATCATTGCCACTGGCAATCACATTGTAACACAGATGAATAAGTATTTTAAATACTCAGCCAAACCCAATTCTGAGATTGCCTAAACTGTAACAGTTAGGTATAATACTGATGTTTAGAATTAACACGTGTAGAATATCTATTTCCTATGACGCACGGCGGGAGTCGAACCCATACCAAAGACGGCAGAAATAACTTACAAAAGCCATTCAGTTTTTCAAAACAATGCAGCACATGTGCAGTCATATCTTAATAAAGTAGCCGATCTTGGCCCTTGGACAAAGCACATCAATAATACAAAAGAACTATGGCTCCTTTCACGATGAGAATCGAACCCATCCTAAAAAACGGCGTAAATGACTTTCTAAAGCCATTCAGTTCCTTAAAACAATGCGCCACATGCAATCATATCTTAACAAAGTAGCCCATCCTGTCCTTTTCACGTGCGCGTTGGCGCGTTTGGACAAAGCACATCAATAATACAAAAGAACAATAGTTCCTTTCTAGCTTTCTTCTTTTTAACTAATAAACATCTAAAATGTGTTTCCCTTTTTTGTCTTATCCCTTTTTTTCACACGCTGGCATTTGGAAACAAAATGTGCCAGATGTCGGCTTATTGCATTGCTTTTCTAGTTTGGGCAACAATTTTAAAACAAAACATTTTAAAACAATGGTCACTAAACTCAGCTCCAGACGCACATTATCGGCGAAGTATTAATTCCTGCTATAATAACAACAATTAACAAAATAGTTTCGTGTTCAACAATAGTGTGCATTCTTTTTATGTTTGGGAATCGAACCCAAAATATTTAAAATCACATTGTACGACTTCTATAAAGCCGACGCCGATCATTAGGTACATGAGTATAATATCCGTCGACTTTCACCAATGCTCAGAAATCGAATCGAACCTAGAGCTTTTATAAGGTATACCAAAATACTGCAGTGGGCTAATATTACCCTAATCTACTTGCTAACACGTTAGGAAACTAAATTTACTGATATGTGACCTCAGAATAACCCTTTTCTCAATTAAAGCTCGTGTAAGCTTCATCAATAAAACCCCTATGCATTCTGTAAGAATCTCAACTCAACCAATGTAATAAACTAATAGATGCATGTCCAAAGAACGCGTATGCATAAGATAGATATTATTACAAAGTTTCGTAATTACACCATTTGAAATATCGTAGCAACAGGAGTCGAACCCGCTATTTCAGTAAGTTTGTTGAAAACATTTTTATAATATCGTAGCAACAGGAGTCGAACCTGCTATTTCAGTAAGTTTGTTGAAAACATTTTTATAATATCGTAGCAACAGGAGTCGAACCCGCTATTTCAGTAAGTTTGTTGTAAACATTTCAAAATATCGTAGCAACAGGAGTCGAACCCGCTATTTCAGTAAGTTTGTTGAAAACATTTCAAAATATCATAGCAACAGGAGTCGAACCTGCTATTTCAGTACGTTAGTGTAATAAATTCCTGTCCCGCAACTCCAACAAAATATGATACATTAGTTATCCTTAAATAATTCCCTCTTATTATATACAGTTATCGAACACGCTATTAATAATACGGCGACTAGTTTGTTGACGTTGCACATCAATATAGTTATCGTCACAGACATTACTCAGGAGTCTAACCTGATTTAACTACACCTAGGTGTTCCACGGAATATTCTGGTGTGCATTATATATTAATCTCAAGCCATGTTAATGTCCTACCCCAGATATCCAATAAATATAATCTATATAACATAAAATCCTTTTCTTTCCTTATCCAAAATTAGTTCTAACCATCGCTAGTCTGCATCACGAATCGGACTCAAACAGCGAACCTGATACGCAAGTGCTTGTAACCGATAATATGCTTATTATCGAGATTCGAACTCGATATATTCAAAGGTAAAGAATTTCTGTAGCCAATAATATAACCACTGTCGAGACTCGAACTCGACATACAGTATAAATGACACGCATGAGCTTTATGTAAAGCGGTGGATCTATGTAGCCAATTATTGGATGTTATAAGAGGAAAGTGCTATTAAAATAAATAACACGTGCGAGAGAAACCTCCTCCGATTATTAAATATTAAGATGATTGCCGCGCTTTATGGAAAGCATTTCTATGTACCCAATAATATAACCACTGTCGAGACTCGAACTCAACATACAGTATAAATGACACGCATGAGCAGCATTTATGTAAAGCGTTTCAACATATGTAGTCAGTTATATGTTTACTTGCAAGATACAGCGATATTATAAGAGGAACCACAGTGCCATAAAAATAAATAACACATGGGAAAGTGTGGCACTTAGGCGCAATATCGCCCCCCTCGGACTATTAAATATTGAGATAATTGCCGTGACTTAAATATTATTTCGTCTTTCAGCAATGAACATGATCGTCTATCGATTAATGAATGGCACGTTGTGTCTAATTAATTTGATATTTTCCTACGCTGTGTATTGTTATTTCTCTACGTTGTGTTTGTATTTTTCTACGTTGTGTTTGTGTAGTAACTCTTTAATTCTTTCTCGTTGTTCTGAAGTGAATCAGAACATTTTATGACGAGGATCCTGGTCACGGCACCAAATGTAACGGAATCCTATGGACCCCAGGCTGATTAAAATTTTAGTTTTCTTACTAACTGGGCCTAAAATATCAATTTCAGCCTGGCCCCGCCAAGTAATTTGTGGCCAGGGTTCCCGCGCCCCATCGCCCGCGCAGGAACTATGGAATTCGTCCCTTCCTCTATATTCCTCTACTGACAGCATTTACCAAACGTAAACACTTATAATTGAATGAAAGGTGGACATCAAAATACTAAAGACAGCGATACATTAGTATTGGTTTGTCATCACGAAATCACTCTCCATATATTCATGCTTCACATATTGGTACTTGAGTACAAGGCAGCGTATCTCAGAGACGGCAGCTCCAGGGAGACGGAGAACATGATCCAGGTATATTAGTCATATAGTATTTTTGGCGCCGAGTATTTCAGCGATATCCAGTGTATAGTATTGAGCGTACAGTAACAGTCTGAGAACTGATGCCACAAAACGCCTCCTTGCCGCAAGTCACAACATTGAAGCCCATACAAACATAGTCAATTAAAACGTATTAAGCCATCGCGCATAGTTTGCGGGGAAGCTCTCGTTACAATCGCCGCTAGGTTAGCCGCATTAGGTCTTACTGCTACCGCGTGACCGACAGGTGGCTCTTCATTCGCTCTTTAAAACCTTGTCAGCTGCTATGTACTGGCCTGTACGCAGGTTTAGACAGCGATTGTGAAAGTCCTGCATTCTTCCACCTGATCGCAAATACGGAGACTCCCATCATACATCGCTCGTCTTTACATCCATCATCAACAAGGTACGAACCACTACTAATGGTACACGCGGTTATTAATAATATAACTATGTACAATATCTCATAGAGAACTTTATATTTTAGTCAGCCTGGTATATATATATATGGTGTGATATAGACATAGATACACAACAGAGTATTAATGTTATACAGATATTAATGTTATACAGTTCATGCAATAAATTACAGTAAAGTGAATAACAAACACTCACCGGACTTTTAGCTGCGTCGCTGCCAAACTTACCCTGTGCTGATCACCTTCTCTTCAAGCCGCTTGCCTTGTTCTTCGATATCACTAAGCACTAATTATCGACCAACACCGAACCTCTTTCGCGCTAGGCCAGGTCCGATCTCTCTCGCGCCATAAGACCGACTGTCTGAAACACCACGCTAGAGCGTTCCCGTGAACTGCCCTCTTCCGCGTCCTAAGACTGACTGTCAGTTAAACACCCCCAAGGCAACGCCTCTCGAACCCTTACTACCTGATAGGGTCAGTTTCTTATCGTTGATCCCTTTTTTTATGATCCTCAACTATACCGCATGTGAACACTACAGTGCCAATATTTTCTCATATTTCATGGCTATTTCTTTACTCTTATGCCTGTCACATAATTCTTATAAATTTGTCAAACGCTTAGAATTTATGAGTTTACTAATTGCATAACGTTGGCGCCATCGTAGCGATAAGACAAACACATGTGGAAACAAGTATGCGACCTAAGGACTATATATTATTATTTAATTTGGTGTAGCCAGCAACACCATTACAATACACATGAGTATAAACTACTCTATGTTTCTAGATTGTGTACCTATATATATATATATTTGTTTTATATGTTCTCTTTAATTATTGTGCTGTTTAACGTCCGTGCGGCATTTAAGGTGCACACAGAATAACAGCGTTGTATTGTGGACACTACCACAATGCAACAATATAGCTGAGTGTGCACCTATCTGTCACAGATTACTGTTATTTCTTGTGATGTTTTATTTTATGTTATATCTTTACAGTGTCTGTGACAAATAAATAGTTTTTCTTTCTTTCTTTTTTAATTATTCAAGTATCTATTAGAGAAATGTTATTACACATTGACATAAATATCAAACTGGACATTTAACATTACATAATTGACATTGTTTTTAGTTTTTGTATTTATAATTAATGAATATTTTATCTGCAGTACTATTATTATGATTATTTTACCATTAACTCCTGTGTTCTGTATGCATTTGTACGCTGGAAACAGCAGAATATTATGGACATCATTGTTTTTGTAACACCTATTGTAACAATATTCTGACAAATAAACGTATGATTATGATTAATAAATTCATAATTTATTGCGATTATAACAAGCACCAGGAGGTTAGGGGAGGGGAGTAGGTACGAGGGGAGTAAAATATTACATGCAAAAAATAAAACAACCATGAAACAACTTTATCACTATACATTCAATCAAAAAAGTATCGGGAATGGATTATTTGTTTATGGTTCCAAATTATTTTTTTTGTTTTTTTTTGTTGTTGTTAGGTTGGCTTGACTGTTTTCCATTTTGGCGCGGAGTTTGAGTTGCATCTGTTAGTTATATTAAATACAGTGCTATTTTTAGTTATATTATATCTAGTGTGTATTACGAATTTCATAATGGACAAAAACATCAAAAAAGAGTTTGTCTTAAATTTTGCATTACCAAAGGAATTTCGTGTTCGGAGTCAATGAAAATGTTTCAGAAGGCTTACGGTGAATTGACTTCATCAAAAACTCATGCTTATGAGTGGTACAAAGTGCTCAAAAGCGGTCGAGATGTGATGGAAGATTTGCCTCGCTCTGGTAGGCCATCAACGTCTGCAACTAAAGTTAACATCGCAAAAGTGAAGGAAACAGTGACTGAAAATCCTCATTTAACTTTGAGGGAGATAGCAGCCGAATTTTCTGTATCTCACGAGTCGATCCGTATCATTTAAATTAATAATTTGGTTATGAAACATATTACCTAGTCCCAAAAGACCTGGATTTTCGCCAAAAACTCAATTGCATGAGTGTCGCTGAGAACATACTAGAACGGGTCAATTCCGAACTAACATTCATGAAACGCATAGTTACTGGTGACGAGAGGTGGGTTTACGAGTTTGACATGCAAACTAGTCAACAAACTTCGGAGTGGCGTCTTCAAACTGAACCGAAACTGGAAAAACCACGCCAAAGTCTTTTCTTTGACTATCGCGATGTTGTGCACTTGGAATTCTTGCCGGAAGGTCAAACGGTAAATAAGAAATATTGTTTGAGCGTTATACGGTGTTTAAAAGAGAAAATTCGAGGACAAAAGGCCATTTTTGTGGAAAGAAAATTCTTGGATTTTGTACCACGATAATGCGAATTTTTGTCCAAACACATACCATCGAGCACCCACCACATTCACCAGATATGGCCCCAGCCGACTTCTTTCTTTTTCTTAAACTCAAATTACCACTTCGTGGCACCCGTGTTTAAACGGTAGAAGACATAAAGGAGAATTCGCGGCGAGAACTGAACTCAATTCCGGAAATAGCATTTTAAAAAGTTTTGATGGTTGGATTATTCGTTGGCGTAAGTGTATCGTTTCTGAAGGAGCATACTTTGAAGGTGATAAAATAAATTAAGATGAATAACAAACAGTTAGTGTATTATTGATCTTATCCCCCGGTACTTGCCTGACTGAGTATTAGTAACTGTTGAACTTTAAATGCTGGATAATAGACCAGAATTAATAAGTTAGATAGCGAAGTGATTCCCATTGTAATTGTACTTTTTTAGTTTGAAATAAAAAAGATTTAATATTATTATTTTTTGTTTATAAAATGCTAACCGATTTCACATTTTAAAAACACATCTAAACGCAGATATGATGAGTCGAACTGGCTTTACCAAAAACAGTTTCATACTAAATCGGTGAGGGGAAAAATAATGTTTTGCAAACTTCTGTTTATTCATAGGTATTTGACATAAAAGTGTAACATCTCCGTTTTTCTAATAGTAACAAGATAAAACTTAGTCGTTTTAAATTTGTCTCTTACTAATGAAAACCGCAATAAATAAGAAACTTAATGCACATTTGGTTAAGAAGCAGTTAAGTAAAAAATAGGAATTGCTACTCAAAAATGCATCATGTTGGTTTCCTAACCAGTAGTGCAATAAGTAGGTTTTTTATTGCGGTTATGACTAGTAAACATTCTTTCTACATAGTATTAATACTTAACATTATTGTATTTATTGGTTTTCATATCGGGTATAAATGCGGGAACAAACATTAAGTATCACATCATATTCTCTACATTGTTATGCATCATGTAGTAAAAATTTCAATCCGATACCTTGTATAGTGATGGAGATGCAAACAAAACAAAAATAAAATCTTTACCCGCGTTATCAGGTTTGACCTAGTTATTGCACTTTTCGTAAGGACAGCAGAATAGCCCACCTTACTTAATAGTACCTACATACTGTCCCGACCTAATTATCATAGCTAACAGTTTCATGTCCGGATGCTCTTAGTGCTTTCTCATTACAGCTGTAATAACTCTTGCGAAGAAGATCTATATTGGCTGAGTGTGAGATGACGTAGCTATTAAGGCTAAGTGATTTTTATGAATGAATCTTAAACGCATGTTGTGATTTTGATTAACGATAAAATATTTCAGCTTGACTTGTATTGTTTTTAGGATGTATTTGTGTGTCCGCCTGTTTATACATATATAGCCGCTCTATGAAAAACAACTTCAACAGTCCATATCGGGCTGTTGCAGTTGTTGTTCTTTTCTCATCGTAACATGTCTAATCAAGAACACAATAAGAGAAAGTAACAATAAACTAATAATGTTTTATTAGGTATCAATCAGCCGGCCGAACGCTGCTGATTGTATCGGAGAGTTTGACCAAGTTGGCCAAGCACCGACTTGGACGAGACACGTGACAACTTTGCTCTCACAATGCGAACTAGTTTGGGGGAATAGTTCCACCACTGTTATTGTTCTTTCTACATTTTTGTTGCAACTTAATTATCTATAATCTAATAATACCTTTCTGCAGTTTATTATTAGGTCCTATTTTATAACAAAATCCTAGAGACTGGCGAGTTACTTTTATATAAATAGTAGAAATTAGCCTCACTTACTTTAAAGAAACGTTATAATTTATTATAATTATTTACTTAGGTGTAACAGGATATTTAATGATAAACTATCGTATAGCAAATGTACATATATATCAATAGTTTTAGTAACGGAAGTCCAGCTTAGGGATTGTTTTGATCGAACCGCGAATAGTGGAATGTGTTTATTTACCTATACGCACTAAAATTATATCTTTGATTGCTCAATATTGTTGTAATATTTAATTATAAATTATATAATCATACACCTTAATTATGTCTACGATTTAGATTTTACATTAAGAGGAACTGGAAGTAACACTAGCGTAGATGTGGGTAACAAAATATTACTAGACAAAAGTAAAAAAATGGCGTCGACGGTAAAAAACGGGCATTCTTGTGTCGACTGTGAGCTGTGAGGACGTAAAAGATAAGTAATAGTGTCATTCTCAGTTCTAAATTCGAATTTCTAATTCTAGTGTTAAGACCGCCATAAGCTCTGTGCAATTTAAATATACTATTATAAAATAGTAGTAGCATTTCGGTGTAACGCATTATTTTGTTGGCTGTTTAAGGTTCGTAGTGTCTTCGTTATACACGTAGCAGTACCTGTAAAATCATTGCATAGAGATTATGAACTGTAGTACTTTAGTATACAATTGTGTCGATTTCGTTGCTTCATAGTTATAACCATGGGCTACCCGTTTTACTATGAGTAATTTTCAACAATAATCATTAGTGAGCGATATTATAGTTTAACAACTGTTTCGTTTGTAAAAAGTATTAGATATCTTCGCGTGAAGCAACTAAATTAGCACAAGTAATGTAACATCGTTATAAGATTGTAGGGTAAAATGGATTGGAATTATTCTAGTATACTTAATTGTAAATGTAACAGCCCCTTTTGTGTTGCGATTATAATTATTGTAATCTACATTATTGTTACTCAATGGCTTTTAAAAGAGTGTCGATGGAGTTTCTTGCCGGAGTCTTCTCCATCGACCCTACCATTTTGGAACCGGCACCTAGAGTCACTTTTCCCTATTAAGTATGGAATTACCTACCTTTGTGAAATTAAATGCTGAGAATTGTCATCGTCGTCTACTTGCCCTGGTCTCAATTTACGTGGGGTCGGCGCAGTATGTCCTTCGCTAAACCAAATACTTTGAATAAACCATACTTAACTTGGAGTACGTGTTATTATTTGTTCTTACCTAATCACAGTTCTAACAACTTCAGAAGTGGGATAGCAATGCCCAAACGAGCTCGAGCATCGACAAGTGGGCGACGCCGCGAGCAGTCAGCATCGACATTAACGAGTGGGCGACGCCGCGAGCAGTCCGAGAGCGCAGATGATGACGAAGAGTGGGCCACCAAGCATCGGCGTTCTCGGAGACTACGCGTGGTATCTTCCAGTGGAGAATCCGCGGACAACGAGCGGAACTCCCCCGAGAAACCTACCGGTGAGCTTGTTCCATTTTTAATAAATAACACTGTTACCGCGAAGGCAGACATTATACCACTGTTTGATCCCAAGAAGAACGACATGGAGACATCACACTGGTTAAACAAAATAGAACAGCTTGCCACCATACATAGATGGAATGATAAAACTAAATCATACTTCATGAAATCGCGTTTATCTGGCATGGCAAAAGTGTGGCATGCTTCGCTTCTAAGTCACGAGTTCTCCTGGGCTGAATGGAAGCAACAGCTACTTGACGCCTTTCCTCATAAATTGGACTTTGTGGAATTATTACGTGACATGTTAAATAAAAGGAAGCTAACTAATGAGAGTATGACACAGTATTTCTATAACAAATTTGCTATGCTTAATAGACTGGAAATAAAAGGCGAAAAGGCAGTCGCTTGCATTATTGATGGCTTACCTCCGCATATGAAGGCACCCGCTAGAGCAGGAAATTATAGCAGCCCAAGTGAACTTTATTCCAAATTTTTGACCGCTATGGCAAATCAAATACGGCCTAGACAAGGACCACATTCCAATTTGAAAATAGAAGTTAGTCAAGCCGATGGCTCTAGGGAAATCAGGAAGCCACTTGCTTGTTATGTGTGCCACGAAGTTGGTCATATCGCAAGAAAATGCCCAAAGAATAATTCAAAGACACCTTGTGAACACTGTGGTAAGATCTCACATCCATCCGAGAAATGCAGGCACAAACCGGGATCCTCGTCTACCATTTCTAGACAAGAAGTAATCCGAATGATAACAGAGGTAAATGATATTTATTACAAATTAATTTTGGTAAATGACTTGCCTGCTACTGCCTACTTCGATTTAGGTGCTAAAGTCAATGTAATGAGCTTTAAATATTCGTAAAATCTAGGTGTCCCATTGCTTGATTGTACGGTAGCTATTGGTGGATTTAGTGGTAGTCCAATCCTTGCGAAAGGAATGGTACGGGCCAATGTCACAATTGATGACTTGCATGTCTTCACACCGTTTATTGTCACTGATTGTCACATGGGTAGAATGGACATAATACTCGGACAACCAGTTATAAACAATCCGGATTACTGGTTTACAATTTCGGGTAACGAGTTTACTATCAGTAAGAAGAAAATACTAACCGATAACGACTTAAATGCGATTGATACGAATAATCAAGAAAATATAAAGATAAATATACAATAAGGATAACGCGATAGTACCACCGAGACATATTATGATGATAAGTGTCATGGCGGATACACACCTGCAAGAAACTATATTCGTTGAAGCATGCAAAAGGACGTTCAACACCAGGGACTTTTCTATACCTGCCTGTGTTATAAGTGGAAATCATTGTAATTAAGAAATACATAATAGATCAAGTTCAGCCTTGCTGGTGTCAAAAGGCGAAACCCTAGCAAGAGGACTTATTTGTGACGTTTCACAAATCGATGATTTATCAAGAACATTAAAGCAAGTCGAAAGAATTATGTCGATAGATCTCAGCAAAGTTAAATGTGGGTCTCCAGATCCCAACGTCGCACAATAGTTGTTAGCCACGTTATCAGAGTATAGAGATTGTTTTTCATTAAATACCACGGAACTAGGCTGTACTAACAAAATTGAAATGAATATAGACCTAAATTCAGAAAAGCCAGTTTGTTATCGACCTTATCGACTATCTATACCGGAAAAGGAGATAGTTAGAGAAAAAATTGACGATCTTTTGGCAAACAAAGTGATTCAAGAGTCCACATCAGAGTATGGCAGTCCAATTATATTTGTAAAAAAGAAATCTGGTGATTATAGATTATGCGTGGATTATAGGAAACTGAACAGTTTGATGATAAAAGACAAATATCCACTTCCAATCATTGAAGAACAAGTTAAGAAATTATCTGGTAAGAAATATTTTACCAGTTTGGATTTATCACAAGGTTTTTATCAAATTCCCATGGCTAAAACATCAGTTCAGAAGACTGGTTTTGTCACACCAGAAGGGCATTATGAATTTCTGCGAATGCCTTTTGGTTTGGCAAATTCACCTTGCGTATTCCAAAGATTGATGGATAAAATACTAGGACCGTTAAGATTTAATAAAGTTTTACCCTATATCGATGATTTGCTTATTCCAAGTGTTACGGAAGAAGAAGGACTGTGTATATTGCGGCAAGTCTTAGATATTCTGAGGGAATCAAAACTGACACTGAATATTGAAAAGTGTTCCTTTCTACAAACTGAGATTGAATACCTTGGTTACGACATCAGTGAAAAGGGTATAAGACCAGCAAAAAGAAGATCGAAGCTGTAAAAGGATATAAAGAGCCAACCAACGTACACGAACTCCAAATGTTCCTAGGATTAACAAGGTATTTTAGAAAATTTGTCGCAAGCTATGCTTTAATTTCTCATGATCTTTACAAATTACTGAAAAATGAATGCCACTGGCACTGGACAGCGATGAACAAAAGGCGTTCGAAAGATTGAAACGAGTTCTGACGGAAAGGCCTATCTTAGCAGTATACGACCCAAAAGCTATCACAGAAGTTCATACCGATGCCTCCAGTAAAGGGATCGCGGGTATTTTGATGCAGAAATACGAAAATTCATTGAGACCAGTAGCATATTTTAGTCGGAAAACTAGTAAAGAAGAAGCTCTCTACCACTCGTTCGAGCTGGAAACGTTGGTTGTCGTGGAGTCCCTGCGAAGATTTCGAGTTTATCTGGCAGGAATAACTTTCACTGTTATTACTGATTGTGTAGCTGTAAGACAAACATTTGAGAAGAAGGACCTTTTGCCGAGAGTTGCTAGATGGTGGCTTAGTATTCAAGAATATGACATATCATATTCTTGAATACTAAGCCACCATCTAGCAATTCCTGGTCTGTGTTGTATGGCCATAGCCATACAACACAGACCAGGTATACGTCACAAGCATGTGGATGCTCTTAGCCGGACACCAGTCACCTCTGAGCAAGTACTAGTTCTCGATTTGCTGGACTGGGTATACTGCTTGCAAAATCAAGATCACTCTATTCGTACAATAAAACAGAAACTAGAGAATAACATCCATGATCCAGAAATAACCAACAATTATATATGTAAAGATAATAAGATTTATTGAAAATTAGGAAACGGTGAGCAGAGAATAGCTATACCTAAAGCTGCAAGGTGGAATATTATGCGCAAGTACCACGATGATATAGGCCACCCTGGTCTCAAAAAGTGCGAAACAATAATAAAGGAAAATTGTTGGTTTCCACAAATGACCAGGTTCATAAGAAAGTATGTGAATGCTTGTATATATTGTTTATAAGCGCTGACAATATGGTAAAATGGAGGGCGAGTTACATCCGATCGATAAAACACCAGAGCCATTACACACTTTACATATTGACCATTTGGGACCCTTCTGTAGGAGCGGCAACGGCATGTCATACCTTTTTGTCGTGGTTGATTCCTACACCAAATTTGTTTGGGCCAAACCTACCAAAACACTGAAGAGCTGATTGATCTTTTGGAAGGATAAGATTAATATGAAATAAAGAGAAAGTTTAAATGAAAGTGAAAGTTAAAATGAAAGAAAAGGAGTTGAATTAGAAAGAAAAATTATTTATTTTCAGGGTCGTCGTGGGAATATTATGGTAACGTATTGCATAGGGGCCATGCAGCAAGGTAACACAAAATGAGGGACTTTCAGCCACTAATATTACCTTCAACTGTTTCAGAATAGAATATCATTTCGGCCTATGGGACGTCCACTCCCTGGGACATAGGCCTCCCCAATTGGAATAATTTTGGCGTGGTCGCTGTGCTTGGCAGGCGGATCAGCAAACACAGGCGGAGGTCTTAGACGTTGGCAGCTGCTGTCCATTTAGCATCTTTACATTTACCTCCGCCTGAGTTTGGATGGCCTGACCATCATCTTACGGTTAACTGACGCCTTCAGAATAGATGCAGAAAAAAAAACCTTAAGTGGCTTATTGCTTAACACGGGTATATAAAGCTTTACCATTACGTTACAGATGTTGGCGGGCGGAAAACGGAGGACAGCCTCGCCAGACGATTGAAGGCAGACTTCGAACATCAATATCTCAATAAACTTTGATCATGACAATAAGAATACCTAGATGGTTTGGTTAAATTTAATTATCTTTATTATATCCATCAATTGTTGATTTAATTTGTACATGTTTAGTTGATAATTAATTATTAAAGATTATATAGGTAGGTACCTACAAGTCAATTTGCGTGGAATCAAATTTTGTCAGGATGGACGAACTATTATAATTATTTACTTAGGTGTAACAGGATATTTAATGATAAACTATTGTTACGGATTTCCGGCGAGGAGGCGGGGCAAGTAGCGTCATGATGACGTATTCCGGTGACGTACCGGCCGTGGAGGGGCCTCCGGAGAGGGGAGATTGCGTGGACGCTGAGGGCAGGCTGGCCACTCACTTTTCGGTCGAGCGTTAGACGTGATAGACGTGTCAGACTATAAGTTTATTGTAAAGTGCTTTGGTTAGGTATATTGTAAAATTGTTATTTCGTGGTATTAAAATTGTCAGGTTTACTTTGTTTCTTTTTTTAATATATTCCACTTGGGATTTGGACCACTAAGCCTTCCGCTAACGGGTCTAGATTAGAGCCGGTTTAAATTTAAACTTACTACCTACATTTGATATTTTTTTCTCTTGCTGTTTGTTAAATTTCTGTGCGGTAGCCGTATATCAACCTCGTTACGCGTTAACATTTCAAAATAGATCTAAGTAGTAAGATTCATTTTGATTATGCCTAGACCCAGTTCAAAAGAAAGTTATCGTAGTCGTAGTCGTAGTCGGAGTAATAGTAACGAAACGCGTAGGTACCGATCGCGCGACCGTCGCGATGGTACGGATAGACGGCGACGTGACAGCTCGCCTGGCTGTCGGGTAAGTTTTCGTAATCAGGCATTGGACGTGATTCTTAATAGATTAAATGCGATTGAGAACAGATTATCGAGTCCATCTACTGCCAACTCGACGCCGCGCCTGCCACGCGAGTGTCACACGCCGCCGCCGCCGCTGCCACCGCCGCCGGTGCCTGCATCAAGTGCGGAGTCAAATACCACCACGTCCGCTGCCGCAGAGGAGGTGACGGGCGCTCCAAGCCTAGCTGAGCCCAATAAGGATACGACGGACAGGATCGTTGGCGCATTGTCATCCCTATTGCAAGTAAGATCCAACCATTACTACATTTCCAATTTTGATCCAAGTATTCACGACTTTGATGTTTGGTGTGCAGAGGTGGATCGTGGCCGTGTGTCTAACCGTTGGGACGATCGCGAGTGCCTATCGCGTATAGGTAGTTGCCTGAAGGGTAACGCTCGTACATGGCTTAATGAGTGGGTTACGGCCGATCGATCCTGGTCCAATTTCAAAACCGAATTTCGTTCACTCTGCCCACGAAGCATCGATGTTGCTAGCATTCTATTTGAAGTAATGTGCACTGATAGTAAAAATTTCGCTTCCTATGCCGAATACGCTCGCAAGTCGTTGTTGCGGTTAAATATTGTTACGGGCCTGTCTGACGATTTAAAGACTGCAATTGTTGTAAGAGGCATAAGTGACCCTCAAGTGAAAGCCGCTGCGAGTAATGCTAAATTGCAACCCAATCAACTAGTGGAATTTTTGTCAGTGTACACGAAGCCTAAATCTGATTTTCGTAATACCCACAATCATAACCGTTTGTCAAATTATGGTACTCGCTCAAACGCATATAAGCGTGGGACTTCTAAATCTGATTTGAAGTGTTTCAATTGTGATTGCATGGGCCATAGGAAGGATAATTGTCCAAAAAGGTCGAAGAACACCAATGGATCGAGTGGAAACACTTCAAATCCGAACAAATTATCTAAATCATGTACGTTTTGTAAGAAAACCGGGCACTTGGAGGAATACTGCTTTGTCAAACAGCGTATTGAAACTAATAAAAAATCGAGTGAGGTAAATTTTTGCCAAAAATTAATTAACCCTCAACAATGTAACATTATGACAGCAGTAATCGACCAAGTGCCAGTCGATGTGTTGATAGATAGTGGTTCAGAAGTTTCCTTGATTTCCAGTTCGGTTCTTAAGCACATTACCGCCAATAGAAAACCAACCTTTCGCGTCATGCGTGGAATTGGAAGTCAGGAAATAGAATGTACTAGTTACGTAACTAAAGTTATAGAATTCCCTGATATATCGCTAGAAGTCGACTTGTTCATAGTAACTTCCGAATGTATAAGTGCCCCGATATTGATAGGTACGGACGTCCTTAACCGGAAAGGTGTAGCTTATATTCGTACTAGTGAGGTACAACAATTGATACGAGTGGGTAACGCCTCAACTATACAACTTATTGATGTTAGTTTAGTAAGGACACCTTTATTGGGCAAAGATAGGGAGCATCTATTCTCACTTATCAACGAATTTTGTGATTCTTTCGTTATGGGGACTGCTACGTCAACAGTTAAAACCGGCAGCATGTCAATAAAATTAAATAGCGATGCACCGGTGCACTATAGGCCTTACAAGCTTTCCGCTGACGAAAAGTTAAGGGTTCGCGACATTGTAAACGAACTTCTCGGTAAAGGTATTATCCGTGAGTCACAGTCAGAATACGCGAGTCCTATAATACTAGTTAAGAAGAGGGACGGGTCTGATAGGATGTGCGTCGACTACCGAGCCCTCAATGCTATAACAGTAAAGGACAGATTTCCATTGCCTTTGATCGACGATCATATCGACAAGTTGGGTAGCAGTAAATTCTTCTCCAGTTTAGATATGGCGACTGGTTTTCACCAGATTCCTATGAGTGACGATGACTCCATCAGTAAAACTGCTTTTGTCACGCCAGATGGTCATTTCGAATATCTGAAAATGCCATATGGGTTGACAAACGCCCCTGTAGTTTACCAGAGGATAATTTCTAAGACTTTGAAGTCATTGATTGATACCGGGAAAGTACTCAATTATATCGATGACGTATTGGTTCTATCTGACTCTACTAGTGAGGGTCTTGATATGTTACGACGAGTGCTTAGCACACTCACGAAGGCAGGGTTCTCGATAAATTTGCGAAAGTGCGCCTTTCTCGAAGTCGAAGT
The DNA here is from genome assembly GCA_944739405.2 of Euclidia mi. NCBI lineage: Eukaryota > Metazoa > Arthropoda > Insecta > Lepidoptera > Erebidae > Euclidia > Euclidia mi. The sequence goes on from OX123198.2 coordinate 39,339,699, forward strand.
AGAATACCTAGGGAGACTCATTAGTCAGGGTCAGGTACGGCCGAGTCCTAGAAAAGTGGAGGCTTTAGTTAAGTCACCGAAGCCTACGAATGTGAGGCAAGTGCGTCAATTCCTGGGACTTGCGGGGTATTTCAGACGATATATCGCTAATTATGCTGTAAAAACTGCCTGTATTGCTAGACTCACAAAAAACGGACACCCGTTTATTTGGGGTGACGAGCAAAATACGGCTCGCGATTATATCATTAGTTGCTTGACCGAAGAACCCGTACTAGCAATATTTGACCCAAAACTGCCCACTGAATTACACACAGATGCCAGCGCCATTGGTTTCGAGGCTGTGTTATTTCAGCTACATGACGGTAAACATAAACGTGTAGTCGGGTATTTTAGTAGGGCTACACATGGGGCAGAGTCAAAGTATCACAGTTACGAGCTCGAAACTCTGGCGATCGTAAAAGCATTGCAGCACTTCCGCCACTATCTTATCGGCATAGACTTTATAATAGTGACGGATTGCAATTCGCTTAAACTAACTGAGCAAAAAAAGGACTTAGTACCCCGAGTTGCTAGATGGTGGGTGTATTTGCAAGATTTTCGGTACACTATTGAGTACAGAAAAGGCACTCTGATGCAACATGCAGATTTTCTCAGCCGTAATCCGTGTAATGTATTTCATATACGTAAATCAACCAATTGGGCACAAATTGCACAGACTGCCGATTCTGAAACTCAAGATCTAATGGGAAAATTGAGGGATGGTCAGATGGATGCTACGCGTTAAGAACAACCTCTTGTACTATAAATATAGTCCCACTGGGGAACAAACGCGCCTTTTGTGTTTTATCCCAAAAGGGTTCAGGCTTAGCCTTCTCCGTGTGTTTCATGATGATCATGAACACATTGGCATTGATAAAACAACTGAGTTGATCCTCCGTCATTTCTGGTTTCCTAGTTTGAGACAGTTTGTTAAAAAATACATAACCCACTGCATTGTTTGTGTATCTCATAAAAAAGTGCCCCGAGCACCGCATTTACCCATTCAATCGTGGACAAAACCAGACGTCCCGTTTGCCACAATCCATATGGACACCCTTGGCCCTCTTGTGGAGTCTAGTGGCTTCAAATATATTCTAATACTGATAGATGCATTTACAAAGTTTTGTCTTTTATACCCTTTACACCGACAAGACACAGACGAACTAAAACGCGTGTTTACAAATGCATTGTCTCTGTTCGGTACCCCATCATTAATTGTAACTGACCAGGGGAGAATGTTTGAAAGTTCTAGTTTTCAAGATTGGGTGGCCAGTCTGGGATGTTCCACACACTCAATAACACCTGGAATGCATTGTGAAAATGGCCAGGTTGAGCGCTACTGCCGCACTGTTTTAAACATGCTGAGAGTTGAAGTAAATGTCAAAGGTACTAGTTGGTCCCAAGCCTTGTAGAAGATACAACTGACAATAAATATTACCAAACAATCAACTACTCAGGTAGCTCCTCTTCACCTCTTGACTGGAATTGAGGGCAATACGCCTGTACTAAGGTCATTAGTAAGAGATGTGGCTTTGAATGATGCTCATAATAATCGAGAAGCGATGTCCATGCTTCGCAGACAAAGAACATCAGAACTGCTGGCAAGCAACCAGCAGCGACAAGACGAACGTGTTAATGCAACGCGTCGTGAACCTCGCACCTACACTATTGGTGACCTGGTTTTCGTGGGCAAGACCGCACAATGCTCCGGCAAGCTGGACTCTGGTATGCGAGGCCCTTATCGGGTCATTGCAGACCTCGGGCATCATCGCTACGAGTTGGAGCTTTTAGCTGGCTCGTACGGCAAGAAAACGCAGGCGGCAGCTGAACATATAGTTCAGTGGCGCGGCGAATGGACGCCGGAGGCGTGTGCGGCCTTCTTTGATGTCGGTGAGTCTATTATGTTAATAGACTACTGTTGCTGGTTATGAGAGACGAGCAAGTTTTAAGTTTGTGAGTCTGTGAATAGACTATTGTCGCTGGCTGTGTGACTCAAGCAAGTTACAAAAGCAAACTGGGTGGTGTTGTAACACTGATGGTGTTCAATGTCACATGTGACACGGGTTGTCACGGCAGCCATAATATGCGAACTTGTGTGCCTATGTTATGTGCTGAGGAGTCGCGATAAGCGAACTTGTGTGCTTCTATCGCGGGGCATAACGATTGCATCTAACAATTGAATGCTTTCGTAATGCGAGTAGTAGGGCGGTCATAACATGCGAACTTGGGTGCCTAGGTTATGTACCGAGGAGTCGTGATATCGAACTTGTGTGCCTCTGTCACGGGGCATAACAATTGCATTAACAAACTGAATGCTTTTGTTATGTGGCACAGCAGCGGAATCCGGAACCTGCTGCTGCGCGATTTCTTTTGCTATTTCATTTGCAATTTAGAATGGGTGATGGCCTTCGTTGCGACGGTATGAGTGCACGCATGCTGTCTCAACCCAAGACTATCTACATAAAATCGAGACGCTTTAGCTGTCTTACAATTTTACTCAAATGGTGTCACGTTTCAGAATCTGATGATCCCTCTGGTGCCCAAGAGGTTCGAGAGGACAGTGAGGCTACCCCTGATGAAGCGGTCGAGGACGCCGCAGTGTCAGGAGAGGCCGTGTTACGGATTTCCGGCGAGGAGGCGGGGCCAAGTAGCGTCATGATGACGTATTCCGGTGACGTACCGGCCGTGGAGGGGCCTCCAGAGAGGGGAGATTGCGTGGACGCTGAGGGCAGGCTGGCCACTCACTTTTCGGTCGAGCGTTAGACGTGTCAGACTATAAGTTTATTGTAAAGTGCTTTGGTTAGGTATATTGTAAAATTGTTATTTCGTGGTATTAAAATTGTCAGGTTTACTTTGTTTCTTTTTTTCATATATTCCACTTCTGGTTCATTATACTATCGTATAGCAAATGTACATATATATCAATAGTTTTAGTAACGGAAGTCCAGCTTAGGGATTGTTTTGATCGAACCGCGAATAGTGGAATGTGTTTATTTACCTATACGCACTAAAATTATATCTTTGATTGCTCAATATTGTTGTAATATTTAATTATAAATTATATAATCATACACCTTAATTATGTCTACGATTTAGATTTTACATTAAGAGGAACTGGAAGTAACACTAGCGTAGATGTGGGTAACAAAATATTACTAGACAAAAGTAAAAAAATGGCGTCGACGGTAAAAAACGGGCATTCTTGTGTCGACTGTGAGCTGTGAGGACGTAAAAGATAAGTAATAGTGTCATTCTCAGTTCTAAATTCGTAGTGTTAAGACCGCCATAAGCTCTGTGCAATTTTAATATACTATTATAAAATAGTAGTAGCATTTCGGTGTAACGCATTATTTTGTTGGCTGTTTAAGGTTCGTAGTGTCTTCGTTATACACGTAGCAGTACCTGTAAAATCATTGCATAGAGATTATGAACTGTAGTACTTTAGTATACAATTGTGTCGATTTCGTTGCTTCATAGTTATAACCATGGGCTACCCGTTTTACTACAATGAGTAATTTTCAACAATAATCATTAGTGAGCGATATTATAGTTTAACAACTGTTTCGTTTGTAAAAAGTATTAGATATCTTCGCGTGAAGCAACTAAATTAGCACAAGTAATGTAACATCGTTATAAGATTGTAGGGTTAAATGGATTGGAATTATTCTAGTATACTTAATTGTAAATGTAACAGCCCCTTTTGTGTTGCGATTATAATTATTGTAATCTACATTATTGTAACTCAATGGCTTTTAAAAGAGTGTCGATGGAGTTTCTTGCCGGAGTCTTCTCCATCGACCCTACCATTTTAGAACCGGCACCTAGAGTCACTTTTCCCTATTAAGTATGGAATTACCTACCTTTGTGAAATTAAATGCTGAGAATTGTCATCGTCGTCTACTTGCCCTGGTCTCAATTTACTTGGGGTCGGCGCAGTATGTCCTTCGCTAAACCAAATACTTTGAATAAACCATACTTAACTTGGAGTACGTGTTATTATTTGTTCTTACCTAATCACAGTTCTAACAATTATTTTCTTATTATTTTTAAGCAACAGGAAAATGTAACAGGTCGCGTGTCGCGTAGCAGCTCATTTGTTTTTTTTTTGTGCTCCTCATGTACCCATGTGTCGGAGGGTAGGGTTTTACCGAAGCTTTCCTCGCTACCCCCCGACGGGTATTGGCCCGCCAGATGGTCAGGCGGGCCCTGAACGAAACCCCCTCGGCGGCGGATGAAGGTGTTGGGTTCCGCCACCAAAACACCCAGCGGCGGCAGAGGATAGGGAGGACGGCAACGCATCACCGCATCTCCCCTTCCTCTGCAGCCCCATCGCGATGCAACGATGGTGCGCCCCCATTTGGTCGAGAGAGATAGGGCGCGCGGCAACGCAACTCCGACACGCCTCTCCTCCCGCGACCGCACCCGACTGCGAGGGACAGACAGAACTGTCCCCCGCACCCGCACCTTGGGACGCATCCTACGCAGGCCTCACGCAAGCCCACGTGGAGCGTCCACTCCCGGGATCCCGCTTAGCTTCACCGTGGGTGTACCTCAAACCCACGGTTACTGAGCCCCCCCACCACGACAAGGTGGAGTTCCCACTTCGCGTAGGAGCCCATACCAAAGTTACAGCTTTCTTTTCGAGTCATTATGTGATTGTAACCTATATAAAAATATTTGCACAAATCGTGGGATTTTTTTTTATTTATCATAAGCCTAATATACCTATAAACTAGAAAATTAGGCATACTGATGAATATAAACACTCGTGCACATACATATATTCTAGATTGCTATACCCTAAAATTATATTTACTACAGAAAACAAAGAAGTTCAAGAAGGGCAAGAGAAAAATAGCTGCTTTAATATACTTGAACGTATATCTTTAAACACAGCGGGCGATCTTCGTAGCCTGGAGCACGGCAACATTACTTAAATATTTCCACTTGAAGTTCAAAATACAAGCAAGAACAATAACTTGACAGCTTATATACAAAGCTATATAATTTAAATGCAGCAACCTCGCGAGTGCCAGCATTCGGCGAAATATTTTTTGTTTTTAATATTTTTTGCTGTGGTGCATTTTGATAGCGCTGCCGCGATAATAGTGTAAAGTTTTTCTCACCCAAGTCGTATCTGTAAGGCAAATGAAATATTTTGTTGTAAGCAAAATGTTTTTATATTTGCTAGACCTAGCGTCCCGTGTTGTTATTTGCCCCTGTTCCTGAAGTGGACAGTAAAGATTACGAATTTCCAGAGTGAAATTAAAAGAAAATGCGACGTAATTAAACAATAATCTTGTATCCGACCATTAACAAGTATTATAATATAATTATTCTCCTGTTTGAGAGATTTCAGGTTAATTAAATGATAATTTAAATCCAATCTTGTGGCGAAGACTGAATAACAAAAGTAAGAAAGAGTTTAATTTGAAAAACCGTTGTCAACATGAGATACATGCTAGCAAAATAAAGATTAAATCCTCTTAATAACCGTGGATTGTCTCACCGTTGAGAATAATGACATGATTCGTTTCTTCATTTCCATATTTACCTAAGCATGACCAACTGTGACGTCAAAGTTTAAAGACCATCCATTCAATTGGTGACAATTGTAAACGTTGCTTAACCCATTCCCAGTCCCATGAACCACATGTGGCTCAGGATAATTGAATTTCTATTGTGTCTGGCGGTCGGACAGTGAAAGTGTTAACTTTGCCGGTTTATTATGAATCTGTTACATAGTAACAACAAAAATATGTGATAATAAAAGACCTCGGGCTCCAAGATGTGATTCTTGTGCTTCGAATAACGCAAAGCAAATAACGTTCTACCATTGAGAAGCATATTGTTTGAAATAGATCGTCACTTAGCTGCATATATCAGCAGCTCATGACATTCATGAGACATACTTGATTCACAAAATAAATTCTTGTTATTATTATGTAATGTCACGAATTTCATGTCAAAAGTCAGACGTACATAATTTTCATCACAGTAAACAATCTGCAAAGATACCTGCAACGTATGAGACTTTTATTCACTTACCAGACACCTTCATACAGCACATAAGCATAATTCATACCTAGAATACGAGTAAGAAACGTGCTTCCAACGCAAGGTAAAAGAGTTATACAGCGCAGTGCATTCAATTGCACCGATTTTGGTTCAAGTCATACAATATGCAGCTTACAACTGCGGCGGAGCGTTTGCAGCTGTGCGGTAATAATAGCCACTCGGATTGAAACCTGTGTTGCAGGAGCTGGTTAACAGAGTATTCAGGTGTTTGTTACTAATACCTTATATGGATTATTTTTATATGGAACTGAATACACGTGCCAGGTGTTAAGAAAGCTCTGCCGTTCTTTAACTATAATGCCGTTAAGTACCAAAACCACATTTTGAGATACGCGCGAAAAACGGTGAAATAATTTCAAATGGATGCTACTTCCCAACTTGAAGTCACATGTGAACCTTTAAAATACCAAAAAATATGTCATTAAAAGCTCTTTTAGTCAATGGTGTCATTCGAAAACGTTTCCTTAAATTAAAGAAAATAAATACTTCATATTTTCGCAAAGCAATCTTTAAAATATCTAGTCCTAAAAACATGACTATAATGCCGTTATGCATACCTTAACGGCATTTTTGCTAATGGTTATATCCCAATATTGCATTTATAGTACCAATCTTAATAAATTCGGTATAATACACACCTTAAAAGCCGTTAAAAGTGCTAGAGATAATATAGGTTAGCATTATTGCTCAAACAATTAGACTCGACTTACGCTATAATGCCACTAAGTACTTAACGGCAATCAAGGCAAGTAAATTTCAATAATACCTCAATGATATTTTTGTTGTAGACATTTTTTTATAGATAACATGGCTATAAGTACAAAACCTTTGACGATAACGGCATTTTAGTTATGCAATACAAGTCATAAAATTAAAAGAGAATCAAATAAAAACAAACAATTCAATTAAATTCTTTGTTTATTCCTAAGTCAATCATTACTTGAAAAATATCTTATCAAATTTTACACTCACTGCATAAGAGTATGGCAGTATTTAAAAAGATCCATAAAATGTGTTCTTTTTCTTAAATTCACCTCGATCACAACATTTTTTATGAGGAACTTTGCTGCATTTAGGCATAAAATAATTAACAAAGGCAGTCTTTAGTTACTTAAAACTACTCGGTACTATTAATTGCCCTTTTTATTACAAATTGGATAATTTGGATAATTTATCGATAATTTCAGCTTCTCTCTAGTTCCGGAACTTGTATGATCTTGAAAATTTTTAATTTCTAATATATGGAAACTGTTTTTGGATTGTATAAGTAGTTGTAAGTTATTTTATCTGTATTTATATCTATTTGTTTCCCGAATAAAAATAAAATAAAATAAAATAAAACAAATGAGTATAATGTCAAAATTAAACAAGTAATACTTTTCATCACTCTATATTTCGTTACAAGTTGGATAGAACAAATTTTTACCATTGAATTTTAACAACTCAACATGCTTTAGTTTTTGTAAAGTAACATGCCATTCAAGCCAAAGTATAAAAGGTAAGAATAAAATTAGTATAATAATATGTTATAAAAGCAGACAGTCTAAAATAGACCGATTTTCAAAAGTCCTAGCTCATGGTTTGCCATCGTGCCATGAAAAGAAGCGTGTTTATAAGACTGACGAAAAATTTAAAACACCGTTATACACTTTTGAGTCTACACCGAGTATGCCTGGTTTTGACTAAGCATAATTGTGTGGATACACATCGCCACACAACGAAACCCTGAAGGCGACACTGGGGCAGGTCGAAAAAATGATGGCAGGATGATTAGGATGAACTTAATAGTTATTTGGTAGACTGGCAAGATAAAGCCAAAGATCGGGATTTATGTAAGTGTGTGGCTCCCGTCTCATGAAATTAATACAATTTTAAATAATGACCCAATTCCGTATAGTGTCGGCCAGCTTCGTGAATAGCGTACGTCTATCAAACGTCTGATAATACAACCTATTTAATTTATGACGTCAGTGGATCGCAATTGAAATACATTACCTATTCTTGGTTCAATTTATTGATTTATTATCATCGATTGTTTGTGTATAGATGTAGTGACTGTTACGAGTGTAAATGTATACTGGTGTGGGATCAATAACGGTAAGATGCATAGCTGGACTCATTCCCTGGGGAGTAGGGGCTACATAAATGGCTGCTGCAAGGATTGATCGATGTTGTTCAGTAGCAGCAGTCCGTCTTGTCATGGTCTTACATTCTATCCCTGAATTGAAGAAACAGTATCCATTACTATCCTTTACTTGGTGTGTACATTTGTAAATATTCATTGATTTCTCGGTATCAACTGTTACTTTTCTAATAGTAAATAAACGGGCAATAAAATTTATTGGTATTGTTTGTTAATTTACAGCATAAGCAATAACTATTTTATCACACTGAAATCTTTTTTCTATACTATTTCTATTTACAAAGATATAGCTATAACATTTAGGAACATTTTCAAATGTACATTAGGTATCAATCACAAATAGTATCGTATCGTATTAAGGAGAAAATGACAACACATGGCGCATTAGCTGGATCAAATTGAATCACAAACACACCTGCGATATTTATAAACGTAGTATTACAGAGCGATTGATGAATTATTTAAAAGGAAAAAAGCTGAAAATCCCTGCTCATTCAATATATACCGTAGTAGAGAGCAAAACAAAACCCATTCATTCCATGCGTGTATTGTGTATTCTTTACTTTGATGTTTGTAGAGCACAAACTAGCGTCAAATCAAGTTAATATTCTGAAATAATTTTAATAATAATAATAATTTATTTGTTCACAAAAATACAAAAGGTACGTACACTACAATTCGTCTTAAATTAGATCCATTGGTATAACTAGCCTAATGTCTTATATTAAGTTTTACATTGTATCATAAGTACATGGCTAATAAAAACAATAGTGTACATAAAGCCTCATAATATACATATATTTGCAATATTGGCAAAAACTAGGATTGCGTTATAACTCAAGTAGTTATCGACTACCTGCTCGAGGTTAGACCTGTGTTTCGAGCTGACGCTTGATTAAAACTTAGAGAGACAAACGACAATATTATGTACATGTTGTGTGTAAGTAATTAAGCTTATCAAGATTTAATTTCATTTAGGCAGACTATTTATAATAAATTAATAATATAAAAACGAAATAAAATAAAAATTCACAAACATTTTGGTACGTTAGTAATTACACTTAATATTCCACATGTCACGTAATAAGAAATATAATAATAATATTTAGACAAAATTGTTAAAGGTAATTTTAAAACTTCTAGTAATTTTTCTGTGTCGTCGTAATTGAGTTTTTTGAAAATATAAATTAATTTACGCGTTCTCGTGCATACAATATCAATGTGTTTACGGAAATTTAGATTTGTGTCGAGTGTTATACTTACCTAGATATTTAATATTGTCAGTTTCAATTAATGCGGGAAAAGTACATGTTAGGTCAGCGTGCATTTTACAGTTGTGTGGATAAATATGTAGGTTAACAGGTGATGGATTAGTATTTCTCATTCTAAATAATATGTATTTCGTTTTGTCTACATTTAAGGTTAGCAGATTTTGGTGTAGCCAGTTTGATACAATATTAAAACCATTTTGGGCGTGGTCATAAAGCTCAGAATATGTATTGGCTGAGAATAAAAGCGCTGTGTCGTCCGCATATGATATTAATATACCATTTTGAACATTTAAACTATAGAGATCGTTAATATATATAAGGAACAAAGATGGTCCCAAAATGTAGTATTTTTAAACCGAAACCACTATTTTTACGTTCTGCACTAACATATTTATCAATTTTCACACATTGGTAGTGATCGCTCAGATAGTCAGAAAACAGTGCAAGTTGTGCTCCTCTTATTCCGAATGTCTCGAGCTTGCGCAGCAGTATGGAGCAGGATATTGTATCAAACGCCTTGGCCAGGTCTAAAAATATTCCCATGGAGTGCATGCTCTTATCTAGACTATTGGTAATATGCGCCGAAAGCTGGTGTACGGCTTGGTTAGTAGATTTTTTAGGCCTGAACCCAAATTGGTTATCTGAAAGCAGCTTATTATTTTCAAGGTAATTAATCAATCTAAAGTTTATTATTTTCTCTAAGATCTTTGAAAGGCGCGATAAGACTGAAATTGGCCTGTAGTTAGTAATACTTTTTTTGTCACCAGATTTAAAAATAGGAGTAACTACTGCTTTTTTAAACAAGCGAGGGAAAACTCCTTCTTGTAAGCATAAATTAAAAATATTTGTTAATACCGGCGCAAATATGTATTTGATTTTTTTTAATAATATTGTTAGGTATATTATCCCACCCCACTGCACACACTTCTTTCAAACCACTTATGATACTTATTACTTCATCAACGTCCGTATCCAGCATCACGAAAGAATTTAGCGATGGCGATTGGCTAGTTTGAGACAGAAAGCTTTTTGATTTAGGAATATTTTCCGTTAATGATCTACCGACGTTAATGAAATAATCGTTTATCTTATCAATTTTCCGTTAATGATCTACCGACGTTAATGAAATAATCGTTTATCTTATCAATTGCCGATATTGGACTTATGTCTGTTGACAGAAGTTCTAGCGGTGCTTCTGAATTGGTAGCGCCATCTATCCTTTCCATTGCTAGTTAATTATGTCAACGTCAATAGTTCGTCGCTGCTCGGCCAATCCGAGCGATCCTTTTCATGAATCCCCTCCCAAAACGCCTCGCTATTGGCCGCCCTGCTCAACGGCGACGAAGAAATAATGGAAGATTCGAGACGCTCGGGAACTCATGTCCGTCGTATAACGCAAACCGCAAAACCGCCCGCGAGTGAAAGTGATTTGTGTAGTGGAGTGATTCAAGCAGCTTCAGGATTCTCGAAGACATCAGGAGGCTGCCATTTGCAAAGAAAAAGACTGCCGAGCAAGGTAAGAGGCTCCTATCCACTTCACCTTTTCACTTCCTCATTTCCTAGTCGAAAAGAACCGAAATCCTACAGTCCACAATATTAATAGTTTTCCCAAATCGACTAGGAACATTCGGTTCGCCGAAACATGAATGTTTACCTATAAATGTATTACATTTTTTATAAATTGCCAGATGAGCTTACTATTTTGCCCTGCCTTTTGCAATAGATTTTTGACGTATTGAATTTTAACGGTTTTTTAAAGATTGTTGCAAAAAATTCTGTATCTTTTATATGATACGGAGAGTATTTCATTGTCTGGTGCCAATTTTAGTCTTTGATGGAGTTTATCTCAATGCCTTATGCATCAAACCAAACCGGGAGTAATCCAAGGTTTTATGTTGGTATATTTTCGAGACGTATGTATAAATGTCGTATTTTTTGTTATTGCATCTTGTAATGAGGTTATAAAATACTGTAAAGAGCAATTCGCATCGTTCGAATTAAATACTGGTTTAAAATCTATGGCTGCCTATACTACTTGCGAGGGTTTTCATGTGAACATGAACAACTGCACACGCAGCTATGCAAAAGTGAACTTTTGCATAGTTGCGTGTGCAGTTGTTCCTGGGCAAAGACAATTTTAGGGTCAATAGATCAGCATTGTGATCAGTTAATGATGAATTTGTTATTAATGTTATGGAGGGCTTAATTGATTTTATAACAAAATGGACTAAGCATGAGCCACTTTGGTGAGGTGGGTGATAATGGGTTGGTAACAACCCATAAAATGCGCAAATATTTAAGTAATTATGTGCATGAATGTCGGTTCTTTGAGACGCGATATTAATGTTTATATCTCCTGTCAGTATAATATTCTGAAAATTTGACAGTCTTTTTAAATGTGTGTCTGGTGATTCTAAAAACAATTGAATATTTTGCGAGGGAGGCCTATAAATTGCTAATTTTTACTATATTTGAATTGATTTTAACTATCAAGCAATTACTGCCCACAAATAAAGGTTCCTCTACTGATATATTTAAATTATTTTTGGAATAAATTACTAGGCCATCATTTTGATTTAAATAATTTTCTGCTTTGTGTACACAATATCCATCAACAAGTGGTAGAGCAGTTGTTTGGTTTGACAGCCAACATTCTGTTAATACTATAATATTACAGCTAACATTGAGATTATGCAATAAAACTTCAAATCCATTTATATTACGACTTATGCTGCGAATATTTTGTGTCAGCAAAGTCAGCACCATTTCACTACGCGGTATAGAATATTTACACGAATTGACTTCAGATATTTTTATTTCCGACACAGAAAAAATGTCTAGGTCACCTATCAATTGATTAGTCATTATATGCAATTAATTGTATACAAGTAAAATATAATAAGATAAAATTAAGTTAGAGCGCTAACTAAGAACAATAGGAGGTGACGCTCTTAGGTGCCCTCATAGTCTATAGAGTGTATATATTTATCCTCAGCATACTTACGAGCTGGACAGTTAGGGTCACCTGTTTGATGGTCGGATTTCCGTTTAAAACGCTTGCACGTTGTACATTTAGGAGCGGCTGACTTGCTGTTATAATCTTTGAAGGTATGACCAAGTTAAAGATTAAGATCGCCGCAATGATTGCAAGTGGGGCTGGTTTCTCGGCAATATTTAGCGGCGTGACCAAACTACTGGCAATTGTAGCATCTCGTGACAATCGTAAAGTCTCTGACCGGGCATGACGTCCAATTAATGAAAACCCGACCTTGGTTTACCAGTGCCTTTCTAATAGAGGGTGCTACTTCCAGTACATAGTTACAGGTAAGAAGGTTCTTCTTACCTGATTTATGACTCAACTTAACTGCGGCTAGAAAAGAATCACGAGTAGACTTCGGGAATTTGTCGGCAAGGTTTTGCTCATAAACGCAATCAAGGATTTCCTTTTCGGTGAGGGATACGGGTACACCCACGATGGTAATTCTTGGACGACGTTTCGTTGGCTCCTCAACAGTATGGCCCGATGAGACTAGCTTTTGCGAGTTCCTTAACTTTTCAACGTCTTGCTTAGATTCCGTACTAGTAATGAGGACGCTTCCGTTTCGTACTTTCCTCAGCTCACGTACGTGAAGCTTAAGTTCCTCCGGTGAAATAATCTTCTGAACGAGGGTTTTAGTATTGTCACTAGATTTTGATTTGTTGCTGGGAACAAACTTATCAGCTCCTTTCTTCACCATGTCTGCGAAAGAGATACTGCCAACTGGTTGTAATTTGTCTTCGACCGTCGCCTTAGTTTCTTTGAGTGAACCACTGAGGTCCACCTGTGTATTTAAGTGTTGTATGTTGCAGTGGGCAAGGATGGTCTTTTGTTTTAAAGACTGGTATACAACGGCTATATGGGCTGTCGCACCCATGACTTTACGGCACAAACCTGATACGAGCTCTTTTTGGTTAGAGTTCATTTTTCCTTCGGCCACGACGGTGCACAACTCATTAAGGTAGGTTTCGACGGTATCCAACCACCTTTCAACCTCCGGCGTAGGCACGACTTCCTCGGGTAGATTATTCTGGATCGTTTTTTTGGGCGGTTTGGGCAGATTTTCAGCTACTGGAAGGGAAAGCGAAGTCGGCGTAGACGGAGGACTTTGACTTGTTTTTTGGCTCCGGCCAAATGGGCTAAAGCCTGGGTTCGACATTACAGTATTGTTTACGTAATTAGCTGCAGTTCATATTTGCAGATCGTTTTAATTTACACAAACACGCGACACACTTAAGGTCAGACTGCTGACTCGACGTCGCGAGATATTCATCATAATTATTTAATTACTTTAGACCAAGAGACAAAAACAAGTCCGCATAGTCAAGCGTCTAAGCGTCGACCTTAAAAGCTTTACTGCAAAGTAACAGTGCCTAATACCTTTATGTTTCTTTGGTCTCCTTTTATTCGTGTACACCGACAGCATGCTAGAGATGACCCCTCATTTTGCAAGCAACATAGTGATTATAGTCCATTTTAATGCTTGAAATTGTAGATACCATCTGTATATATAAAATTCTTGGGTTACTGACTGACTGACAGACAACGTACAGCCAAAACAACTGGGCGCAAGAAGTTGAACTTTGACATGTATGTTCTTTGGGGAGAGTAGGGGAGTATTCAGAGAGGATTTGGTATTCACTCTGTAAGAGGGTAAAGAGGTTCAAAGTTTGTATGAAATTCATTAACGCAGATGGAGGAGCGGTCAAATGCTAGTTTCAGTAATGGTTATAATAATACTGTAAAAAACATCTACAACTAGTGTTCTAAGAATAAGCCTAGTCCTTATTACGTAAAATATTCTTCAAACTATGAAAGGCGAGGTATTGAGACAATTTATAAACACGATTCCTTTGTGAAGTTGTTGGTAGCAGTAGTATCTTTAAATAAAATCATAGCTGTGTATTTCGTTTGCGTGCGTATCGTAACACGGCTGATATTATCATAATATTATGTATATCTGTATCCCGCCGTCTCTTTGTTTATTCATGTTATAAGATATTATGAGATTTCCATTTTATTCAGAGACGGGAACACTAGGTACGAGTTTGCGGTGCCTATATACAAACGCTATTGTTTCTGATATTCCCGGATGAAATTTTTATATAAAAGGACTTGAGCAGACGTAAAATTATCACAATTTTAGCTCGAACAAATTCCAGTATCAGAAATGAAACGTCTATGGATTTACTTTGATTGTAGTAGTTTGTAATTGAAATGTTACTTGGTACTTACTTGGTAGCACGGGCTGTTTCCGCAACTTCACGTCTTGGCGTGTATTTTGCGTGCGAGTGGTAATGGTCTCGTCACTCGAGCCACCCCAGCTCTTCGAGGAAGGCCAGGAGACTCTTGATGTGGCCCACTGCTTCCCTCAGGGTGATGTATCTGGTCAGGTACTGCTGCCAATATTTTGCGACCTCAGGGCAGTCGAGGAGCAAGTGGGCTGCTGTCTTGTCTGCTGCCACACAGGCCCTGCACAGCGGGCTGTCAGTGATACCTATGGTAAATAGGTGTTTATTAAAGATTCCGTGTCCTGTGTAGGCGGCCGTGACGTGACTTGAAATGTTTAGTAATCCTAACATATTTGGATGTGTCTCATATATTTATTGTAACCTGGAGTTCTCAGTTTGTTATAGAAGAATAAATGTAACTTAACAATATTTTAATCATAATTTGTAGTATTAGGTTATTAAAGTCGCTAAGCAACTTTGTAATTCGACTGCAGGGTCAACGAGATCTTTTTAGACCTAAGACAGTATCGATTTGGCTATTTTCTCTAGGTTATAATGCTATGGGAGCAAAGAAAAGAAATAAACAATGAGCGCTAGTTTGCATTTCACTAGCTAAGCTCAGAGTTTGGGGCGTTACCCATACGATCGGTTACCGTACTTAAGTGCCTCAAACTACTTTTAAATTTAGGTATTTTATTGGGCTCCTTTTAAAAACGTCTATCTTACGCGTCCTGTTTTACGCTTGTTTAAGATGACATAATAACATGTCCGTACTAATCTGTTCTGTACATCTGGTAAGTAACGCACTCACAACCTCTTTATAGCGAGACTTATAATATAAAGTCTACACTACATGCTGCCATCAACCATAGCTTAATCTTTTTTGCTTAAGATTGTATGGGTGTGATATTAAGTTATTATTGAGGCTACTGAACTATGGCTGCTTTTATTAATTATTAAATTCATTAGCAATCGCCTACTACAAATTGATTATATTTCGTTTTTCGATTAACCTTTTTGTCGCGTGACGTATTTCGAAACATTTTGATTTTAATTAATTAAAGTACCTTTGACACAGTTAATTAAATACAATACTTGAAACTGCAAGTCAGCATAACTCACCTTAATTAATTTTCAGTACAGCGCCAACATGGAATATTAATACTATGCTGATAAAATTTGAATAAAACTTATAAAATGCCTGTTTAATTTAAAAAAAGTAATTCAATTTTCGTAATTTATTCTAATATATTTATTATGCTATCTGTTACTATTACTTCTATAGAACATACATCTTATTTAAATGGAAATGAAATAGTGAAGCAGTAGCGATATTCTGAAAGCAATGTAAGGAAAAATATAGAGTGTAAACAATTGTAGTGTTGTCCCTTGGGTCATTTGATAGTGGAGATAGAGTTGACGAAGGACGGAGTAGTTTACTGGCCACCGGTGGCGGGTCGGGGGTGACTCGGGATACGGGGCGTGGACGAGACGGGAACGACGATTGGGCGACCGCGTCCGGTCCCTCGCCTTCCGATTTTCATAATAAAACCATCTCGCTAAATGGACCCGCACCAAATGTCGCCATTTCGCGTTCTCTCATAGCCCTTGCCAATTTGTTTTATATATTTTTCTGTGCTTCTTCTCCGCGGAAAAATCATTGATTTCTGTGCAAGTATAGAAAACGAGCAGATATTACTAATGTGACTGTTTTGCTATAACAGGATTCGTTTTTGTCTAAACCAAAAGATTAGAAACAGATAGATTTGTCTTTGTCTAATAAAATGATAGACTCTCAAATATTAAAACATTTGAGTAGGCATCTGTCATCTCTATTCAAACTCAAACTCAAATATGTTTATTTCCATAAAAATGTTTAAATTTTTTGGACACGTCAGAAAGTCATACAAATAAAAAAAATAAAAAGTAACTTTAAATGCATATTAACATAGTTGAGCATTGAAAAAAATGCCTGTTCAGAAAGTAGAGCCTCGTGAGAAGAATCAGGCAAGAAACTCCGGGCCACTCTTTTCTACGTCTTGATTCTATACAATTTAAAAACTTAGTAACTACATTGAATTTTTCATAGGTATATGAGCTGGTGTGTCTATAATGTTGTTGTCAATTAATAAGGCTTTTTTAATAATAATATAAAAGTACTAACTAGCATAAAATAGACACAATAACTCACACTCACATGAAACTTAACACTAATCAAACATAAGTAGCCTGTGGGACCGAGCAAATTAATCCCAAGCATTTTTATCTTCAATATAATCTAGCACTGAATAGTACCCTTTTTGACAAAGTTTATGTTTTATAATCTTTTTGAATTTATTATAACTTAAATTTTGAATATTGCTTGGCACTTTATTGTAAAAGCGCACACATTGGCCTTGAAAAGATTTTTTTATTTTCACTAGCCGGGTAGCCGGCACTACTAGCTTACTCTTATTTCTAGTATTCAAATTGTGAATATAACTTTTCTTTGAGTATGAGGCCTTGTTTTGGAATAAATATATTAGGTTGGAATAAATGTACTGGCTTGCAACTGTTAAAATGTTTATTTCCTTAAA
Source organism: Euclidia mi (assembly GCA_944739405.2). Classification (NCBI taxonomy): domain Eukaryota; kingdom Metazoa; phylum Arthropoda; class Insecta; order Lepidoptera; family Erebidae; genus Euclidia; species Euclidia mi. The sequence goes on from OX123198.2 coordinate 39,357,074, forward strand.
TTTATTCCTTAACGAAGCCCCATAATCCAAATTATAAATTGCTCGAATAGCTCTTTTCTGCAGAACAAAGATGGTCTGAATGTCGGCAGCATTTCCCCACAGGAGAATACCGTATGACATTATACATACATACATACATATCGTCACGCCTTTTATCCCCGAAGGGGTAGGCAGAGGTGTATTTCTACACCCACTTTTCGCCAGATATACTTTAGTCCCACGTAATAAGGGGCGAGCCTATTGCCGTACCGGGCACATTTCCAGACTCCGTGCTGCTACTGAGAATTTCGTGACAGAAAAACCCAATAACACTGCCCGACCCAGGAATCGAACCCGGGACCTCCAGATCCCACGCGCACATTTATGCCGCGAGACCAAAGAGGTAGTCGTATAGGGTTTGATGTCGAGTTTTCCGTCTCTACGCAAAGATGGTATTTGCATCGCGTTATCCCTTAGTCGCCTCTTACAACACCCACGGGAAGATAGGGGGTGGTGACACTTGTATTCTATGCCGTCAACCACACGGCATTATACTATGAAAATAGCTATGATATACAAGCCTGGCAGTGTCAATGTCAGTTAACTGGCGAATTTTTCTGACTGCGTATGCTGCAGAGCTGAGTCTATTCGACAATTTACTAATATGTGGTCCCCATTGCAGCTTAGAATCTAGTGAAATGCCTAAAAATTTGGTGTTATCCACAAGATCCAACACATCATCCTTAACCTTTACTGAGGTGTTCACTTGTTTGACGTTAGGCATCAAAAATCGAATACATTTAGTTTTTAGTCTATTTAAAAGCAGGTTGTTAACCTCAAACCAGCGAACCACCTTTTAAATAGCAATGTTTACATCGTCCATATCAATTTTCTGTCGTTTTAATTTAAATAAAAGGGAGGTATCATCAGCAAACAGTACTATCCCGTGCTTGTCATTGACGAGGTATGATAAGTCATTAATATAAACTAAAAATAAAAAAGGACCGAGGATTGAACCCTGTGGGACGCCCATTTTGACTACAGACCCATGCGAACGCGTCCCATTGACATCAACTCTCTGAATCCTATTACTCAAATATGAAGTAAGAAGATGCAGAGCAGAACTACTTAAACCATAGTGGTGTAATTTCCTGATCAATGTATCATGTTCTACACAATCAAAGGCCTTGGACAAATCACAGAAGACACCTAAAGCATCATGTAAATCCTCCCAGGCATCAAAGATATGTTTTACAAGCTCAACACCGGCATCGGTCGTGGAGCGCCCCTTTGTAAAACCAAATTGTTTAGAGTGTAGAAGCTCGTTGTTATTAAAATAACTTTGCAGTTGGTCTAGTATCAATTTCTCGAAAATTTTGCTAAATGTGGGCAGCACAGAAATTGGCCTATAGTTGGTGGGGTCTGATGTGCTACCTGCTTTGTACAAAGGTATTACCTAGCTATCTTTCATAAGATCAGGAAATACACCACAGTCAATACACTTATTAAATATTAAAGCTAATCTGTTAGCAGCTAAAGCAATAATGGACTTGGTAATAGTAACGGAATTTCCCCACAAGTCTGCATCTTCTTTAAATTTATAGTATTAAAAGCTTTTATAACATCATTTGAATTTATATACTGAAATGAGAAATTACTATAGGTTGTACTCATGTTTTCTTTTAAAAGAGATTCCGCTGCATTGGTTGATGAGTCCAAAGATCTAGTAGTAATAACGGTTCACCCTTGTTTGATCGAACAACGTTTGATATAATATTACTAAATCGAATTTTAGTTGCAATAAAGTCATTTCGAAGAATTATTCATTTGACTGAATAATTCATTGGTAAATTTTTATTTCGCGTAATTATTTATTTGAACTAATTTCATTTCGCCGAATTTTCAAATGCACTAATTTTATTTAAACTAATGTTTCACTACACTAATAATGATTTAGTCGAAAGATCGTATCGAATATTTAGTTCGGTATTCTCTCGTTTTCCATAAATTCATTTGCACTAATATTGTTTGCCATAATCATCCCCGATCATAATATTAACTTGCACTATTATCATTTATACTAATAACGTTTGCCTTAACAACTCAACAGTGATAACTTTTATTTGCCATAAAATGACTTTCTATAACAACATATATCATAATAATTAGTTTTCATAAGTAACACATCTCATAATCGACTCTTGACATAATCAAAATTTGATATAATTATAAAAATAATACATAATATTGTTAGGTCGAAATTAATTATCGTTAACACCCCGACTCAGTGCAACCCGACTCGGATAGGTTAGGTTAGGTTAGGGTTCTCTTTTGACCCTTAACCCAAAAATAGGAGCCCTGCGAAGCAGGGCTCCATCAACTTTGTCCACATTCTTCACACTAGTTTAATAACCTGAAGTTGAATTAATTATCGTTAACACCCGACTCAGTGCAATCCGACTCGGTTAGGTTAGGTTAGGGTTCTCTTTTGACCCTTAACCCAAAAATAGGAGCCCTGCGAAGCAGGGCTCCGTCAACTTAGTCCACATTCTTCACACTAGTTTAATAAACTGAAGTTGTTCAGTTTATTCTCTATTCACACACAAAATAATGTGGAAGCGTGGCACCACAGGTTAAATAGTATAGTCCATAAAAGAAACCCCGGATTTTATGAACTGTCTACTATACTGCTTGCCGAAATGAATATAGTTGAAGGAAAAATACAGTGGTTTTTTAAATGGAGAACCTAGTGCAAAGCAGAAGAAGATTTGCACTAAAAAAAATGACAATATTGAGACCATATTGCGCAATTTTGAAACGTATACAGAACTGGATTTACTAAAAGCAATTGCAAGTAATTTAAGATTAGTTTAACTGTTTTCTTGTTCAAAATAAATATTTTTTCAAATATTTACAATGTTTTCTTTTCTGCATTACATTACACCAATTGAATATTCGATAAAATACATGGTTATACCATCTGAACATTACATCAAATGAACATTATACCTTTTGATCATTAGCGCAAATGTTGTTATAGCAAATAAATATTCGATGAACTGAAAATTCTGACAAACAATATTATACAAAGTGATGATTTTCTTAAACGTTGTTCGATTTAGTAATATTATATCAAACGTTGTTCTATCAAACAAGGGTGAACCGTAATAACGGGGATATCAGTAAAAAAACTTTCAAACGCCGATTCAACTTTTGAGTCTGATGGAATAGTGTCGTTATCAATGTTCAAACTAAATTTTGAACTTTTACTTTTAATTTTTCCAGTCTCGCTGTTTATTATATTCCATGTCATTTTCATTTTATCGTTACTACTCCTAATCCTTGAACTCAGGTAAAGAGACTTCGCTTTCTTGCAAAGTTTCCGAAATATCCTAGCATAGTTTCTAACATAATCCTGAAATTGTGCACTTAAATTAAAGTTTCTCTCGTCATATAGCTCATACAATCTCTTTCTACTTTGTGCAGCCCAGTTGTTGCCCATTCACAGAAGGTTGCACTACCTCCAACTATAATCGTTCTAGGTGTGAAAACCGAATTAAAGTCTGTACAAAACGCTTTGAAAAAGCTATTATATAACAAATTAGGGTCACCTTCATCATCTAACAGTGACCAGCTAGTCATTAGTTTACTTTGAAACCTAGCAAAACGAGTTGCAGTTTTAGGTATTACAACTATATTTTGCCTAGAAACATTCTTACTGTTATCATTAAAGGAGATCTGCTGTCCACAATGGTCTGAGTCTAACTGTCTAATAATGGTCTTGTTGTTACTAAATCTTAGTTTCTAATTGTATTTTTTAAACCATATCTGTATTTTCTAAATTATACGTTATACAAAACACAGTAATTAAACTATTATCCTTAGAACACACCTGACACATTCAAAAGTTGACCAGGAGAAGATGCCTTTATTCCGCCTTGGGCGATGTTATTCGCAAGAAATGAAAATATTTTTTTAACCTATGTTGTCCCACTGCTAGGTAAAGGTCTCTTTTACTCCTTTTTTAATTGTCTCTCTCTCTCTCATCTCTCCTGCCGAAGTTATAATAAAACATCATAAATAAATCTAAATCATCATGCCATCGTTTTCTTGGTCTGCCTCTATTCCGCCGTCCGCCTTGCGGCAGCCATTGCGTGACGATCTTTGCCCATCGGCTGGGATGCATCCGGAATACGTGGCCCGCCCAATCCCACTTTAATTTGGCAGTCTATATAAAATAAATAAAATAAATCAAAAGTTAGTCCAATGATTAATTGCGAACCTTCATCGCTTCAATAGCGATATGCTTTAACGTTCCATATGGCTATGATCTGCCTTGCTAACGATTAGTTACAAGTTAATACTTACCTCATGATACATGGTTTAAGGTCGTATTTTGGAAAACTGTGTGTCCCGTGATAAAAATTAAATAAATGAATAAAAATACGATCTTAAACCGTGTGTCATAATGTAAGTATTAATTATAATGGTAATCGAGTTTAAAATTTAATAATATTTTTAGTAATACGTATTCGTATTACTAAAAAAAATATTAAATTTTCTAACAAAAATCATGAAGCATTCACCACAAAAACTTTTTCCAATATTATGTGACTATGGAAAGTACTGGACAATATTTACTCGACTTGGTACGTTACAAATCATTCCTTTGAAATTGTCAAGGAATATAACATTTGCCCTGTACCATTTTCTTTTACAACAGTATTCATTAAGTACACTTTATGTTAAACTCGGTTACCATTATAAAGAGCTTGGAAAACGGCAATCCAAATGGTTAGACTTCCTGAGTGCAGAATATAAAAAATCAAAACATATTTGAGAATCAAATTGGGACAGTGAATGGCGTTCCTTTAATCATATGAAAAACTAGCTATTTGACATGTACTTCGGGTGAGATTTTTTTAATTCTTATTTCTGTAATCAGTTCTCAACCTATGCTGAAATTTAAAGAATTTAGACTGAGAAATTTGGGCTGTACTTCATACGCCTGTTAAATAATTAAGGAGGAGATATCAAAATGTTTTCTCATTGGACGGTACTCACGAAACCTCTCTGCAGAGTTACAAGATTCAAGATCCGGTAGTTTGGGCCATGCTTCATATGTAGGTAATTTAAGTAGCAATCTAGTCCCAGCATTTTATATAATGTTTCATCCGTCAGTCAAACAGTAACGTGCAATTCATAAAAAGAAAACTGATCAAGGCAATAATGGAATCCAAGTAGGTATGCTTTAGGCGTAAACAATCTTATTTTCTCCAAACAAAAACAAAATGCCAACAAAATTTCGAAGTAGCAATACAAAACAATTACGTTCACAAAATAGCTGTACGAAAAACATTCGAAAATCCGTGATCGTTATTTTGTTTGAAACATATCAACTTAAAAGTAGATAGGGGATATCCTTATCGCGGCAAAGTTACCTGTCAGAGAGAGGATAAAGAAAGTCTTGGTTATTGAGGCCACGCCAGAGAACCCTCGAGTTTTAAACAAGATCGCCCCGGGCACAAAGAACTAAGGTTTGTTTAACTTATGACGGCATATTATGTAAGCCGTTCGTGTATATCTTTTGTAATTTTTTTGAGAGTGTGTATGACTCCGAAGAATCTTATGCGGTTGGGCTGACTGTTTTAAATTTGCGTGCTTTTAAACAGATCGTTGTATAATAGATTCACACACGCATTTCTTCCGGCACTGATTTGGCTACGTATTTTTATATTGATCTGTACAACCGTCTCACTCAAGTTTTAAATTATTTCACTATCTGGGCAATCACATTATTATAAAAAATATTTTTAACATTCTTTGCATCGCAGTGTGAATATTACAAAAAGACTAATCAATTCGCTTACCAGAGCTCTTTCATAGTTGCCTTTATATAAAAATTCAATTCCCACAAGAAGCTGCGGCATATAAATGAAGGGACCAATGTTATAAGCCCTACTTGCCATCGATCCGGCTCCTGTTAATTAATACTTTCCACTGTTGTGTAAGCTTATAGGGCGAGCGTAGGGCATATTAAAAAGAAGGAAACTCCCTAAGGATTCCTAATTACGCAGTGGATACTCACAGAATACCAAACAAATTAAGTACAGTACCAACACTGGCTGTTATGAAAAACATACAAGTGCTATTTCTGCCTGACTGACCTGTTGTTCTAGTGTCCTACTTAATACTTTGATTGCTAAAGCCGCGGTCGTAGATTCGGTTTCCACCCGGGACAAATCTTTATGTGACGAGCTTGACTATAATCTGTTCTGTATCTGTGTGTAATTATCTAATAAATGTTTGTATTTAATTATATGTAAATTTGTTCATTAATTATATGGTTGCAGTAGTACAAGCTCTGCTTAGTTTGAGATCAGATGAGCGTGTGTGAGTTATCCTAGGATATTATAATTATTTGTTTAACCTAACCCAAGCTTTACTTGATTTTAATGATATTCAAAATTAAACCAAAGTAAGAAAGCCCATTGCTTTTATTAAGAATTAAAAAAAACGAAAATTGGTGATTAAATTCTTTTTTAAGTTACCTGGTTTTAGATAGATATGCAAGTATGTATTGACACTGTTATTATGTAGTTTAATTTGGACGATTGTTTATCGTGCTATACGTTTTAATGTCTATGATAATATATTTTGCTTTTCATTTGATATATTTGTAAAATTAGATTTTGGCACTACATCGCGAAGGAGTAGGCAGGTTTGTATAAAATCCATGATTTGCTAGTCAAACATCTTATCTTTTGTGTTTTATGGGATATATTTTTATATAATTAGTAACTGAAATACAGCACAGACAATGTTACTTGATCCTACATTTGGTTCTAAATGTAGCGAATTTATATGTATGCATTCTCGTAAATGAAACCGCAAAAATATGATGTATGCATGTCTGAATAAGGCCATATAGGCACCGACAGCCCAGTGAAGAGACTGCTATGTAGGAGATCTCGGATTCAAACCCACGCTACGGCCCGCACCGCCGACTTACCGCGTATTAAATTTTTAATCATAATGCCAAACGGCGAAAGGAAGCTAAATGTGAAAACTTAACTAATCTTGAGTAAATCAGGTTATCCGCGAGTTCTCTATAATGTTTTCGAGTGTAATGTGGAGTCTGTCAACTTACAGTTTTCCAGCATAGTGGGCTATGGTCTAACCTTCTTCATAATGGGTATAGGTTAGGACTGTGCCCGGCTGTGGGACAGGTTATAAACAAGGCTTATGATGAAGGCTATATATGAAGTTGATGACTACATATCAATCGCCGTGATAAGTTCGCGTAACTTTGACTTAATTAATTAAATGCATGTTATATTATATTCTATTCATTCAAGAATACCCATGACGTTACTAACTTTATTGTTTTATTCCAAGAAAGCAGCTGTTGCTTATAATGCACATGCATATAAAATGCTCCGCTCATTTAAGGGGACTACAAGAGCTAACTTCGCTGTCCTTGTCGGATTGTATACATAAGAAAGAGAAGCGCGACGACGACGGGACGTTCAGAACGCTTTACAAACCATAAAATAAATTAATAACAGAAAATGTATTGATCGGATTAAAAAAATAAAACAGTATTTCGTTAGTATTTTGCTTGTTGAATAATTTGTCAAAAAATCAGAATTATTGTATGTATTTTATTATGGTTTTTATTCGTTAAAATATATTTTTTAGAGGTATCTTTGTGATTTTTTTCTATCGAATAAAGTTAGTTGTATTATGTTTTCAACACAGTACTTAACTAGATTATATCCTGAAGAATATCATATATTTTTCTGATTGAGTTAACTGCATTGAATCATATACTTTAAAGCATTATAAAACTTGCGTTTAGCTCTTGTAGGCCCCTTAAACAACAAGCCGCTGAAAGAGTCTGCGCTCACATAGAACGTTTCTTACTTAAGTGCAACCTTATTCATAGTATATGTGCGAAACTGTGCCTTTCTTATCCCATTTAATATATTCATTTTGCATATTGTATGTGGCAGATAAATATGTGCGTAACATTGAGTTATCCGGCGTTCCTCACATATATGAAAAATGTCATATAATAATGCCTGAGATAATAGACAAATATTTAAGTAAATTGATGAATGTAGTATGTAAACGAATCCCGAACTATTTTTAAATATCTGAGTGGCTCCAGTCTCTGATTGTATGCTAAAGTTATTTATAAACAATTCAACAACCAGCATAAAAGATGCCCCGATTCGGCATAACAGATAATTATCTCGCTCAGAAATTGAAAGCACAACACACATGCAGCGATGATGACGAAGCTCTCAAACCCTACGGCAAACGTATGAATCAGGGACGGACCAAATAAACGGTTAAAATGTTCTGTCAATACGAGACCGGACGCCCATTAAACACCGTCGGTATCTGTATTTATTTTGCGAGCACATAGTTTCTTACACAGTTTACAAAACCACATTTTATGAGCAAGATTCGAGGACAGATTGCCATTTTAAGTGCGTATCTCCACTATGAATAATTCACGATTGCGTGTAGGGTGTTCAGACACTGTAATAAAATGTTTGCTGAAAGCATCATCTCGTAATTCGTACCCGGAGCTCATAGTAAAATGATTAATAGCCACACATTGCGTTGGTAGTAGATACAATAGATATAATATTGGTCGCGGCAGTAATGCTAATGTAGTTCCCGTGACCCCGCCATTCAATGGGATCGGATAGAACAACACCATGGTGGTTTTAGTGGGTCCCCAGTCCTCCCTATACGAGTCCAATTCGTCCCGCCATTGTCATCTCGACCTTCCACGTTGTCGCCTAGCACCTTCGTGGGCCTAATTAGTGGCAATTTATCATAAATTATAAATGTCTCTATAATCTAACACTTACGGGTTCTAGAGGTGCGCTTAAAGAATTATTTTTTATTAGGCTGTGTAACGATATATTTAGTTAGTTATCCACTACATATAGATTTTACGCCCTGTTTGAAGTTAGGTATTGCCAATGAAATCCATGTAGGTCAGTACTTAGACTACTTGCTACGATAGTTAAACGTCTAATCAATCTTTTTTTTTCTTTTTTTATAGTTATCTGTCTCATAGTTCACGTAAGTATTAAAGTACCTAATTGGTTTACGTTTGTTTTTAATTTGAATGTATTTGCTTATAGAAGGAAAAGCGCTACGCTTGAGATACAAAAGTTTTACTGCGGATTTCCGTTAAATTGGAACAGAGTACGGACGGGAAATCTTAGAAAGTAGTTACTTCCTCTTTACAAATTTGATTTGTTATTATAACTAACCACAAGCACACATACGACTCCGAGAAGAGAATTAAGAAAATTGATTGGGAGATCCAATCCACATGCCAGATGGCAATAAGGCCATAAGCAAACTTGGTGTTTATTTAAACCCAAGATTTTTCGATATGGCCAACTAGTTGGTAGGTGTGTAGAGTTCGACACACCAACTGTCTCTAGTCACAAGTCTCGTAAGATAGACGTTTTGTCATTAGGTGACAACTGACATCGTCTGAGTATCTTTATTTGGATAAAATATAGCCTGACAATAATATTTTTTAATAAAGGTTCGTGCCCGAAGGGTTCAAAAGGAAACCATTGTTATTGCCGTCTGTCTGTATCTATCTGTCCCTCTGTCAAAGGTCCGTGAAACTTACTGAAAAACTCGTAAGTAGAATGTTGATATTATGTATCTTCAATTATTAGTAGCTAAACCTACTTGTGTATTCCTTTTGTACAGTCTAGATCGAAAAAAATAATAAAAAAGTCAGTTTAATGAAAATATATTTTTATGTTGATTTCAAGTAAAAAGATTACTAATTTGAATTCAATGAAATTGGGCAATTGCAATAGATTTGACCTTTGGGACGGCCATAGGCTACCTTAAGTTCTTAAAATAAAACCTTTAGTGATGGAAAATTAATCCCTTAATTTTATTACGGGAAAACCTTCATTTTAAGTTAGGGACACAAATATTTGCTGTGCAAAGCTGCGAGTCAGAGCTAGAGTACAATACGACGGCACCTCATTTAAAACTTAAAATATATAAAAGTATATAAATGCTCCTTCAAAGGTAAATCTACCATGTAATAAAAGAAAATATAAACTGTTTTTAAGACCTGCTTAGAATTTAATAAAATTGCTAGATGTAATAAATTGAAGTCGTTTATGTGTCGAGAAATCATCATTTATTGGAAGCTTAAAACTTTATTTGGCTTTACACTGGGCGTTTATTATGTTAGATTCTATCTAAAATAGATGATTTTCATATATCTCGCATACGATGTATATCGCATGTTACCTATTTCACACTTAATTGTCATCTTAAGTTTAGTTTTTTTTTTTATAGACTCACGCCTGTATCCCCGAAGGAGTAGGCAGAGGTGTAATATTACACCCACATTTCGCCATGAATATTTAGGTCCCACGTAATAGGGGCGAGCCTATTGCCGTTACCGGGCACATCACCAGACTGCTACTGAGAATTCGGAAAACCCAGTAACACTTTTGCCCGACCCGGGAATCGAATCCGGGACCTCCAATCAGCAGTCACATACGCTATTCACTGCACCACTGAGGCATTTTTAAACGGTTTTATTATTATTATTTTCATTTCATTCTCATTAATTTATTTTATATAATTAAATCACTTAACAAAAAAGAAAAAAAAAACAAAATAACTATATAAAACAGGACCACGGAGACCCACCGGCATCGGGCACAGGGACCAAGCTACCGGTGGTTAGGGCTCCAGAGAGAGGAACCTCCGAACGATGCGTGTCGTGTCCAGCAATACTGCCTTCTGTATAGAGGACTTGATCCAGCCGTCTAACGAGAGCCTCTTGAGGTGGTGGTCGAGGCTCTTGGCAATAAGACCATTTACGGTCACGACTATCGGTACAATAATCGCATCATTGCAAGGCGCTCTAATCGGTCTATCACCACTATGTCCGGCTTGTTAGCCGCAATAGTTCTGTCAGTAATGATAGACCGATCCCAGTACAGAGTAGCACGACCATTTTCAAGAACTGGGTCGGGCACATACCTGTAGTACGGTACTTCGGAGTCGACAAGTTAGTACTTTAAGGCAAGTTGCTGATGGACAATCCTGGCTACTTGGTTGTGTCTATGCAAATATTCGCCGTTGGCAAGACGAGAACAACCGGATACTATATGTCTGAGCGATTCACCAGGCTGGTGACATGCCCGACATATGTCGACCGTCCCATCCCTCAGAATATACTTCCGGTAGTTGTTCGTCATGATAACTTCGTCCATAATTGCAAATACAAAACCTTCTGTTTCGGCGAAAAGATCGCCGAAACGCAGCCAGGACACCGAAGCTGGAAAATCTACATCGGGCCCATGCAAGGCCCGGTAAAATCGTCCATGCAGCTCTTTGCCCCTCCATACCTCCCTGCGCTCCTCTACACCAAGTACGGCAGGTTTGCGCCAGTTCTCTTTGGCCAGACCCAGCGGGGTAAGTCCGTTGTCCACAGCAACCACATCTCGGTGCACACCCGTGTTGGTGTGGAGAAAGTATTCTCTGAGATTGCACACCTCGCGATTGTGGAGGGTCTTGGCACTCAAGACGCCACGACCCCCACACTTGCGCGGGATGTACAATCTCATCACCGACGAACGCGGGTGATGCATCCGGTATGTCGTGAGTAGACAGCGAACTTTCCTATCCAAGGCGTCCAATTCTGTTTGAGTCCATCTGAGTATGCCGAAGGAGTACATTAAGACGGGCATGGCCCAACCGTTACAGGCACGCACCTTATTTTCGCCCGATAAAAAGCTTTTTAAGACTTTCTTCAGGCGGCCAAAGAAACGTGCCTGCAACGCCTGTTTCATGCCAGCGTCATCAATGCTTAATGCCTGCGACATACCCAGATATTTTTAGGTTTCGGTTGCAGAGAGAGATCTAAGTTGTGTGAAATCTGAGAGCTCTATTCTATCAGATTCCACACTCCTGCCTCGCTTTACATGCATGACCGCACATTTATCCACACCGAACTCCATCTTAATTGAATTACTAAAGCTTTCAGTTATCTTTAGTAACTCAGTTAATTGGAGGTCAGTGGGGGCAAATAGTTTGAGGTCATCCATAAAAAAGGAGGTGAGAAATAACTTGACCTCTAGTCTGCAACCGATAGCCTAGCCCTGAACTTTCGAGCAAAGTGCTCAGCGGGTTCAGTGCTAGGCAAAACCATAGTGGACTCAAACTGTCGCCTTGGAAAATACCCCGCTTGATCCTTATAGGTACGCCGTACCCGCAACACTACTACTAACTACGCTGTCGACATCCTGGATAGCGAAGCACCGTACTCCACTGCCCCATACATGCCTTCAAGAGGGCGCATAGAGTTGAATCGACTTTGTACAGCTCTAGCACCCTCAAGAGCCACGTATGTGGCACAGAGTCATAGGCCTTCTTATAGTCTATCCAGCATGTCGCCAGATTCTTTCGACTACGGCGAACCTGTTGGCTTATGGTCATGTCAATAAGGAGTAGCTCTTTAGTACCACGGGCCCCGCTTCTACATCCATTTTGAGATACAGATAAGATGTTATTTCTAAATATGTGTGCTTCCAATTTTGTTCTCAAAATGGATGTAAAAACTTTATATAGCGTTGGTAGGCAAGTTATTGGCCTATAGTTCGTAGGCTCCGTGGTACTACCAGCCTTAAAGAGCAGATGAGTTACGCCAGTTGTCATAAAAATTGGCAGCGATCCTGAATCCAGAGATGACTGAAATTGAGAAGCCAAACGAGCATGTGCACTGCGTAGCCATTTTAACCAGAAATTGTGCAGTCCGTCCGGTCCTGCCGATTTCCAGTTGGCTAACTGACGGACTGCACAATATACATCTGTGGTGTCAATGGCTACGGGCTCCATGTGAGGTATTGCCTCACAAGATCGTTTAACATCTCTAATCCAGTCATCTTCCGTATGGCTGATGGGAGTCGACCATATGTTGCGCCAAAATTCAATCATATTCGCATCATCTGGCCGACGTCCATCATCCACACGTGGGTCAGGTCGCTCCCAATTTCTATAAACCAACTTCTCATCTCTTTGCAATGCGCAATTTTGGGAGTATCGGGCTACCCTTTTCCTGTATCGTTTGATACGATTCACCCACGCATAAACTTTCTGCTTCAGGAGGTCGATGCGTTCTGTGACCCGCGACGCATATTCTTGAGGACGGAGTCCCGTTCCCTTAAACGCCCGGTTCACAAAACGCATCACTCTCGGGCGGGTATTGCCCGACCTGAAGCAGATTAGCTTGCCTATGAGTGCCCTGGTCTCAGCAATACGCCGCTCAATTCTATGCTACCAAGCCGGGACGGCATCTCGAGGAGCAATATCAAAACTGTTTTGTATTTTAATATTAGCTACTCGACACGCCGCTTCAGCCGCACAGTACAGAATTGAGTGTGTATCGCTAAGATTTTCACTATTGTCTAAGTAAATAGGCAATAGTGAATCCAGGGCACACACAAGCGCCATATTCTTTTTATGCGTGGGCAAACGCGGCAGCCGAGGTCTGTCTTGTAATGTAACATACCGATATTCCCCAATGGCACACTCCAAAGCACTCCTTATCTTATCAATGCACTGGGTACTTACTTGTGTATCCCTGTCTACCACCTCTTCACCTCCTTCTTGTTGACTATGAAATATGTTTGGCACTGAAGCCACATTGCGTGTAGGAGGTGGGTTGGCAGGGATAACTGGCAAGTCTGAGCGTAGCCTCTCAAGTGCGTCGTCATCAAGCAGGCGGCAGCGCTGGATGGCTCGCACTTGATCCGACAGTCGCTGTGCCGAAACGTTGACAGCCGGTTCCAAGTCCTGAAACAGAGGCAGCATGCGATCACGGTACACCGTAAGGTTGTTACCTCCCTCTGTAGCCACAAAATATGCCCGCATGACATTTTCGTTCATTGATTGTGTCCATCTCATGCGGTGCACATTACCACCGGTAGCGGGGCCCTGTTCGAAACCGGTGGGTCTCGGGGTCCCAAGCGTAAGGGTGGCCGGCCTCTTCCCCGGCGACGTGCTGGTGTTGGCGACGACGGCGGGGAAAAATACTCGTCGCTCGACGAGCTCGACGACTCAACACTCGGCGATGCTGGCGCTGGTGCCAGCGGCTGTGAGGCGGAGCTGAGCGACGAGTCCGGGGGTCTAAGGCGTGCTACTGCTGCTCTGGCTCTCGTCAACATAGATTTTTCTTGGTATCATTATTTGTTGTTGTTTATAATTTCCATTTGACACCAGGTGTCATCTTGGCTATGTTTTTCGAAATACTATTTCTTCTGCTTTTATGGTTTTTATAAATTAGTCTGTATATTTATCTGATATTATATCTTCTTTTAGTTGTTTGATTATATAAATTATTGTACCGCAAAACTGTTATAGAAAATAAAATTTAAATATGCAAGAAAATATGTTCATGTTGATTCCAAGGTGTTGCCAGTTGTTTATTATTATTATTATTAAACGGTTTTATTTAGCTTGACCTGTTTATTTGTTTGGGTCAAATTTAGTAATTGGAATTTGCGACCCCTTCCCCCTTCCTGATGACAGATTGATCTGATATTTGGTACACACTCTTAATCTTGATGACAATACAACATAACATATTCTTTATGATTGTAAATCCAAGATGGCCGCCGATACAAAATGGCGGATCACATATTACTTCACAACAACCTCGATATGGGTATCAAATGTCAGGACTTGATTGGTAGAATAGAGCTCACTATGAAAAATCCAAGATGGCTGCCGATACAAAATGGTGGATCACATATTTCTTCACAACAATCTCAATATGGGTATCAAATGAAAGGGCTTGATTGGTAGAATAGTGAGCCCACTATGAACTAACAACGAAACTAAAAACTTGAAAATAAAATAAAATAAAAAAACATTTTTATGTTAAACGGTTTTATTACAGTAAAAAAATATGTAGTTAGGTTATGTACTAAAAGCTAAAAAATAATTCGGCAAGTCCTAGCTACCAGATCGCACCAATCTTCTCATCAATCTGGGGTATTGATCAGATAAATATAAAATCGTTGGGCGCGTGAAATTTCTATCAAAATGTTTACTCTGGATACGCTACGCCCAGCGATTTATATTTGTCTGATCAATACCCCAGATTGATGAGAAGATTGGTGCGATCTGGTAGCTAGGACTTGCCAAATTATTTTTTAGCTTTTAGTAAGTACATAACCTAACTACATATTTTTTATTGTAATAAAACCGTGTAACATAAAAATGTTTTTTATTTTATATTTTATTAACAAGCTTTTATTGATTTTCACCGCATTTTTGTGGATATTTTTACGTGGACGACATTATTACGTGGGACTAAAGTATATCTGGCGAAAAGTGGGTGTAGAAATACACCTCTGCCTACCCCTTCGGGGATAAAAGGCGTGACGATATGTATGTATTGATTTTCACCTATCCGGTCATTTCTGTAAAGAAATCGTGCATTTGACCCACTATACCATTTTCTATTGAGATGAAATTTTCATCTCAATAGAAAATCGTACAGTGGGTCAAATGCACGAATAAACATATCGTATGACAATACAATACTATGTCGTCATGGAGCTAATCTGAAGATGATGAAGATTTAAGATGGCTATAGGACTCAGCATTGAAACGACACTACTACTAGAATCTTTATCCGGTGCCATCTATATTACTCATTTAGACCTCAATCAATCTTATTATCAAGCAAATTTAAACCCCGAATCTAGGAAGCTTACTGCTTTTACAACTAATACTGGACAATATCAGATGAAAAGAATGCCAATGGGTCTTAAAACTAGCCCTAGTTCTTTTTCGAGATTAATGACTAGCGCAATGTCAGGACTAACGTATGAAAAGTGTTTTATATACCTTGATGACCTTGTTATTATGGGACGAAATTTAGACAACCATAATAGAAACTTAATAGATGTTTTTGAAAGACTTAGAAAAGTTAATCTAAAGTTAAATCCAAACAAATGCAATTTTTTGAAAAAGAAACTACTATATTTAGGTCATACAATATCTGCAGAAGGCATATTACCAGATAAAACTAAAACTCAAAGTATTGAAAATTACCCAACTCCATTAAACACGGATGAAGTGAAACGTTTTGTTGCATTTTGTAACTAAACATTTATAAACAAGTTTGCAGAAAAAATGTTCCGTTTGTTTGGTCAGATCAATGTGAAAATTCATTTCAAACTTTGAAAAAAGCTTTAATATCACCCCCAGTATTACAATATCCTGATTTTTCAAACGAATCTGAATTTATTTTACAGACGGATGCTTCTGGCATTGCTGTCGGAGCAGTTCTTTATAACAAAAATTTATTACCAATAGCTTATGCAAGTAGACCTTTAAATAAATCGGAAAGGTATTACCCGACTATACAAAAGGAATTAGTTGCAATTGTTTGGAGTGTGAAGTATTTTAGACCTTATCTTTTTGGTAAAAAAATTACTATCATGACAGACCACAAACCGTTACTATATTTGTTTGGGATGAAAGATCCATCAAGTAGATTACTAAAGTTTAGATTGACATTAGAAGAGTATAACTTCAAAATTGTTTACATTAAAGGAAAAGAAAATTGCGCAGCTGATGCTTTGTCCAGAATTACAATAGACTCAGAGGAATTAAAATGTATTAATGAAAATATATTAAATGTAATGACTAGAGCACAAAAACGGATACTAGAAGATAAAGGAAGTAGTAGTGACACTTGTATCACCAGTAATGACACAGACAATCGGCCTGATCAACCGAGAGTCGTGGAATTGTTGAGGTTACCGAGTGGCGCGGTAGAATTAATTTTGACCGAAGGAAAAGAAATTAGTAGAATAAGGCAGCAGAAGCGTATAGATGTAGAAACCGAGTGTTTTGCATTTTCGCAAAATAAGAAAATATTATACGTTAATCTTGATTTTAGGGCACAATACACGCGAGACGTTTTTGTGACAAAATTAAGTGAATTATGTAAAACTATTAATGTCGACAAAATATGTATAATAAAAAGAAATGATAACGCGTTATTTATAAGGGAATTAATAAAAGAAATCAAGAGTAAAGACTTGTGGACCGGTCCACGCATTTGTATTTTACGAGGTGTTTAAAGAATCAATTATGACCAAGAGAAAATATTTATTATAAATGATTATCACTTACTGCCTACTAGTGGTCACGCTGGTGTGCGCAGAATGGTCAATAATATAAAAAGGAAATACTACTGGCCAGAAATGGAGAACGACGTCAAAGACTTTATAAGAAAATGTGAACTATATCAAAAAGCGAAATATTCGCGAATAACTAGGGAGCCCATGGTAATAACAACCACGGCTTCCTATGCTTTTAAAAAAATATTTTTAGATTTAGTTGGTCCTTTAAATAAATATATAGATAATAATGTTTATATTCTCACATTGCAATGTGAATTGAGTAAGTTCGTTGAGGCTTATCTTCTTCCAAATAAAGAAACGACAACTGTCGCTAAAGCTTTTGTAGTTAATTTTATTTTAAGGTTCGGAATACCAAAATTAATAGCCACTGACAAAGGTACCGAATTTATGTCATCTACTATGACGGAAGTTTGTAACCTTTTAGGAATAGAAAAATTAAGTTCCACTGCATACCATCATGAGTCAATAGGATCACTTGAAAATACACATAAACATTTGGGTTCATTTTTAAGAATACAGTGTGATAATAACCTTGACACTTGGAGCCACTGGTTGCCTTTCTGGTGTTTTTCTTTTAATAATACTGTGCATTGTTCATCAAAATATGCGCCATATGAACTAGTATTTGGAAAACCTTGTAACATTCCGAGTAGAATAAGTAGTAGTGTAGAACCTTTATATAATCCAGATAATTATAGTCTAGAATTAAAATATCGTTTGCAAGTAGCGCAAAGAGACGCACGAAATAATCTAATAAAATGTAAGCAATTACGAAAAACTATGTATGATAAAAACATAAATCAAATATCGTATCAAGAAGGTGATTTAATACTGTTAAAAAATGAAACTGCAAATAAATTAGATAAATTGTATAATGGACCATATATTGTTATTGAAGATCAGGAACCTAATGTGAAAATTATTAAAAACAATAAAATTGATATTGTACATAAAAATCGGACAAAATTGTTTAGACAATAGGTTGATGACCTTCTGTTAACATTGGGAAAATTGTTTAATTACATATTTTTAATACGAAACATTGCGTATTGTTTACTAGATATAATGTTTAGATGTAGTTGATGTGCTTAATTTCTATAAAAAAAATGTACTTTGTCAATTTTTTTTCACTTGTACCCCTTTGGTGTAGTGTGGTATATGTTAGAGTAAGATAGCATAAGTTAGTATTCAGTAAATGATGGACAGTCGTGTTTTTCAGTCGTAATAAACGATTCATATCGTACACACGTTTTACATTATTTCTCTGCCCGTACCCCGCAAACTTCAGCGTGTAGGCGGACGCCTGCCTCTAATAATAAATTTAACGTGTTTTCGAGGCTAATACGTAGCCGGCTAGGTGTAGGCCATCCATAGTGTGGTTAGTGGAGTAACCTTGGTGGCCGATTGGCCTCATCATCGATGCATAAGTTCTGTGAATGCAATCGCTTCGTGACCCGAGTTGGTTGTTCTATTTCAGTTGAACATTGACTCGAGACGTACGAGTTTTCTACGTTACATAATTTATCGATATGACGCCACGTATTACCGAAAACTATTATTTGATGCTTGAACTTCAAATATCAATCAAGAATACAAATAAATTATGGACATAAGCACAAAGCTCAAAGTCATATTTCGATCTAGTCCATTATTTGGAGACACGAAATCTATTATTTTTGACTCTTCTGTAGGTTACAGACAACCAATGTCACAATAAGCTATTTCGAAATTATACCATCTTTTTGACTACTCTAGAGTACCTATTATAAATGTATGATGTGTTGTTATTGAATACTTAATATATAACATTAAAAAAGAAATCGTTGTTGATTTTAGATAACCTGAACTAACACTTAAACATCATATTCTTGCATTATATTTTAAACGTTTTGATTGTTAGTTATAGAGTATTGGTCGATCTCAATATAAATCTATATATCCATGGAAACCTTATACCTACCTTTTACATATATTATGCGTCGTTTCTCTTCGCATCTCTGAATCAACGGTGACCTGTGATGAGATTGGATTATATTTTTTTTTATTTAAAGAATCTAATCGAACTTTCTCCACATGTTCAAACATTACAGTTTCTTCCTTCCTTTACAGTTTTTCGCAGTGTACTGATTGACTTAACCCTCTCTGAACTTGCCTCACGGTAGCACTGTGGGTCAATAGGAGGATTTTACCTACTATACCGCGCTAGCTGTCGGGTTTGTAAAGAATAGATGTCGAGTTCTCTATCTCTTTGCAATGTGATTGCTTTGCATATTTTCCTCAGTTGTCTAATACGACACCCACGAAATAAAATTGAGGTAGTGTTATTTAGTAATCTTAATCCGTCACCACGCGGACATTAACTACAGCTAGAGACATTTAAATAATTTTTAACAAAAAATTAAACATGTTGTTAAAAAACTGTAATTTAATTTCAATGTGTAACATTCGTTTAAACCGAAGAAGATACTATAAAACTTGTAAGAACATATAAATAACAGTCGTCATGGAAATAGAGAGGATAAAAAGAAGCAATATATTGACGTAAATTATTTTTATTTTTTTTATTTATTAATATTCAGGAAACATACAGTCATATACAATCAAATTGTTACCAAATAAGTATTGCACAAAGACCTAGAATTCCATTTAAATTTAAATTAAGTTATACTAAAATTCTTATGGATAGAATAGAATATACAATGCCATAGTTATTACAAGGAGAATACAAAGAAAGCTATACATGTTCGAGAGATTATACAATAAAATCCACAGTATTCCCTCTAAAACTGTCTAACACTACGGTGGCTTCAACAAAATGGTTGACATAATAGTAGCCGTCTGTTGACGCACGTTAGTGTTAGAAATGCAAAGAAAAATCGCATTCCATCTTTATATAATTCATTCTATTGATTATCATTTCAAAGGTCCACTTCTGTCTGCTTTTGGGAATTGAGCATTATCAGCCTTGTTTATAATCTGTCCCTCTGCTGGGCACAGGCCTCTTCTCAAAAAAAGGGAAGGGTCAGGCCATAAGTCCAATGTGGGTTGGAAAACTTGACGTGTTATTCGATAATATTATGGAGAACTCTCGCAGGTTTCGACAAGATGTATCCTGCACAGTTCAGCAAGCGATAATTGCGGAAAGTCAGTGGTGCGCGCCCCAAGTTTTAACTCGACCTCTCTACGTAGCAGTATATTAATAGCTCTTACTACTTTGGTACATTTTAAAATTAATTTACTTATTATAAAGCATATGCTTGGTGAAAGCGGCGATATCGCAGTGGTGTAAAGTGGTAGTTTTCAGTTATGTTTCGGTCCCAATGTAATAGAGGGCGAGCCTATTGCCATCTACCGGGCACATTATTAAGCGAGCGCTAATTAACTTTTTTAATACAC